>JAQGEP010000017.1:362499-394652 GCA_028476805.1 Acrocalymma vagum
CCCATTGAAAAAAAGACACAAAACCTACAACTAGAACTTAAATCACACTGCTCCGTCCTTTCTATCCCTCACTTTGTAAAATTTTCTTGTATATTTCATCTATGTCTCCAGATACACAGCTACATATAAATCATGAAGTAGAAGAATAAACATACTGTCAGCCTTGCTCAGCACGCTTTGCTTTTCATGTCGGTTTTTGTTTTGTTTTAGCAAGCAATTCCAATTCTCACATTTTGTAGCTTCCGGAAATAGATAGTTTCATCTATTTATTCCGCGTATGCCTTACTGTGCTCTACCTAATGCATGCATGACTGAATACCTTAGCCACGTGTGGACATACGTATGTGTAGAGACCCAGAAAAAGAAGAAAAAAAGCAAAGAGGGAGGGAAGAAAGCAAGACAAGTGGTTTGCCATACAGATGCCATGACACTGTAGATGATTCATGTTTCAAAATGTGATGTATCAACTATGCATGTTCCTCATTTCCGTTTTTCGCTTCATTTTTTTTAATCTCCAAAAGCAATTTTAATAACCCTGTCAAGTAATACGCTTCCATTTTTGTTTTCCGTTTTCCTTTTTCCTTTTTCCTTTTCCGTGTGCCAATTTTCAAAATCCTTGTGTGACCATCCAAACTCCGAATCCACTGCCATGCTGTGCTGGTCCTGTGCTCCACTGTATGATGCTATTGGTTCAGCCAGAAAGAGAAATGCAAATGCTCCGACAAAAGCAAAATCCAATGCAACATGATAATAATTATGCCAAGATATGGGCATGTGTCGTCCGTCGTGTATTTATGGTTAGTATCATCGCGCCTTCACGAACCCAGCACCTTCACTCTCATCCACTCGCTCGTGCCAACACCTAAATTAAGTCCATTCTGCGCCCACCACCTGCGCACATCGTCACCAGCATCACCTTCCACGCCGTCTTCAAGGGCCTCCTCAATATCGCACGTCTTGTACTCGACGCGGAGCCCACTCCGCTTCCACCACTCGAGGACATCGGCGTGGCCCATCTTGGTAGGACCCACCAAGACCTGGTTGTCAAAAAGCATCTTTTCGCCACGTAGCTTGCGCCAGTAGTCTAGAATGTGCGTATGGCCGTGGTGCGACGCAATCTTAGCAATCGTATCCTCGTGCGAAAAGGGAATGCCTGATTCAACCCAGTAGTGAATGGCAGGTAGACATCCTGACTGTGTCGCATACGTGATAGATTTTCCAACTTTGAGGGGAAGAAGGGGGCGAGGAGCCTTGGCTGTGTCTTGCTCTTCGCTGGGGGCGGGCGGTGTGGTTGTGGGCTCGGTCCGATACCTGCTATGCTCCTTCCACCACTTCAGCACTTGAATGTGGCCTTGGGAGCTTGCTTGCTCGAGAGCGGCTTCGGTGTATTTGAGCGGTAGGCCCGACTCGTACCACCAATCCAGAACCTGAATGGAACCGGTGCGGCTTGCGTTGTCTATCGCTTCGTATGAATATTCCTTGGTTAGAAAAGTGGGTGATGTTCGCCAGTATTCCAGGATTTCGGTCTTGCCAAAAACAGAAGCCTTGTGCGGCAAGAAGGCGTGACCAAACATAGCCCAGAACAACTCCTTGTGAGCCGTTTCCAAATGCGTAAGCACAGGGACCATGGCGAAACGCATGATAAGTTCAATGCCTAGGCGGGATATGCGACGGGGTTTCTCTGCATCCAGCCATTGCCTGATTTCTGGATAGGAACGTGTGAGTAACGTCCAGTCTAGTCTCTGCATTTGCGTTTTGGGGCCTTCATCGCTTGCGGCTTGGCGCCACTCTGGAGGCACAGGTAGATTTGTGTGGACATTGAGCGTCGCCGCTAATTCCCAGTCCTCAGTGAACTCTAGTATTATTGACCACAGCTCTGGTGGCAACCGCGGGCCTTTGCTCTTGGTGGGGGTGAGGGTGGGCATATGTGCTACCGGCAAAGCAATGGTACGGTCCCCCACCGCCATGAGGTCGATTTGCGTCTGAATAGACTCATTGAACGCTTTGTGGCCGTCCCACGGGTGATAAGTGCGACCGTTATGATCAAAGGACCAGAGATATGGTGGTAATACGCGAATCCAGTTCCATTTCCTGCGGATCTTGCTGATCTGCTTCTTGGACATTGGGTTCTCCCACATGAGGGTCGACATGCCCGGAATGAGCAGAATCTTCTTGGAGACATCCCAGCTTCTCAGGATTTGGAGATGTAAATTGGTGGTCATGCCGTGTAGCATTCGAGCAATGTTATCGGCATCGAGGGGAGCCAGAACGAGTAGGTCGGCCCACGAGCAGTATTCGGCAACCCTGGTGGCGATATAGTCGGAGTGCTGCCATTTGGGAGTTGTGTTGTCTTGGATATCGTAAGTATGCCAGCAGGGCTCAAGCTGGTGGTGAATATTGGAGTTGGGGGAGGTGGGAAAGTCGTGGCAAGCTATAATCTGGAGAGAGACATGTTTGGCACGATGCAGGCGAGCGACGATAGCGCAGCCGAATTTGAAGGACGAGGGGTCAGTCAGGGCAACGAGGACGTTGAGGGAGCGTTCGGGGCTACGAGGGGGCATCAGGACGTTCACAGCCGGGGGTCAAAGGTAGAGGCAAGTCGGAGAAGATCAGGGTTGCGGTCAGAAGAATCCTGAAGCGGGAAGTGTGTTAGACCGCGATTGGCCGCCGACCACTGATTTTGGCTTGTATCTTATCTGATGGGGCAGTGGGCTCGCCGGGCTGCATTTGGTTGGGAGGCAGGCAGAGCACAAAGAGCGCCGCAACCGTTGTGGTGACGAGGCATTGGGGTAGGTTGTGACGGTGGTGGCAAGCCCGGGGATATTGGCCGCGGAAGCTCTCACGGAGCAGCAGAGTGGTCGAGCGAGACGATGCGACCATTCAATTCATCAGCCTCGTACCTGGGTATGGTAGCCGTCAAAAGGCTTGGCGACGACGATGAGGGGATGGACTGGGGACAGTGGCTATCTAAACAACATCACGAAGGCGGGCGACTGAAGGAGTGAGACAGCATGGCTGTTTGCTTTGGTGATGAGAGCAGCGGGCGACGGGCAATTTACGAAGAAACAGTAGATGCGGGAGGGCAGGCGTGGAAAGACAGCAGTCTCGCGATGGCGCAAAGTCTAGCACTCGGAGCGGGCAGACACAAACCACCTTAGTAGGATTGCAGCGAACCCCACCGGCAGGGCAAACCCGCTGGCGTCGAAGCCCCCGTGCGCAGAGGCGATGGGACGATGGAACACGATGGAGGCGAAACATGAAACCAGCATGTGAAGGGACTGGCACTGGTACTGATGAGGAGCAGTGGACCATCTAGTGGGAGTGCTCTAATTCACTCGATGGCAGTCTATTGCCAGACCGTGACAGTCTATGACCGTCTCTCAATATTTCGCATGTCTCTGCTGGTCGGCCCCAAGAGTGTAAAATTGTCCGCGTGCTCGGCCGCCGGAGTCTAGAGCTAGAGAGCTAGACCATCGAGCCGGACATGTGGCCGTTCTGGTGGCATTTTGCTGGTGTTGTTTTTTCCTTGACCGAGCCATGTTACTTTTGGCTCAAAAAGCCACCCGCCAGCCTGACTGCATTCTCTCCGTTGATATTATTTCCTACCTGTACCTGCACATACATGAGCCCTGAGCCCTGAGCCCTGCAGCAGCATCCATACATCGCTCCATCCATGGCCGGCGGATAATCCCTCTGCCCGCTGACGAAGAACCCAGACACGACCACCGCCACATTGTCAAAGCTTTTGCTTGCAATGCGCACTGACGTAACCGCGGTCTGGCGTGCCGAGTCTTGCAGCACTGAACTTGCAATTTCCCATGTTGCTTGCCATGGTCAAAATCCGCATCCCACTCTGAATCTGCCCAACACGCCCGCACGCCCACTTAGGCTTGTGCGCTCTCCAGGGCTAGTCCCTTGTTTCTGCCCTGCACTGTCCGCCGGCTTCTGCCATATCCACTCCATATCCACTCCATGTCCACAGTTTCAGCCGACTGCACATCCGCTATCCTCCTTGAAGTCCCCCGCGTCGTCGATCGCCTCTGTCGTGTCCCTGTGACTGGTCCATCCCCGACGTAGTTCTGCCCATCAAAGCCACACATTTGGAGACGTCGACCGCAAACCCTGTGGCTGACCTGCCTGTCCACTGCCTGTCCACAGACTCCATGATCGCCTGCTCTTGCCGTGCTTCATTATTGCCCCTCTGGCCTCGCTGACCCTCACCTCTCACCTGGCCACTAGTCCTCATCCAGTCGCTCGCAAGGCCCGACTGCTGTGGTATTCTCCTCTGGTCTCCTCCGCTACTGCTGGGCCTAGTCGAAATATGCTTTGCTACTGATTTCTTCACCACCTTCTCCCTTCTCTCCTCTCCTCTCCTCTCCTCTCTTGGTTGCCTCCCCCAAAACCTCCACCTATGCTATCCGCCTACCGCCTATTGCCTCCCCCTCCTCGCCTCTCTCTACATCTGCCCTCTGCATGCATCCCACCTTGAGCTCGCCCGCTACCGCTACCGCTACCGCTACCGCTACTGCCATCGCTCTCGCTCCCCCCGCCACAACCACAGCCGAACCCATTCCGCTGCTCAGGGTCTGTTCGATATTGTTGCCACCAGGTATCGCGTCCTGCCCTGCATAACGCCAAGTTTCTGCCCGATCTGTTTTCATATCTGCTAATCCACGACTCCCCAGCTGCTAGTCTCATACCCAACGTCATACCTCCCTACCTCTGCTCGGAACGTCCATGGACACCTGAACGAGCGCACTGCTTCCTTTGTGCGGACAAGACATCGCTCACTGTTCTGAAGTCGAGGCCTGCCAACTTTTCCTCAACACTCTCTGAACATCTGCTAAGAGGAAAAGCGCAAATTCAGAAATATCAATTCCTACGCGCAAACGTGCCTCCTCTACCTCCTTGTCATATATAGCGGAGAAGTGCCGCATCAAATCCTACTTCTCGCACTTCAATGTCTCAACCACCACACCAACCAAAGGACGTCGAGCTCTCTATACCTGCGAACGACGGTACAACTGAAACTTCCCCAAGTTCTCCCGCCTCCCCGCGCCAGCAGCCATGGGCTTCGCTGCCCCCCGAAGCTGCCTCCAATTCGGCGGCCCCATCTTCTCCGACTTCAGCCAATGCAGGAGTTATGTCCCCTTTTGATTCTGGGGGCCCTCTCAGTCCCTCCCTCACAGATCGAGTGTTCCCTATTCGCAGCGTCTTAACTGTAGATCCGACTCCTACACCCTCCCAACATAGACAAGGCGATTACTTTTACCAACACCGCCGAGTAAGCGATGCCCGCAACCCCGTCGATGCTCGCCGTCGGTCTATGAGCTCGAATGCGTCCCAATCATCACAAGCCTCACAGCGCGGAGGCCCCACACAGTCACACTTTCCTACATCCGGGCCCTCCCAACAAACGGAAATGGGTTCAGAGAATCGGAGGGACTCGCAAAATCCTCAAAGAAGCCAAAGTTGGAGGCCAAACCCGCCGCAATTATCAACACAACTTTTCAATGACCTAGCGTCGGCCAAGTCTGGTGAAAGTCAGTCGCCCACATTAAAGCCAGAACAACCCCCATCCGCCGGCGCAGCTTCTCTCAAGAGTGGAAGTTCTAGTGTAGCAGACTTCAGCGGTCTAACGACTCACCGCTTCACGCATGTTGCCACAGAAGGTGGCCATATGATTATCACAGGGCGTGATGGCGACGTTTTACAACGATGTGAAGATGAGCCAATACATATCCCAGGCGCCATACAGGGATTTGGACTGCTGATGGCGCTGCAAGAAGATCCAAGCGGAAGCGGCGGTCTACAAGTTCGAATTGTGAGCGAAAACTCAAAAAGAATCATTGGGCGATCGCCCAGGGAGCTATTTGCGCTGGAGAGCTTTACAGATATATTGTCAGAAGAACAAACCGACAACCTTCTAGATCACATCGACTTCATCAAAGATGACGATGCAGATGTTATGACCAATGGACCTGAGGTGTTTACCATGTCTATCAAGGTCCCAGGCGTGACAAGAACACGGAAATTATGGTGCGCGATACACATCAGCGATTCAAACCCCGGACTTATCGTTTGCGAGTTTGAGCTGGAAGATGACCAACTATATCCCTTGGTTCCGCCGAACGATTCTACCCCAGAATTACCGGAAGATACTCTCAACAGTAACCCCACTGAAGAGGAGTTTTTGGAAAGCACCGAAATCGGAAGCAGGCCTCTCAGAGTGTTGCGAAGTGCGCGGAAACGAAAGGGCGAGGCTGCTGCAATGGAAGTTTTCAACATCATGTCACAGGTGCAGGAGCAGCTAGCTGCAGCACCAAATCTTGAAAAGTTTCTCAAAGTCCTCGTTGGCGTTGTGAAAGAGCTGACTGGGTTTCACCGCGTTATGATTTACCAGTTTGACCAATCTTTCAACGGAAGGGTAGTGACAGAGTTGGTGGACCCGAGAGCCACGAAGGATCTTTACAAGGGACTTAATTTCCCCGCGTCCGATATTCCTAAGCAGGCTAGAGATTTGTACAAACTCAACAAGGTGCGCATGCTCTATGACCGCGATCAAGAAACGGCCCGGCTCGTCTGCCGAACCGCCGAAGATCTGGAGCACCCGCTGGATCTAACCCACTCTTATCTTCGCGCTATGTCTCCCATTCATTTGAAGTATCTGGGTCATATGGCTGTTCGGTCCTCCATGTCTATATCCATCAACGCCTTCAACGAACTCTGGGGTCTTATTGCTTGTCATTCATATGGGGCTCGTGGAATGCGTGTTTCCTTTCCCATACGGAAGATGTGCCGGTTAGTTGGTGACTCGGCGTCGAGAAATATCGAGAGGCTGTCTTATGCTTCCCGTCTTCAGGCTAGAAAACTGATCAACACCGTCCCGACTCAGCATAATCCTTCTGGTTACATCATCGCGTCTTCAGAAGATTTGTTAAAACTCTTTGATGCAGATTTCGGGCTGCTCTCCATACGCGACGAAACCAAGATCCTAGGCCAACTCGAAAACTCACAAGAGGCGCTAGCTTTACTGGAATACCTACGAATGAGGAGGATCCAGTCTGTAATGACTTCCACCGATATAACCATGGACTTCCCTGATCTCAAATATCCGCCCGGCTTCCAGGTGATAGCTGGCATGTTGATCGTGCCTTTGTCTGTTGCAGGAAACGATTTTATAGTTTTTTTCAGACAAGGTCAGCTTAAGGAGGTCAAGTGGGCCGGTAATCCTTACGAGAAGTTTATCAAAGAGGGCACTGAAGGGTATCTTGAGCCACGAAAGAGCTTTAAGACGTGGTGTGAAACAGTGGTTGGTAAATGCCGTGAGTGGTCAGAAGAAGAAATCGAAACGGCTGCCGTTCTATGTCTTGTATACGGAAAATTTATTGAGGTGTGGAGACAAAAGGAGGCAGCATTGCAGAGTAGCCAGCTGACACGATTGCTATTGGCAAACTCGGCTCACGAAGTCCGAACGCCCTTGAACGCCATCATCAACTACTTGGAAATTGCCCTAGAAGGTACACTGGACCAAGAAACCCGAGAGAATCTAGCCAGATCTCATTCCGCATCCAAATCACTCATCTACGTCATCAATGACCTCCTTGATCTCACTAAGACGGAAGAAGGCGGCCCATTGATCAAGGGCGAGACTTTTGATCTTCAAGCCACCCTAAAGGAGGCGACAGATATGTTCCTAGGTGACGCAAAGCGGAAAGGCCTTTCGTACGAAGTTATTGAGCATCCCGGACTTCCGAAGCACTGTATAGGCGACCAACGCCGGGTACGACAGTCAATCTCAAATATCACCGCCAATGCTATCCAGAACACCACTCAGGGAGGCGTTACCGTTGAGATGTATGTGGCTTTGTGGCCCTCTAAGGATCAAGTCAATATCGAAGTCTCGGTGACGGATACCGGGGCTGGTATCAATGCCAAGAAATTGGACCAGTTGTTCAACGACCTTGAACAAGTCCAATCGGAACCAGCGACTCTGTTGGAGGATGCGCTCGTGCCAGATATCAATAAGCTAGTCGAAGAGGGCGAGAAGCCCGCTTTGGGACTCGGCCTTGCGGTTGTTGCTCGGATAATTAAGAATATGAATGGTCAATTGCGATTAAAATCAGAGGAGGGAAAAGGTTCCCGCTTTATCGTTCAATTTCCTTTCACGCTCCCAGACTCAGAAGTCCAAAACTCATCAATACATAACTCGGAGGGTAGTGTCACACCACAACCCGATACCCCCGTGCCTGGTCATCTCGAGGAAGGGGAGCGCACTCTGGTCGCACCAAGCATATCCCGTCACAGTTCAGGCAGTAGCGGTAGCCAAGTTGCCCGAAAGGAGAGCGCAGAAAGCCTTCATAGTAAAGCAAGTTTACGGAGTTTCAAGAGTGGCAACACTGCTTCTAGTGGCAAAAGTCAACGGAGCGACGTAGACAGACTCATCGAGGCAATTCAAGAACCGCATATGGTCGAGAGGCCCTCTTCCGAGCGGAGAATGAGTGCACGCTCGTTAAGACCGGCTCTTCGGAAACACAACAGCCTTGATGAAAGCCAGTCCATTTCCTTGCGTGAGCAAGCGCAGAGTCTTGAGTTTGCAGATGACGGGACAGTTGTGCCTCCGCATCAGAGAAGTTTGGATTCTTCCAGCATACCTGGCCAAGAAAATGTTCTTGGCTCCGGCACTCCCCTCAGGGCACTCAAGGTTCCAGACGAGATCGGCTCACCTATTGATCCCAAGACGAAGCCCGGTGTGATCCTGGGCGAAATCCACGATGAGCCGGAGAAGATTGAAACTAGCAGGCAATCGCTCTCATCCGAGAATATGCGCGTCCTTGTAGCCGAAGATGATCCAGTCAATAGTCGTATTGTAAAAAAGAGAATGGAGAAGCTTGGGCACTCAGTATATCTGACGGTGAATGGAGAGGAGTGCGCAAGTGCATTTGGAGATCAGCCTCAAGACTTTGATATTGTTTTGATGGATATGCAAGTAAGCTTCCTTTCGACCACGCCGTTTTGAATCTCCTCTAACTTTTCCAAAAGATGCCCATTGTGGATGGTCTCACTTCGACGAAAATGATTCGATCCTTTGAAAAAACGCATTCTAAGATTTATTCCCCCCGAGCAGCGCACGCTGGGCGAATTCCCATCATTGCTGTGTCAGCTTCCTTAGTTGAAAAATCCCGTCAACAATATATTGATGCTGGGTTTGACGCTTGGATCCTTAAGCCGATTTCGTTCGACCGATTGAGTACACTTATGACTGCTATCGTGGATTCCAACGTCCGAGAAGAGTGTCTCTACAAGCCTGGTCAATGGGAAAAAGGTGGTTGGTTTCATAGTGGTCAGAAAAGCTCAGGCGAGGTGGACACAACTCCGTCTGGCGACCCACCGCAATCAAATCCGTCAAAGGAAGTAGCAGAGGCTGCGCATTCCGAGGATCCTAGTGCAGGCAAAGAAGAAGATGTTGATGAAGAGCAACAACAGTTGTTGCAGAAACAGGATAAGGGCAAGGAGAAAGTTCGTGACGATGAAAGTAGCGAGCGGCCACCCGAGACCCTGGCCAGCGAATCCTAAACACATCATAATGCCTCATTGCGAGGTCCAATGGGGAAAGCTATAATACTTTCATCTCACGCTCTCCATTGTTCCACATGATACGATACTTCCCTCAGTTCTCAACTATGCATTCGCTATAGATCTCCTACGCATGGACACGAATAGCACATTTTGGCACAGACTGTTATGATGCTGTGTTGATAGACGTCTTGTATCAAAGTTTCCGTTTCTATGGGACATGGGTTCTGTTTTTCTTTACACACACGTGTACATGATATATGTCTCCTATGGGTCTGGGTTTCCTATTCTTCTATGACAGCGAGCAAGCGCGGGGCGTGGCGAATACAGTGCAAAAACATGTGTCATGACTGGAGCACGGCGTTTAATAGCTATAGCTATTCGGATGGGGACCGACCGGCTAGTTAGTCAGTCGACAGGATTCTTGTCGGACTTCTTCCCTTCTTCGCTTTTCCGCGAACTTGTACTTGGCCCTAACTCTAGATGAGCATGCCTACACACGTCTTGTGTGTGTGTATGTGTTTCTTTGAACGGAACGGTGCTGAACTGAACTGTCTTGGGTTGGAATGAGTGGGCTTGTATTGGTCTGAAATGAATTTGAGGAGGCGGGCAGCTTGATGATTAGATGGTTGATGCTGAAGCCGCAGTACAAATGATGAGCAACACCTTCCATTCTTACCACAAGGTACCTTCTTCACTCCATGTTTACTTCGCATTACAAAGTACAAGTGTGTAGCATTGGGCTTGGGTGTGCATCAAAGTGGGGGTTCATTTGAATCGACGGAGATAAAAGGCGAATTATTGCGGCATCGATGTGCAAGAGCAGTTCAATAAGCAGTATAAAGGTCAAGCAAAGATAGATATCAAAATTTTTTAAAGATTTTTATTTTAAAGAAAAATTAAAGGTCCCAATCGAGCAGGCAGCGGTGATCTGATAGATACGAGCGAACCGTGAGCGCCTTCTCTCCGCTTTCTCTCTTCTTTCCCTATCGAGCGCAAGCAATCACAACGTGAAACCTGACGACCTGATCAGATGGCTAAGTACAACGCACTTGTAACATCTTTGCCCCATTCGAACACGCACAATTGACGTTTGCCGCATCGCCAAGCATCCGCCTTACGCGTTAATCCAAGGGTGATTGTGATTTATTGGGCGGGAGCGTCGTTGGGTGTTGTGGCACTTGCATCCTGGCATCCAGCGGCTGGGTTACGGGTACACGGTTTGCTTGAGCGCAGGAAGGCGCCGGCTTGGTATTCCCCTATTCTCAATTTGGGCCCGTCCCTGGCGGTCTTCTCTATGCCTTTGATGAACATCTGTTTCATTTTTTTCTCTCTTCTTCGGCCAAGTGTCCTGACTTCTTCTCTTCACTTGTACTTACACAGTCAGTCGCTCCTTCGCCCCGTTTCGGTTTCTTTCCTTCGTTTCTTGTTCCCGGCTGTGCTTGAAAGCGTGCCTGCCTGCCCTGTCTATCCCCGTGCCGAGCAGCCGCCTCTTTCTCCATCCCCCCTTCAATGCAGTAAAAGGAATATTCCATCATCAGCTCTTTGCGCTACAAAAAAAATAAAAAATGTCGTACGCTCGCCTGCACACCTCGCTTGAGGCAGAGCCGCTGAACGCAGGCGCTCGCCTCGAACATCGTGACGACTATCACCATGAGCTCTCCGACGTTGGCGAAGAGGTAAACCCGCGTGACAGCTTTTCCACCCAGCGAAGCCACGATGACGAAAAGCCTATTTACAATGGCACTTCTTCTGGCTTCGGATCTTCGCCATACTACTTCAGCGGTGCAAAACTGCACACGGCGATTTCGGTCGCTGCGGGCACCGTCATGTGTCTATTTGGCTACGAGCAAGGCGTCTTTGGCGGAATCATGGTGGGTCCGCCGTTTATCCAGTATTTCAACGATCCGTCTCCATCTGGCCTTGGCTTTGTGACTTCTGTGTACGATCTTGGTTGTTTTGGTGGCGCCATAATATCATCGTTTATCGGCGAGAAGCTGGGTCGTCGATGGATGTTACTTATTTTCACGGTGATTATGACGAGTGGGATTATCGTGCAGACGCTCGCAAGAGATATGAACTGGTTGATTTGGGGTCGTTTGATTGCGGGGATTGGGAATGGGGGTAATACAGCTACGGCGCCGGTGTGGCATGTCGAGTGTTCAAAGAGCGAGGAAAAAGGGAGGGCGGTGGTTAAAGAGATGACAGTGAACGTGGGCGGATTCGTCATGTCGAATGTCATCACTCTACTCTTCAGCGGCTCCGTTTCCAACGCTCAATGGAGGTTCCCTCTCGGTATTCAGCTCCTGTTCAGCGTAGTTATTCTGGCCATGGTATGGATTCTCCCTGAAAGCCCTCGCTGGCTTCTCATGCGGAACCGCGACGCAGAAGCAAGACGCGTCTTGAATGCCCTCAGTGAATCTCCGCACGAATTGTCCGAGGAATTCTCGAAAATCAAAGAATCCGTCCGCGTCGAACAAGCCAACAAAGCCTCCTGGAAACAAGTCTTCGCCGGCGGCACACCCACCCGCCGCGTCTTCCTCGGTGTCATACTACAGATGCTCCAACAGCTGTCCGGTATTAATGTACTTTGCTATTATTTACCGCTCGTCCTCCACCGTAGCGTTGGACTCCCCGAAATGACCGCCCGCATCATCTCCGCCATAAACGCAGTATGCTACATGCTCGCCACCTGGTCCTCCATCACGATAATCGAGCGGGTAGGAAGACGCCCACTCCTCATGATATCCGCAGCCTGCATGGCCATTGCCTTCCTAGGAATAAGCATCAGCGTTGGAATCGGGCAATCCAACCCTTCATCCCGCCTTATTCCCGGCATCGTAGCAACCGTATTCATGTTTCTCTACTTCACAGCCTTCAGCTACGGTTGGATAACCGTCCCGTGGCTGTATCCCGCTGAAATCAACTCCCTATCTATGCGCTCAAAAGGAGCGGCACTAGCTACAGCGTCAGATTGGCTGTTTAATTACGTCGTTGTGCAGACTACGCCGATTGGTATTCACCATTTAGGTTGGGCGTTGTATCTCATTTATGCCGTACTCAACGCTAGCTTTGTCCCGTTTGTTTATTTCTACATTGTGGAGACTGCGGGGAAGAGTCTTGAAGAGATTGATAGGTGGTTTGCGGCGAATACGGGATGGAGAGTGGATCGCGTGGTAGGGAAGAATGGTGGGGTAGGTAGCCTGGGTCGTGGGAGAGAAGGGGGAAGGCAAAGGGGGATGGGAAGGATGGATTTGGATGAAGATCAGCAGCGGATGTTGAAGGCGTTTGATGTTGGGAGTGAGGATGAGGATGACTTTTAGAACGAGCATGGCTGTGCCTGTGCTTGTCTTCGAGTAAAATAGATTTCTTATTCTTATTCACCAGTCTTGTTAGACTTGGCTCAATGGAATCATATTCCCAGGAGCTGAAAAACTGCGTTGCGGGCACTATGAACTGCAAATATCCTGGACCAACATTTCTCAACTACGACCATGCGACCTCGCCCACACAGGTAGTAGAGGTCGCTGAGTTCAGTTCAGTTCAGTTCAGTTCAGCTCAACTCAGCTCGACCTGTACTAACCTCCTAAATCAAAATTAAATTAACCAGATTTCCACACGTCGGGATACAGTTTATACGACAATCAGCATATGTTCCCTACACATACGCGACTTAGCAAGTAAATAAACTAACGAGCACTGCATGTTTTACCAAACATCAATATCACGCACACAGAGAAGACAGACGCACGTGTATTCACTGACCCTCTGCATTCATGCTTTTTTTTTTCTCTCTCGCAAATTACCTCTGGTCTTTACAACAAGAGCTTAGTTTTCAACATGAGACACCTCTCACAGCAGCGGTATCATCATCACTCTGATATTGATCAAGCCCACAGCAATCAAATGAGAAACTTTTTAGTTTTATGTTCTGAACGAAAGCATATCGGCAACCGCCACATTATTTTCTCCCCATCCCCAAACAAAATCTCGAATCGAACACAAAACGCCAGAATAAAGCTTACTGCGATTCAACGTTACGTATCATAAATCATTGCTCGGCGGATCGAAACAGAAAGAGAAAAGTAAAAGACTTCAACAGGTATCTAACCAAAATGCATGCACACTCGCTATGCACGAAGCCGGAATAGGGATATGAATGTTTTTTACTTTAACCATGCCTCCAGCCATGCATCCATAAAATCACCAAACAACACCTCCCATATGTACCGTCATGGTCAGAAACCCCAGATATGCAGAAACTAACAGTTTAGTCGGCAGCGTCCAGAGGCTTCTGCGCCCAGACGACATAGTAGTTGTGCTGCATGCGTTGGCGAGGATTCTTAAACTGCTCACGTAACTTCGCGCAGAACACCTTGACCTCATCGACACTCCAGCCATGCGCAGCTGTGAAAGCTCTAAGCGTCAGTCCCTCGGCATTATCAAGATATTGCAGAAGATTGAAGGCGCCGATTTCTTTGAGCTTCTTGTCTTTGGGCCAAGTGCCAACGGGGAAGGGTAGCGTCTGAGCTTGCACGTTGGTGAAGCCGGCTTCGCGGACCCAGTTCTCGAGTTTTGGCCTAAAAGCTTGGTAAGTAGAAAGCAGATATGGGTTAGGTGAGAAAGACGCTTACCCAGGGTCAGTCTCGAGACCCATGGACATAATAGCAGAGCGGATCCAGTCAGCCCACTGAGCAATCGGACTGTCCATGGTAAACTCGCCATTCGAAGATGTGTAGAATCCAACATCGAAATCTAGAATGGTCTTCATAAGTGCATAGGTTTCTCAAGATTCAATAGTGACGCGTACCTTGGAACTCTACCCAGCCGCCTGGCTTGGTAAATTTGAAGCACTGGCGCATCAGCTTGGGCCAGTCCTTCAAGGAGCACACCATGTAGCGGCAATGAATGAAGTCAAACTTTTGAGAGTACACCCATTCATCTTCGATGTTGTCAACTTCGAAGCGGACATTAGGTGGCACAAGAGATGGCTGAATGGGAGAGATATCGTTGCCCAGAATGTCGGCAGAGGGATACTGAATAATTCGTGAGTACTTGTATGTTATATCATATCCAGACAAAGTCCTACCTTGTCACCTATAAGAATCATTAGCAATAGCTTAGTAAAATCTAAAAGGGGAATCCAACATACCCATATCAATCGCCCAGATACCTGTTCCCGTGGCAAGATCCAAGATCCGCTGCGGATTGTCGCCTATGGGTGCAAAGTGTAGCTTGCCGCCCATACGCAATACCTGGATGTGGTGGTAGAGATCCAGGCGATCGTTTTCCTCCTACATCGAGTCAATCCATAGCCATCCTGAGCTGCGACAATACTTGAAAAAGTGCACCTACATCATCGTTGGGGAAATAATACTTCGAGTCCTCGCGCTCCGCATGATATCTTCGGCCATTTTCAAATCGGTAGCTTTTTGGTCATATTAGTATACATTTCCACCTCCAACCTTTTTAGGGCCAAAACTTTGTGGAGTGGGTCCGGGGAGATAGCAATGGAGTGGGTCTCACTTACTTTAGCACCGTTGACTTTAACGAGGTTGTGTAACTCTGCCTGTAGATGCGGAGTAAGCACGAGGTTCGAAAATTAAAACTGATTTTGAAGCGAAGCAGAAAAAGAAAAAGAAAATAACATTGCGATACCCGCGCCCTTGCTTTCGGCTCCTCCCCGATTTGTCGATACGATCTGAAAAAGCAAAAGTAAAAAAAAAAAAAAGGAACACTCACAAGGACTCTGCATATGCTGAATCTCCGTCTGAGAGGCCCTGTTCAGAAGACGATAATGTCAGCCTTTTGCGAACGTGCAAATGTGCGGAATGCTCGTAGAACGATGGATAGTATATCCTCAGTTAGACCGAATGCAATTCTACATACCTCAGAGGCCTCTGCTTCGATATCGACCTGGGGCACGACATGCTGGGCGGCCTGGCCTTGTGTGGCAGAGGGTGAACCGGCAGAGGGCGACCCAGTCGTGGTCGGCTCGGGGTCGGACGCCATTGCGATGTTGCGCAGACAGCACACACGGGACAATGAAACAAAGGCAAGGCAGCACGAGACGATAGGGGGGGAGAAAAGGGTTAGATGTAGAGGGTAGGAGTGGCAGGAGGGGGTGTGATGGGAGTAAGTTGTGTGCAGTGTAGGGTGAGTGAGTAAGTAATCCAGGCACGAGGAGCTCAAGTGGCACTTTTGAGGGTTGAGACTGCCCAAAGCAGATCGAGGCAAGCGGCAGGGCAAGAGCGACGAGCGAGCGCAGGCGCAGGCGCAGACGCAGACGCAGACGCCGCAGAGACGAACATGGAAGGGGACGGCGGACGGAGCACGCACGCACGCCGAGGCCACCTCCTCTTACATATTATCAGATATCTATTGTCACGATTCGATTCACAATGGGCATCTCACCGCACCACCACCACCTCCACCACAACACCCACTCCACGCACTCGCATACCATTACATACTGTTGTTCTCCTGTGCCAACAGACACCCTGATACACCAACCAACAAGCGCGGGGCAATCTGTTTTACCGCCGTACAGTCCGGTCAACCTCCAGCATCGGTGCGCTACGACTATACGACGAAACCCTGATCGGATCTGCCGACTCGTTCGCTCGCGCATGCAGCTTGCGTCGGGAGTATGCTCCCTCTTTGCGTGCATACACCTTCGACTGGACACAAGTGGTCATGGAGGAGCAAAAAGCCAGGTGCCAGCCAGAGCCCTTCGGAGCTTGCAGCCCGTCCAGCCACTCAGCACTGCGTTAGTTAGGCCGAGGGAACTGCATCCAAGAGGCACTCGCCTGTGCCCTTGGTGGATCTTTGATGCCTTTTAACGCCTTTGATGCGGTGCCGCCAGCTGGCATACACTTGTCCTTGCCCCGCCTCGCCTCGCATCCTAGTACCGGAAGCCCGCCCGTTTCCTCGCAAGATGCAGTAGTCCTCATCTCTAGTCAACGGCAAGTCGCGCCATACTTAGTATGCCTGTCAAACATGTCCACTGCGAGGCCATCGCAATGTGGGCGGCGGGGCAGAACTCGTGGGATAAACGGCCGGGTGACACGGACGGGCCCGTGGCTGGATGGCCCAAGCACAATCCACAATCCACAATGCGCCTCTTTCTTCCACAGGCCTTCGAGCCAATTGCTGCTCCAAACCCGCGCAAAATGCCGTCTCGTCGGGCGTTGTGCAACGCTGATGGGTCCACCGGTCGATCTGCTGGCTTGCTGCTTTGACAAATGAGTGCACCCTGGCACGTGGTTCCCAAGAGACTACGCCGCAATTTTGCAGACGGCAGGTCCACGAATGTACTTACACATCACCAAATTCATCTTCACTATCTCGGTATCGCACCCGGCCCAATCAACATCTCACGTGGTACGAATTCAATAAACTTTTATTCCGTACACAGAGCCTACAAAAAAAAAGGTAATAGATCCAACGAAAAAGAAATCGGCATGGGGAGAGCTCATGCTCAAGTGGCCAAACCCTCTCCTCGCAAGCCACGCTCCCAACGTATAAAATCATCCGCTGAGTGAACATATCATTCTATTTCACCATGGTCTTGCTCTGAAAGTACCTCATGCAGTACTACCATATCGTGCCCTATGCCTCTCATAACGCTTAGATGCTTTTACGTCAGAATCACTTGTCCTTTTCCCCTTTTCATATCCATCACCATCCAACTCGTCAAGTGGTGGTTTCCTACTTGCGTGGACCTCCGCCACGGGAAATGATGTCAAGGATCATCTTGCGAGCCTCCTCACAGCCCTCCTGTGTGCCCACAATCTCAATTGCCTCGTCCTTTGCCTGGTCACGAGGAACCTGGATCTTGGTGCCCGTCTTCTTGCGAAGGTTATTGATCGTGCTACCGCCTGGTCCGACAACGAGCCTGTATGCATTTGTTAGTCTCTATTCATAAAACGTTCTGCATAAATCTTGCTTACCTGTAGCTACGTGGGTCGGGCAGGATGAGATAGCCCGTGGACGAAGGCTTGGACGCTGCCTCGATGGCAGACTCAAGCTGCTGGCGAGCCTTGGGCAGATTGTCCACTGGACCGCGTAGAATCCAAGGTATCGTTGCCGAAGTATCAGCGCCGGCTTCAACGGGATTGTTGTCGACCAGTTCCCAGGAGTACTGCTCCTCGGCTCCAGTTGTAGCATCGTCGGTGATCAAAGGAAGGTCGCCGTTGGCACCCTTCCTGGACCTTCCACCCTCGGCCTGAGCTGGCCGGGGTGGTGGCTGCTGGCCAGCGTGGTCAACCGTAATCTTATGATCGTTACGGAGACGACGGAAGAATTGACCATTGTCGGAAATGATGTGATGAAGATGACGAGGAACTTGAATGGTCTCGCCCTCCTGGCCTTTAACCAGCTCGAGAATATGGTCCTTGGCGTTCTCGACTGAAGCAGGCTCACCGGTAAGCTTGACCTGGTTGCGGGCAGCGCCAGTGGTGTTCTGCTTGGGAATATCCAACGTAATGTTGAATTTTGATTCCAAATTGCGCCTGGTCTCGCCTCCGCGACCAATGAGTAGGCGATGCTTGTCGGGAGAAACATCAATAGTCTCAGTGATCTGGTTCTCAAGGGAGGCAACCTGAGCCTCAATAGTAGCGACAATCTTCTCAGCAATGTTCTTAGGGCCCTCGACGCGAATCAAAGACTCATCAGACTCAGCACGAGGGAAGCGCACCATGCGAGCAAGTTCGCGGGCGTTGTCAGGTCCACCAGCACCAGTAACAATCTGCCTAATGTTGGCACCATTACCACCGATAAGAGTCCTGTGATGCTTCCTATCCACGTCAACGGTCATGACAACTGTGTCATCGAAGACCTTGGCGCGCTCCTGAAGCAACTTCTTGGCCTCCTCAACCTGCTTCTTGGTTCCCTTGAGCCTGATCTCAGCACGACCGGAGGGGTCAGCACCTTCACGAGCTCCGGGAACATCGATCTGGCAACCAGTGCTTAGACGAAGGTTCTCCATCTCCCGACCGCCCGAACCGATCAGCTGGGGGATCTGGCTCTGGGCAACCGACACAGTGTCAGTGTGGGAGTTGTCAACGGTCCACTGCAAGAGGTTGAGGAGCTCATCGCGAGCCTCATCAGCGCCCTTCCTTGGTCCCCGAATAATAACCTCATCGGGGTTCTGGGCGCGGAAATTGCGCTGTGAAGCTCCTTCAGTAGCTGTATCATCGTCATGGGTCTGAGTCCTGGGAAAGTTGATGCGGACGTTGTAGCGGTCTTGAAGACGGTTCACCTGGTTACCCTTGGCACCGATAAGATCACGGTGGTATTGAGATTTGATCTTCAGCACATGAGTAGCCTCGTCTTCGAGTCTCTTAGCCAAGGCAAGAATTTCAGCCTTGCACTGGTTCGCGTTGGCTGGTGGACCCTTCAGCTCAACTTTGCCGTCGTTAACCTGAATGTCAACATCATACTTATCGCGCAATTCAGCAATCTTAGCACCACGTTTGCCAATAAGGAAGTTGGCAAATTTCTGAGGGAAATCGAAAGTGGTGACATGGCCGCGCTCAAGCTCATTTTTCTCCTGCTGCTCAATGAAGGAGAGAATCTTAGCATTCAAGTCGTCAACAGCATTGCTGTGGCCGCGAATGGAGAAGTTGTTGGCGTTTCCGCGGCCTTGGGGACGTCCGAAGAGAACCTGAACAGGGATCTGGTCATGGCCAAGACCGGACTGCTCCTGGTCAACGAACCTCTGAATGTTGCGATGGAACTTGGGGTTGGCTTCGAGGTCGCGGGAGACGATTGGCTGTTGGCCACTTGCGAGGCCCTGGATAATCTTCTGAGCTTGTTGGAGGGCCTGCTGGTAGGACTTCACTTCCCCTGCCGAAGGCGCACCCCGAGGGATCACATAATCACCATAGGGGCCGGTCCCTTCGAAGACAAGGATCAACTCTGGCGATTCTTGCTCTCCCTCGGGGAATACGAGGTGAACACCGGTGTCCTGGCGAAGCTTCTGGGCATTTCGTTCCCTCAGGTATTGGTGATAGAAGGGATCAATATTGAGCGTGGAGAACCTGCTGGGTGGGTGACCTTGAAAGACGCTCATGATGTCGCCGCGAGCCTTCATGCTGTTCTTGCCATTTCTAGCGTAGATCTCCCACGCGCTGGGTCCGTCACGGTCCGTAGGAGCAACAATGCTAGCCTCGTGCATGCGTTCTAGCTCAGCCAAGGCCTGGCGCTGGCGAAGATAGCGGGTCAAGTTGTGAGCATGAGCTTGAGAGTTGGCTCCACGATGCTCACGAGCAGCGTCAGCAGTAGCCATGGTCATGCTAGCAGCGAGATCTTCGAGCTTGTTCACACCGTTCTCAATCTTGTCGGGGGGTCCGACGATGTAGATGTCCTCGCTATCATCCGAGTTAGGAGGCAGAATGATGCTACAGCCGGTCTCCTCAAGAAAATCATGAAGGGAGCCGCCTCGCTCACCAACAATGAATTGGTGGCGGCCGCGCTCAATAGATCGCTGCTCCATAGCCAACTGCTGGCGGAGCTGCTGGGCGCGACGCTCAAGCTCGGCCTGGATCTGCTGGGCAGCAGTGCGCTCTCCAGAGATTTGGATGGGAAATTTGGCCTGAGGAGCGAAGGGCACTGGCTGGTTGCGCTGGCTCTGAGGAGGCGCCTGCGTGTCCCAAGTGTGGTAGGTAGGGATCTTCACATCAACATCCTTACCTTGGGCAAGGTTGCTGATGTGGATATTGTGGGGACCAGCGAGGAAGGGGTAGTACTCGGCAGGGATGTCCTTCAGACGTAGGTTTACGGTCGAGGTGCGCTCATTCACGATGGCTTCGATCTCGCGGCGGGCCATCTCGGCGGTCAAAGCATTACCCTCAATGGTGACATTGATCATGGAATCCTCATCTTCGTCAGCTTCCTGCTTGGGGACCTGGATGCGAGCACCGGTGCGCTTGCTAATCTCCTGAATCTTAGCACCTTGACGGCCAATGATGTGGGCACGGACAGAGGTGGGAACGGGGATGTTAATGGAGAGCTGTTCATTGTTAGCCTAATCTATCTAGAAAACAAGTACGATTCTCACCTTGGCACCAATCTCGTTAGCAATGTCCTTTAGAGACTGGCGAACAGCATCAACTGGGCCGGTTGATTCGAAGATGACAAGTCCGCCAGGGCCAGATTTATGCTCAAGCTTGGCCTTGGAGCGCTTGTTAATATCGCGGATAATGTCGTTCAATGGCTTCTTCAGTTGCTGGCGAGGGACAAGTTGCTTAGGGGCAAAGGAGATGCGCTCAGTGTGCTTGCCAGGAATAGCCATAGTTGGGAGGGCAGGACCACGAGTGACGGGCTGAGAAGCGGGAGTGGCGAGACCGGAGGCCGGGGTCGAAGCACGAGAATTGTTATTGCTGGCCGCAGGTCCATTTCCATTGATGCCGTTGGAGGTGAGTGAAGCAGGCTTCTTACCCCAAGCAGGAGGGACAGATGCGGCAGCACGGGGCTTGACGGGACCAAGAGCTGGGAATAGCTCCTCAGAGGCTGTGTTAAAAGGAACCTGGGGCTTCTTTGCGGGAGCAGCGTCATCGGCCTTTTGTTTGCCGGCAGCCTTTTCGCTCAGAGCGGGAGCTTCAGAGTCGGTCTTGGTAGCCGAGGGAGGAGGATGAGCAATGTCCTCCTCATCGACGACTTCTTCAACCGTGGCATGATGGTCATGCTGCTCCATGAGCTTCTGAGCGGGGGTCAAGCCGTCAGCGGCAGAAGTAGGACCAGTAGCAACAGCCTCGGATGCCATTGTATAATAAACCGTTCGAGTTGACCAAAGGGTGTATCGCTTAGACGGTGGGTGGGTGCGTGGGTTACAAGGGCGAAGCCACTTTGAGGGTGCAGTCGGCTAGTTGTTCGTGGGGATGGTAGTACGGTCTATGAGGGAAGAGAGACAATTAGAAAAGGTCACTGGGAGAAGGAGAAGAAGTACCAGAACCACCAAAAAATGTAGGGTTGGTTGGGGGGGACAGTATTCACACGAACCAAGGATCAACGGGCAGTCTGTCAGTTTGAGACGGAGCAGCCAGGAAACAAAAACACACAGATGAAATTGTATGGGTGTGCTCAATAGGCCATAGTGGTGTGGAATGGGCAAAACAGAGCAATTGTAAGCAAGGACAAGTGTCCGGGAGGAGGCAGCAAGAGACGACGGGAGTGACGACGTTGGCTTTGGGTCGAGGCTTCGAGGATGTTCTTTGGTGGTGGATGGAGCCACGGTGCCAAGCCCCAGATCTCACCGCCGCATCCCTGTCCCAGCGCCCGCCCGCCCGCCAAAAACCCTGGAATTGTGTGCCTGCGTGCCATTGGTCAGGCATTTGGTGCGCACGACTTTAGGACGACTTACGGCACCCTTGATCATCGTCAACTGCGGCCTCCTGCTTGTCGACAATCTCTCGATTCTGGAGGCTTTGTGTCTGGGCACTATTACGTCAAGAATATAGAGAATGCAGTTTCTACCCAACTGTGTCTACAAGTATACGCTTCTTCATTCCTCGGAAAAGGCAAACACATACATATATACATACACTAGTTCGCCCGGCTAGGCATCCGATATCTCCCCGTAGCAACCCGCCGCACCTCCAGCCAATCTCCACACTGCCGGTTTTCTCTATCACTCCCATCCATCAGCCCAGGGCGCGCAACGTGTTCATCAAGCATCACCAGTATCAACAAAGACCCGCATTCCCCGCGGGTTCCAGCATTCAGGAAGCAAAATGTGGCTGAAAGACTAGTTTTCTCAGGATAAGAGTTGTGTGATATACCTGTCAAACCAATCTACTCTCCTGAAAGGTACCCATGGCATATTCAGGATTTCAAGAATCCCATGACTATCATCAATCATCCTTCATTGCTACCGTTGTTGTAATCCACCACTCACTTCTCCTCCAATTGCAAGAGGACCCATAGAAAGAAAGAAAATATCCACGTCTCCACTCTCCCCTCTCCCCGATATCATCCCCCGTTCTCCCGTTCTCCCCTCATCCCTATTCCCTCATCATGCCTCTCCTCCACTCCAGTCGTTCCATCCCTCAATTTCCCTTCCTCCTCCTTGTCTCAAACTTCACCTCCCCATGATGCAAATATTCAGGCCTATCCCAATTGTGGCCCGACTTGATCAATACATCCTGGGCTCCGTTCTTCTCATCGCCCGACTGACAAACCACGGTCTCCCCACGTCCACCCGAAAGCATCTCCTCGAATTTCTGCCTGCAAATCTCCCTCGTGAACTTGTACACGGTCTCGGAGCTCTGTCCCGGTCCTTTATTCTTGACGTCGACTTTGAAGATGAAGGGAAGATGCCAGTTGGAGTCCGCGTAAGTTTGCAGGTACGCGGTCATGGCCAAGGGCTCTTTAGGGACGATGTCTTTCGAGCCGGTTTCGGGCACGTAGTGAGTGCAGAAGGTATTGATGCCCCTCTTCCAGTTGTTGATGGTGGGGAGTTCGTAGTCCCTGCAGGGTTTGACGGGCCCAGCGCCCTCTGGGAAGGGGACAGCCGTGGTGAACGCAGATAGGAAGATGAAGATGACGGATAGAAAGGGGAGCAACATTTTTGCTTGGTTGATTCTTTGTTATTGAGTTGCTGGGTTTAAATCGGTGATAGGAAAAGGTTGATGGGAAGAGGTTAGCAGTTGGGTGTTGTTGTTATATATCCTTCAATCCTAGCGCGGTTCTCATTCACCGACTTGGACTGACAAACAATACTATAGTATTGTTTGTAACAATCGTAACTCATTTCCCCCTTCACTACAATGCTCGTAGAGCCCTCACTTCACCACAATGCCCACCGAATCTAGCCCCACTAGAAACAAACGCAAAGACTCCACCGCCAAACTCACGTCTCTCCTTATCCAATAAACAAGCTCAAGTTCAATTTCAAAGCCCACATTCACATCGCTATCTACTTACTCACTCAGAAAAGCAGTCACTCCACCTGTACGAATCATTTACATTACCTTTACCTCAACTTACTAAATAAATGTGAAGACCACTATATATCTCAACTTTACCTTAACTTCTCATCCCCCAAACCTCACAGCTCGCTCTACTCAAGAATCTGAGCTCGAATTGAATTTGAACGCTTCAAAGTCACATCCCCACTCACATTTTTTATAAAAGAGGAAGGCGCCACCCTGCCAAATAATTTGCTTCGACGTCACCGTCTCCTGCCCTTCACGCCCACCAAACACTTTACCATGACTTCACATCCTTATAGAACCCAATCTTCAAACTCATAGCTCCCTATCCAGGAATACAAGATCAAATTCCGTTATACGGATTCAAATTCACATCTATATTCACGAGCTCACGGGAAAAGCAAACACGTATAGTTGGAAGACATTCGCATCGAAAATACCTTCAAATTTGATTTACCTTTACCCTGAACCTCAAATGACACACCCCTTTCACATAAACTGGAAGTATACTAGAAGCTAAAAAGACTCAGTGAGCTCATATATCCTTCCAATTCCTAAATAATCCTGTATCTGACTGACAACCTAGGTCTTCCAGTAATACATAAGGACTCTTCCCACCTAACGCTCTCTCGCTGCCCTCACATGTCCGTCAGCGCGGTATATCGTGTTCACAACAATATGTAGAAGTATGGATGGGAATAAGCAGAAGTCCCTATCGGTAAAGGCCATTCCCAACTTAACGAAGAGGGGGCCTATGATCAGCCTTGGGACGCCGTAGCAGCGCAACTGTTATGTGTGAAAGACAAGAATATGATACCTTGGGCCGTGGTTGCCAAAATACCCAAACTCCAAAGGACAGAGCGCAGTTGGACTGTCAACATGTCGTTCGCCTAGGAGATTGCTACGCGTCTCGGTGACACCCTGGTCCTGTGATCCAGTACTATTGCACGTATGACAGCCATCGTAGTCCAAGCTGGGCTTTAGCCACCATAAGGCTCTTTCGTCAATAGTAGACCTTTGGTCACTAAAAAAAAGCATTCCGCAGAGAGATTTTAAGTCATTGTTTACTTCTAGACAAAGGATACCTGGCATGGCGTTCTTCGAAACATTGGTTACTGAAGAGAAGTCCACAGGCGAAACGTTACATCACCAGTGGCTATCTTAAGCAAAAGATATCCAGTACTGCGTTATTAAATTCACTTTAATGGCACTACGAATACGTAGTCTTGAAATGATCTTCATTCATTGAAGAAGATCCCAAATTCTCACAACTATTTACCCCCCCCCCCCCCTTCTTCCCTCTCCGAATATCGATTCCACCCATCAAAAAGCCCTCAAGGTATTACCCACTCTAAGAATGTCTTTTGCAAAAACCTATAACCATCATAGATCATCACCTTAGCCGCTCCAACAAACTATTTTCTCCACCCCATTCCATTCCTCTGAATGCCCCTTGCCTGCTTTCAGTGCCGAAAAATCAAAATCTGATAAGGTATCCGCCGGCGTAGACTAAATGGACCTTTCGCATTTCAAACAAATAAGAGCGTTCATTCGTTTGTTCGATGTATATATTTCACTCGTTCATGCACGCCGCCCAGCCAAAAGCCAAACCATTGATATATCCGTCACAACCCTCCAACAAAGCAATCTTTCTAAATATGAATATCATCGTCATCATTTCCGTTAACTACGAACAACAGTATGTCATGTTAAATAAATGAAAATTTGTTGATTATCATACTCATACACAAAGGAATCCTTCCTCTCCATCTTTCCCAACACTATTGTTGCTTTCCCATAGTCATGTGCATGTATAAGCTACTACCGCCGGCTTAAGATTTAGATAAACAAATTTGCGACTACTACTTCCCTTTACCGGTAAAATCCTTCGTCTCCACCTCCACCGACTGGCGGTGCGCTGGGTACTTGTCCCCCCGGACGATATGCCATATATCCTTGGCCGCCAGGTGGTGCAGGGCTAGTCGGTTGTCCAGGGGGTGCAGGGGGGGCGTGAGAAGGTTGTTGTGGTGGGTATCCGTAACCTGGTTGGGGTGTTTGTTGGGCGTAAGGGTCTGAGGGTGGCTGTTGGTGGTCTGGTGGAGGTTGCTGTGGATATGGGGAGGAGACTTGTTCATATGGGTTTTGAGGGCCGGAGGGAGGCGCTTGCGGTGGTGCGGTGCCTGGTGGAGGATAACTAGGGTGTTGCGGCGGTGGTGCTGAGCCTTGAGGATAGTCATAGCTTTGGGTTGGGGGTTGGTTTGGAGCAATAAATGATTGACGTCCGTCTACCGGGGAATCGTAAATACTAGTCGCTAACTCTTGTGGTGCAAAACTCTGTGGCCGTGCTCCTGATGGGACTCTTCCTGGAGGCGGCGCGTATGGATCGGAGGCGGGTGCTGCCGGCTTAGGAGTTTGCTGTTGAGGGCGTTGCTCGCCGGGTGGCACCATGAAGAAAGCGGGGTTCGTTCCAGTAGGAGGGAATTGCTGAGATGGGGGAGGCCCTTGCGATGCGGGAGGTGGGCCACCATAGTTGTAGCGATTTGGCTCCTGTTGAGGAGGAGGTGAGGTTGGAGGGTATCCAGCGTAAGCCGCCGGTCCTGGAGGTGCGTTGTAGCCGCCGTAGGGACGACCGTATGGTTGTTGCTGTGGCTGAGACATGGACGCTTCTAGCATAGATTCATAGTCTCGGCGAGCTTTGATAAACTTCTCGTTGAGCTGTGTGAAGTCATCTGTGTGGTGTTAGTTCCAAAGTAGGAGTCAATGGCAGAATGGCATTACCCTTTTTCTGAGAATATTTGCCAATAAGCTCAATCAATTTGGGCCGAATAGCCAAAGTCGAGTGATACAATTCGGTGATTTCCTCGTTATCCCGCACATCTCCAGCACTCTGGGAACTTGTGCTGAGCAGCGCAAGAAGCTTTTCAACATT
The DNA here is from genome assembly GCA_028476805.1 of Acrocalymma vagum. Classification (NCBI taxonomy): domain Eukaryota; kingdom Fungi; phylum Ascomycota; class Dothideomycetes; order Pleosporales; family Acrocalymmaceae; genus Acrocalymma; species Acrocalymma vagum. The sequence continues at coordinate 388,939 of JAQGEP010000017.1, forward strand.
ACGAATTTGCGCGAACACTTCTGCTTCCATATGTGCTTCCCGCTCCAATTCCTCCCTTGTTGGGTCTTGTAACTTCTCCACATAGTTGAGCGGAAAAATACCGGTCTGTCCTCGGAGTGACCCCTTCCACCAGTCCTTGTACACCGACTCCAGCACGGCAATGATGTCACCTTTTCTGAACTGCAGTTCGCCAGGCTCGGAAGGCTGGAAATCGAATAATGCTCGGACGCGGGAAACTGTCGCAGCGGTGGTACCTGTAGGCACTGGTGGTGGTTTTAAAGCAGCCTCGTTATTGTTCGAGCTAGAAGCGCCTTCTTGCGGAGCGTTGGACTTCGCGGCAGAGGGTGCCGAGCCCTTAGACTCTCGTATGGACATGGCCAAGGCCATCTGCAGCTCATCTTCTTCCTTCTGACGGTCGGAGTCGGAAATTTGTGTTTTTTGAGGTTTCGACGGAGGCCGCAGGTTCGGGTCTATGCTCTGTCAGGTTCTATACTTTCTCTGTCATGTTTGATGGCAACTTACTCTGCGACTTCAACTTCGTGTAGGCACCTTGCATAATGCCTAGGTCAGGATCGCTGGCGAACATCTCAGTCCACTCGGCCATGCGCTCCAGTATCTTTGCTTTGACCTGCTGGTGTGTATTGCGGTCGTTTGCCAACCTCAGCAAGGCATCTGTAAAGCTCCGTGAAGCCAGCTCCTTGTGCATTCCCACCCCGCAGTTCTGACTTAGAGCGTTGGCGAGCTCGAGGGTATAGAGTTGTACATTTGCGTTACGATGTGCTAGGCGTTTGATCATAGCAGCGACGGCGTCTTTGGCACCGGTGTCAGCGGAGGCAACCTTGTCGCATACATCCTGTTATACCTAGTTAGCATAGGCTCGGGGATCATGATGCGGGTTTGGGGGGGTGTCTGTGGCTCGGTGAGAGCTCAGAGAAGAGCAAGCTTGTATAACTATGACATATTGTAGAGAGGAAGTGTCGCATACTAGAATATATTCCCAGTTCTCGCTCGTCAAATTCTCGTCTGTTGCCTTGACCACGACGTCGTCGAAGGCGTTGGATTGGGCGCGGAACATGGTGGTTGTCTGGCGTCTTGCCAGTTGCTTCGGGGTATTAGAGGTCTTTCAGCGCTGCGCAGTCTGCGGGAGCGCGAAGAGCAAAGGAGAGGGCAGAAGTTAAGGTGGAAGAGGTGGTGAGGTTGCGCAGCGGATGTCGTAGGCTCAAGCAAGCTGCCCAGATCAGGCGCAGCTCCCACCCCACCAAACGGGCTTAGAGCGAAGGGTGACGAAAGCTACTGTGGCGGAATGCCCTAGCGCCACACTCAGCATTGCGAACACACCTCGTGAACTCGTGTGTAGGCGTAAGTACTTATGCTGAGTGAGGAAATATCTGGGCATATCGTGTTTCGAATCGCATCTCAAGGGTTAGCTTTGTGCAGACTGTTGCCCAGCACTGACGGTGAGCGACAAGGCCTCCGACTCCACCAGGCTCCTCCATGACGGTAGAATGTGGAGCGCAGTCATGATTTTGGAGGATATTCCATTAGGAAACCATGTAGACGCAAGATCTAAGAAGGCGGACGAAGAAATTCCAAAGTAGATAGTAGTGGTAACAAGATAGAAGGAGCATGCCCTCTCCCTTGTCGGAATCTTATATTCTCGGACTCGAGTTTTATACGCCAGTCATGCCGCCGATGGAAAAGCCGTTCCATCCAGGATCTTTGAAGCCCCTACCAGTACGTCTTTCTCCCAGCTTGCACCAAGTATAGACACTACAAGAAAGGAAAAGGTGTTCCACAGAAAGCACCAACATCTCTTGAAAAATAAACCAATCCCCAAATCAGACAGATGAGAAAAACAAGAAAGAGCTCAAGGAACAATACGCGCTCGATGACGCTCCAATACTGCATGCTGTAGCCAACGCGTGAGGATGCCCAAAAATACAACCAATGGCCAAAGGGTCGGCACGAAAGAAAAAAAAAGTCGCCTAATTCACGAAATCGTGATTCGCTCATTTGACCCGGCCCGGCGTCCCGTCTATGAAAAATACACATTTGCCGGCTTATAAGGCATTCGACCATAATATGCTGCCATCCGTACTCGCCAATCCGTACCGAGAAATCCCATGGGCGACTAGATAGATAACCGTTTGATATCGAAACGGAAAAGGTGAAGCTCGGCCACGTCGAGCGGCCTGCAGAAGTCGGGAGGAGTTTTGCAGTTTTTGGACTTCACGTGGAAGACATTCTGCATCTGCATGTGAATCTGATTCGAAGCCTCCCCCCGAAAAAGAGCGCAAGGCTGTAAAGCGGCACCATGCCGTCTTCCCATGCCAGACAACGCTCTACCACAGCACCCTGGTTTGCGGGACCAAGCACCAAATACGCCCCGTCGTGCTCGCGTAAGAAGAACCGTAGTTGCTTTTTCTTGTGTGAGTCGGGACCTATAGTACCAAAATAATAAGATGCATTCCAAAAGGGGGTACTTTCAAAAAACAATCACAAACCGCCCTTTTTCCGTCTCTCCTCGGCTCTTGCTTTCCTCGCAGACAACACTAGTGGGGCAAGTGTGTTGAGAGGTTCAGCCGTTTGGATGAACGGGTGCTACAATAACAAGTCAGCTTCAAAATTCCCTTTCTCATCCGGGTAACCGAATGTAATATAGGGTGTACCAGACTCACCATTAGAAGGTCGTGTGCACTGGCCCGCTTGTCCGGTTCCACCCTGAGGGAGAAGTTTAAGAAATCCCGGAATACAGTTGAGAGCGCATGTTCTTCCTTGATCTGCGGTGTTCCGTTTGTTGCAATAAGCCAGAGAGCGCGGAGGGGGCTCTCGTTGAGATATGGCGGCTCTCCCTCAATCATCTCGATCGCCATAATACCCAACGACCAAATGTCAACCTTGCGCCCGTACTCCTTTCGGGTTACAACTTCGGGTGCCATCCAGTAAGGGGTGCCAACCATGGTTGTTCGCTTGTTGTGATTCTCATTGATCTGGGCGCAAAATCCGAAATCGGCTGTTAGAAGAAAGCAGTTAGCATAAAGACGATCGTGTGCTCTGAAAGGAAAAGATGCAACATACTCAGCTTAATATTACCCTCCAAAGAAAGGAGAATATTATCCGACTTAATATCACGATGAATGACACCCTTTGAGTGTAGATGCTGCAAACCATGTAGAGTCTAAGGAGAAAATTAGCTTTGAGCATACTGGAAAAGAAAATTCGCAATTCTCTCACCTCACGGCATACTGCAGCGATCTGGCCTTCAGACATGATGTTGAAAGTAACCACGTCCGTCAGACTACCACCTTCCATGTACTCCATGACGACCCACAAGTCTCCTCGCACTAGGAAACTGTCCATAAAGTTGACAATGTTCTTATGCTTGCTGTCCTTCATGACGAGAATTTCGTTAATGATTAGATCCTTCTTTGGCTGTTGCTCCAGATTCATCTGCTTGATGGCCACGCATTTATTCGTACCAACTTCATAAGCGGTAAAAACTCCACCTGATGCACCTTGGCCGATCTTGTTGAGATTGCGGTATCTGAGAGTAGGATCTGCCTGAGTACAAATGGCGTTGAGTTTGGCAACAATATCGGGACCTTGGCTTTGCCGTGGTCTCTGACGCGGTCGTGGTGCCGGGCCAACGCGGGCTTGCTGGGATGGAAGAGGAATGTTCTGAGGATCCGACTGTTGGGCAAATTGCTGCTGAGGCGTGGGTTGCTGCGCAGCCGTGTTGGAAGCAGCCACCGCAGCAACCGCAGCTGGAGCGACAGCCTGTTGCTGCTGGTGGGTGGGAGGAGCACGATGGCTCACACTTCGACCCAGCTGAGGCGGTTGCTGCTTTGTTGACATGGACTGCTGGGCGGCAGCCATAGCCTGAGCCTGTTGTTGCTGGTATTGCTGGGGGGGGGAAATGGCCGTTGCGCTCGATGGTGAGTCGTAGCGTGGAGGAGTGCCACCTGTAGTGTTTGCGCGACTGCGAGGGGCTGATGGAGGACCATGAGAGATATCCGTGATGATCGTTGGAGGAGCATATGCGACTTGTGGAAAGCCCTCGTTGTTCTCTTGACGGGGGGTTTGGGCTGCCTGTTGTGGGACGACTGGGCTGGGAGCCGAAGGAGCAGGGCGGGCAGGAGCAATATTACCAGGTCCTGAGGGACCTGGAGGCGGCCTTGGTGCAGGTCGATTAGGAATTAGGGCGCCGTTTATCTGAGGCGAATTAGGGGAGATAAGTCCACCGGCAGGTGAGGTATGGCTGCGAGGAATTGGCGGAGGGGCACGCGGGTTCTCAAAGCTATCCTGGTCGTTCCGTGGAAAACGAGGGCTTTGCGGTGGACTGAGAATGGGCTGAACAGTTCCGTAATTATTGGGGGTTAGGCTGGCCTGATAGGCATATCCTTGAGCGTGGGCGGGGCCCATCTTGTCCCAGATGGCGTCGTCGCCATTTTTCTCTGCATTGTCCTTGTAGAAGTTGACGACGTCCATGACAGCCTGGGGATGCTGTTTCTGCTCTTGCTCAGTAATTCCATTTTGCTGCAGCATGCGCTGCCATTCCTTGGGAAGACCCTAGACTGATGGTTAGCAGCTTGAAACGCTTGTAGTAAGCCGAAGAGCACGCAAAAGAGTGGAAAAGCAATGAGCGGCGCCGACAAACACAAGTCGGCGATAAAACTACAAAAAGGTGCGGTGGTCACCGGCAGAAATGACAGAAGAGGTAGAAGGGGGGCATGGGGAGAAATGCAGCAGTGCAGATTGAATCCGACGTGGCACGTACCGTGTACTCGCCGGTCTCGTTGTCGATGCTGACGTGGGTGACATGCATGGGATTGGTGGGCGTCGAGATGGTGGGCCGGCGGGGCGAGCCGAGCATACTGTTGACGAAGCTGGAGAAGGTGCCCTTCTTCTTGCCGCCGTCGGATTTCCTATTCTTTGCCGTGTCGCCTTCGTCGCTGTAGCGGTTGCGCGGGCTCTTGGTGCCGCTGCCGGGCGGGGTATCCATCTTGGGCTTGGAGCTCTTGAGGGCCGTGAAGCTGGCAGACTGGCGTAGTTTGGGGGAGCGGAACTTGGAGGAGGTGCCGGAGAGATCGAAGGTGTGCGAGTGCTGGGGCGCGGCGGGGCGACGAGCGGCGGTGGTGGTGGTGTTGTCGTGGATGTGGTTGTGGTTTTGGTTGCTGGCGGAGGCTTCCTCAATGATAGCGTCGGCGACGAGGGGAGGGCCGCTGTCTATGGCAAGCGTCGACGACGCCAGCAAGGCGGCATTCGAGTCCTGCAGCGAAGTCTCGTGGACGGGGGAGCGCGAGGGCGAATGGTTGAGGGTGGGAGAGCGGCGAATGGAGGAGTGGTCGGAGGGTTGAAGACGTAGGTTCTGCTGAGGGTTGCTGTTGCCAAGCCCGGAGCCACCACGCCCAAAAGACGGGTAAGTTGGGGCGGATGGGGCACGACGGAGAGTGTTGGCCTTGTTGTTGTATGCAGCAGGCGGCGGGTTTTTGTTCTTCTTCAGAGTGCGACGCTTGGTGGCACTGGAGCCGTCCTCCATGGCGGCGGTGGTGTGGTGGCCCGCGGATGGGATGCAAAGGGATGCAGATGGTGCAGATGCTGCTGTTCACACAACTGCGCCCACCGCGACACAAGCAGCAGCTTGTTGCAGCGGAGAGACACTTGACGCGGGGGGAGGGAGAGGGGGGTGGTTAGCACACCAATTGCTGCTTCTC
>JAQGEP010000170.1:0-92372 GCA_028476805.1 Acrocalymma vagum
TGGCAATCGAAGTTATTCTCTCGGCAGAACTGGCATGGCCTGGCCTCGTCACACTTTTGCTTCCGGGCACGGCAGTGGTTGCAAGCTTGAGTGGCTCGAACTTGCTTCCTTCTCACTTGCGGGTTCTGATTTGCGTACTGAGTCATATAAGGCCCTGGTGGAGGGTATGGTTGGCCATACTGCTGACCTGGAGGCAAAGCCGGAGGAGGATAGTGCTCGCTCGGGGCGGGAGGGCTGATGGTTGGGTTATATCCATTGGGAATGGTTCCATTGTGACGATGCTCGGGATTCATGGGCCACTGGCCTGGGTGACTTCCGTGCTCCATGCCTGGTGGAGGAAACTTGGAGTCGACGCTGATACTGTTTGACCTGGAGCTTTGGATATCGGGCGGAGCGGTGGACTGTGGAGTAGGTGGTGGACGATAAGTCATGTTGTCCTGTGAATGGGATCTCGCGGGGAGCGTCACGGTAGAACCGGGGACGCCATGTGTGCGTTGGCCTGGTGAAGGAATGGTCCTTGGGTCTGAGTAGGTTCGGATATCTGAGGGAGGGAGCGACGGTGGGGGTTGCGTTCCTGGATAGTGCGCCTGTCCTTGAGGAGGAGGAGGATATGGTTGCTGGGGGGGAGGCAAGCTATGGGGAGGATATGGACGGGACTGGGGCGGTGATGAAGCCTGGACCGAGGTGGGATGGGTTGGGTGTCGGGCAGCCTGGGTTTGAGGTGGCTGTGGAGGGGGAGGGAGGCCGTTATACGCGGGAGTGATGGAATCCAAACGGAGCCTCTTCTGGGCAGGCGCGTCCGGATCCACGTTGTCCATGCTTGATATCATCAGATGGGGTCCGCTCAGGCCATGCGGCTATAAGAGTCGACTCGACCTACTGCAAGCGGAGGAGGGCTCAAAGGTCCAAACAGCGGCCACCCAGCACAGGACTCCGGAGGACAGAGCTGGGGGGACGAGGGACCGTGGTAGGCGCAACAACAGAAAGGCAATTCGCCGGCACGTCAATGATGGATTGGCCGGTAGTGTTCAGCACGCGAGGGGCCAACACGCGTCATTACTGGGGAAGGAAGAGTTTGACAACCGTCGCAGAGCCAAAGGCAGACAGAGCACCTGGAGGGACGGAAGGTCGGTAGTGTAGGGCAGAAGGTGTGTGGGATGCAAGAGCGGGAGCTCAGTCAGGCGGCGCGACGAAGACCCAGCCCTGAGCGCGACCTTACCATGGAGTCGGACGTAACTATCCGAAGCAGGCAAAAGACCAAGCGTGGGAAATCGCGGTTCCTAGCTCCTAGCGAGGGTGAGAGAAAGGCGAGCCAGTACGAGCCGATGCGGCGACGTTTGTTGCTGGTTGGAGCGTGGCGCTATGAGCTCGGGCCGTGCCCATGAACCGGAGGGACCAGGAGGGAGAGAGAAGAGCAATCAAAGGGCAGCGATGGGCAGCGAGCCGGATGGGCGTAAGGTAGGAAGGAGACTAGAAGTGGGTGTGGTTGCGGTGACGGTGACGGCGACGGTGACAGGCCCTGGCCGAGCTGGCGATTGACTCGGAGGGTGGAGGATGGAAGGGGTTGGGTTGGGCAGAAGCAGAGTAGAGCCGAAGAAGGTTGATAGACAGGTCGCAGAAACGCCTGAGAGAAAGAGAGGGGGGCTGGCCGTCCGCCACCGTGTGGAGAAGCTAAGCTGTGAGGGAAAAGACCACCAAGGAGTGCTAGCAGTGCTAGGAGTGCTAGGAGTGCTAGGACCGCCAGGATACAAGCCAGGACAGGCCAGGACAGGGCGAGTAAGTGAGCGCCGCACACGATTCAGCGTCTCTTCAGCGGTGGTCGCAGCTCGCTTGCGCACTTGGCCTGGGTGGACAGTGGGCAGTTGACGGTGGAGAGTGAGTGGAGAGCGGGCACTTGCACACAGAAAAGGCCAAGGCCAAGACTGTGCAAAAAAGAGAAGAGAAGCAGCCCTGGCCCTCTTGCAAAGACCAGCAGGCAAGCCCAGCGAAGCCAGCAAGCCATCCAGCCCAGTTCCCGGCCTGTTGGAAAGAGGTGCGAGGAGCTAGCAGGCAAGCAGCAGCCAGCAGCCGTCGTCGTGCCACTCTGCGCGCCGTGCGACTTGTCTCTTCTCGTCCATCTTCTCTCCACTGTGCCTGGTCATCCACCACCACTACCACCACCACCCTACCGCTAAGTCCTCGGTATCATCAAACCATCGCAGACGGGTGTATCCTTTCGTTCTGTGTTTCGCCGCATTAATTGCAATCGCGTCGTAACTGCGGCGAAAGGGTGTATGCGTGTGTGATGGCGACAGCAAACATTGGCATTCATCGGCTGCGGCTCGCCTCCACTTCCACTTTCACCACCACCTACTCCTCCTCTCCCTCTCTCCACCCCCTCCACCAGCTGCACAACCATCCATCTAGACATCAAACGACGCCCTCCCCTCTACCACAGCTGCCAGCATCTCTACTCTGCTTCCCGGCCTCTGGGTAACGTGACTCCGCCCCCCGGCCACTCAACGCACAGCTGAGCTCACACTTGTTTCGTCCGGCATCCATGCAATAATCGCGGACTGCGCGCTTCTCCGCCTGCCTTCAAGCACATGTGCCACCTCCCAAAAGGGCTTCCGCATTAGCAATCACTCTCCAGGTCGGATAATTTCCAGCACACTTGCCGCTGCTGGCCAATGGCGCCCCGTAATGCTATCCAGGCACCGCCTGGGCGTCGCGAGAGATTGCCATTGCATGAGATGACGGATACGGTCTGCAATCCAAGCCCCACCAAACATGAAGCATCACTCTAGCGTCCTTGCAGCGGCCACCACAACCTTCCAGAAGACCAAATCGAAGTGATGCGCTGCTGGTGGCGGGTGACGATGCAAAATTGAAATGAGGCCAGCGACCGCTATGCCATGACTCGCCTCCCTCACCCGGTGCTGTCCGGTTGGGGACCGTCGCCCTCGCACAGAGATTGGTTTCGGCGCCGCTGTTTTGGAGACGACTCATCACCGCTCCGCTCAACACCACAATCTGTCATCACAGACACGCGTTGCAACGCTCCTGCTGCGGCCCAAGATCTACGTTTTAAGGCCTAAGCTCCCCAAGTCGGACCTTTACAATCTCTGCTTGTGATGATGCCATACCAGATTGATGTGCATCCTTGTCCCGAACCGAATACTTATACACAATACATCTTGGAATAGAACCGCAAAGTCGCCGAGTTGTGAACTAAACGGCGAGCCAAGCCCAGCCTATTTCTTCCCTAGCATGCTCCATGTTGTGAGCTCGAGGGGCCAGCATGTTGTCAGGGGCGCGGTTGCTATCGTATGTATTGAGTCGAAGATGCTGGTCGTCTCCAGTTATCTCTAGGATTGCTCAAATGTATCGCAAGATTTGCGTCAGGGCAAGGGTAGCCATTCCTTTTCCGATTGGGGACAATTGCCGCCCTTCTTCTCCAACATGCTACCTAGGTACAAGTTGGAGACTGGTCAGCTGCCACTTTGGACGTATTGAAGGAGCGGGAGGCGGCAATTACTAGGCCGGACTGAGTATCAAAACGTCCTTACTCAGCTGAGTCTCAAACTCTTCCGCTGATCAGAGCCGGTCTACCGTCTACAGCAGCTTTACCGGCAGTGTTCGAAATGCGGTGAGTCTGGTCTAATACCACATGGTGACTCTTGTCTGCAATTCAAAACAGGGCAAACAAGGTCGGTTGTCCGCGGACACTATGCGGACACCAAAGGCGCTTTGCCCCTTGCTGCTTCACGATAACTACCTCTGCCCACGTGGCTCGCGATGAGCCACGAGGCGACAGGACCAGCCTTGGGCAGCCGTGATGATTCTCCAGGATCTGCTGGCGGCGGCCACGATTTCCAGAATATGTTCCGAAACGGCTCAGAGTCTCAGATTGCCATTGAGTCGGTGTGAAGAAAGCTCGTTGGCGTGCGACATGAGCTGAGTTACTCATGTAGTATGCGCATAGACCCATATAAAGCGTTAGCGATTAGGTTTTGTTGCCATTCTAATGACCACATCCCGACGTGTGATCAGGGAACAGGGGAAAGGTATAGTCCGGCTTCTTTGCAGAAATGTCCTGTGCGGTGCATTATATTGATGGCGAGTATGGCCGTGACAAGAAGCAGAGATTGCTGGCTAGTACTGGCTCCGTTAGTAGGATGTCCTATGCCTGTACGAAACGTGTTGACGTGCAGATATCGCAATGGCATGGCATGGACTTGCAAACGAATAGCCGACCACAGATCCTTTTTCGCCTATGCTCAACGTTGGGGAGCAATGACTTGCGGCCATTTGAGGTTTCTCATTCGCGTTCGCTTGCAATTGCAATCGCTCTCGCTCTCGCTCTCGTCCACGTCCTTGCCTTCCATGCTCTCCCGGTTGGCGAGGGGTTGCGATCCGTTTTGTGGTACAACTTCTAAAAGGCGGGTGAAGGCGATCTCTGTACGACAGTGCGTCTTCCGGCGCCTCTCGGTGCTCTGAGCGGTAGACAGCGGGAAGAGTAAAAGTCCTGTGATGTCAAATAGTCTGAAAATGACGAGTCAAAGGGTGAGGGATCAGGCCATCAATCACACTTGCAGTGCAAATAGTGAGGCAAGAGCTGTCCGGCGCGACTGCCACAACGCGCCGAGGCCGCTACGCCCAATCGGGACATACTCACAGCCTTGCGCTGGCAGCCCCAAATTCCAGACTCCATGCTCTTGTTGTTGCACCAAAGTCAATATGTAAAAACTTTTTCCGGTTGTGACTGGCACATGCATCGTGAATATGCGCTTTGCTGACGGCCTCAATCCCTCGAGAATACGCTCTCTGGGGCTGCTTATAATCACTCGCACCGAGACGATCAAAGGCCCCTTCAAACACAAATGAGGCAGCGTCTACCAAACTAAGATGTCAACGTTGCAACATCACCCGCCTCCTCCATCGAAGGCGACTGCTCGCACACAACATCATCACAATTGATTATCTTCTCAATTCAGCGCATATATCCCGTCTCTCCTAGCTAGCATCCAGCCTCAGTCGCGTCCCTTTGTGAACTGCCTGAAGCAGGGCATCATGCCTACCCTCTTGATTGTAAGCGCCATCGCTGTCGTCATCACATACCACCTCTTCTCCACGCTGCGTGGCCTCTCTCGCAATATCGCAATCGCGAAGAGCTCAGGTCTGCCAGTCGTAGTAGCACCATGGCATACATTCTCAGTTTTCTGGCTGGCCACATATTACATGTGGATTCCAATTCTGAAATTTCTGCCTGAATCATGGAAAGGCGTTTGGTTTGAGTGAGTAACCTCAATCGCGCTCACGTGCCCAATATTGACCGCTCTCCATCTCAGTCTGCTCGATCCAGAATGGGGGTTTCGAATAAACTACAAGCCCTTTGAGAAAGTGGGCTCAGACGTCTTCATAGTTGCCTCGCCCACTAGAGTCACTTCCTTTGTAGCAGATGCGGAGGTGGTGACCCAAATCACCACAAGACGAAATGATTTCCCCAAACCGCTGGACATGTATTCGCGACTTAACATTTACGGCAAGAATCTTGTAGCCACTGAGGGCGCAGACTGGCGTATGCATCGCAAGCTCACGGCGCCCAGCTTTGGGGGTAAAAACAACGACTTAGTGTTCATTGAATCTATTCACCATGGCCTGGCTCTACTTAACCTGTGGACTGGACCAGATGGACGTGCAAATAAGACAATAGTTGAGCCAGCACTAGACACGATGAGGTTTGCCCTTTATGTTATCAGCAGTGCTGGCTTCGATGTACGAGTTGCATGGCCGCATGAAGAGCAGCAGAACGATTCAGAGAAAATCATGGATGAGGAGGCTTTGCTCGTTGGAACCAAGGTGCCTCCAGGGCATACCATGAACTACCGAGAGGCGGTCAGTGAGCTACTCCATAATATCATGTGGACTCAACTGGGTCCTCCTGAGTATCTGTGTTAGTACCGTCTTTCTTTGCTCAAACATCCCCTTGCCAGATATCATAATTTGAATGGGCGTGCGGAGAACCCAGTCCTTGTTTTGAACGCCATATGCTAATCGCTGTACATAGTAAAATCCCCATTCAAGATCCACAGAACTGTGGGGACTGCAGTTATTGAATGGGGCATGTACATGGATAAGCTTTACGAACTTCGAAAGAAACAAGTGCAATCTGGTCAAAACCGCACCGGCATGGATCTCTTCGGAGCCCTAATTGAAGGCAGCGGCATCATCGACGGGAAAAATACCACCTTCGAAAAGAGTGATCTTCTCGGGAATGCATTCGTACTGATGCTTGCAGGTCACGAGACAACCGCCAATCTTCTCCACTACTCTCTGCTCTTTCTTGCCATGAATTGGTCGTCTCAGAAGAAGCTACAAGAAAGCATCGATGAGTCAATTCAGGGAAAGCCAATCAAGGAATGGACATACGAAGAGCACTTTCCGAAACTGTTCGGCGGGATGCCGGCTGCCGTGATGAATGAAACCCTTCGTCTCTTGCAGCCAATCATCAACATTCCGAAGTCAACCGCCCCAGGTCGTCCCCAGCAATTCACTATGGGTGGACAACAATACACGATGCCTGGGGGTACTAATATTTGGCTCAGCGCAGCTATTCACCGCAACCCAAAATATTGGCCGGCGCCGCAAAATGATCAATCCTCTTCGGATGAGAAAGACATCGATCGGTTCAGACCGGAGAGATGGCTTGTTCGCAGCAACACTACTGAAGAATTCGTCGATATCAACTATGACGACGAAGACCTACGCGGGCCGTCCGGAGAGGACACTTCATCAGAGCTATTCAAACCGGTTAAAGGGTCTTACATCCCCTTTAGTGATGGTTTCCGCTCTTGCATTGGCCGCCGCTTTGCTCAAGTGGAGATTTTGGCTGTTCTCGCGCTAATCTTCACACAGTACAGTGTGGAACTTGCCGTTGACGACTTTGCGACCGATGAAGAGGTTGAGCGGATGCCAAAGGGAGGACAGCAAAGACGGAATCTGTACAAAAAAGCAGTCAACAAGGCAAATGATCTGCTGAAACAGAAAACAGCGAGTATCATTACTCTGCAATTGAGAGGTGTCACCATCCCAATTCGGTTGGTTAAGAGAGGGGAGGAGAGGTTTGCATTTGACTAAACCTTGTATTAACCACACAAAAAACTATTCACATTCTGTGTACTAATTTGGATCGATCTGAACACAACGACCCTAGAGGTCATTATTTTGATAATTTTCTGTATTATGATAGACTCAATGAGCTTAGTACAATGATATGAGCATTTTCAACAGACGACTTACCCCGCAATCGTCATCACAAATCAAGGTCATACCCCGCGACACGATATTGCATGACATCTGCTGCTCTCCTCGGCTTCATACACATCCACTCTTATTCGCTATTACATTTGAAAAGATCAGAGCATCTTCACGTCCATCTTACACTCTGCCTTCAATACCTGAACTAACACGAACGGCGTAATCCATCACCACCACAACAACCATGTCTACACCAACCCACTTTCCCCCCGAACCGCTCCGACAAATCCTCCAAGAAGTAGCAACCCTACTAAAAGACCGCAAAGAAACAATCTCAATCGCCGAGACCGTAAACCCTCCCATCACCCCATTCCCCTCTCAGACCCTTCTAAACCAACCACACAGGCAGCCGGCGGCCTAATCTCCGCAACACTACTCTCCTTCCCAGGAGCATCAGGATACTACGCCGGCGGACTAACCCTCTATACGCTGCCCTCCCGCCTTGCATTCGGCGGGTGGACCCAGGCAAACATTGATTCCTACAAAGGACCCACGCCGGACGTAGTTGCAGGTCTGGCGGAGCAAACGCGCAAGACGTTGGAGAGCACGTACACGCTGTGTGAGAGTGGGACGGCAGGTCCGACTGGGGGAACCACGCGGAATCGGACTCCGGGGTATGTGGCGTTGGCGGTAGCAAGGAAGGGGGGTGGAACGGTAACGAGGGAGGTTGAGACGGGGCTCGGAGGAAATAGGGAGGGCAATATGGTGGCTTTTGCGGTGGAGGGATTGAGGTTGGTAAGGGATGTTATTAAGGGAGAAGGGAAGTTGTAGGAAAGTAGTAGGTAGGGGTCGGTCGATCCTTTTTGGTACACATAGATAGTTAATTTGATACTTGTGTTTATTTTTACATCATTATTTTTCAGACTTCTCCGCGGGTGCTTTCGATCAGAGTAATTTGTTTAATCAACTAGACAGACTGAAGTCGCTGGTAGACAGAACCTTGGCATTCGAAAACTAGAAACTTTTTTTTCAAGTTGAAGTAAACAAATTTTGGAGAATTATTTCGAAAAAAACTACCGAATTCACTTCCTAAATCCAACACACAATATCTAAAGAATAACATTCGTCTCAATTACCTAAATTAGCAATCTACTCGAACCATCAAAAACAAAAATACATCAGGCCCAATTCACCTTCTTCCCTTACGCCTCTCGTCTCACATCAAACCACCAAAGGCAAGAGACAAAGAATCCTACCAAGATATCGGTAACCGCAAGCCCACCTCCACATCTCCGATTCCGATTATTCTCCGACCGACCCGATACATGTAGGCAAATTCCCTAATCGATGAATACACTGCTTGTAGGTAACATCATGCATGATATCTACGCGCCGCTCACGAACCACGTCGCATCGCCCTGGTATGCCGGAGAAGAAAAAGTAACATCCAACCAATACCAGTTCTATCCCAGTGTCTCGCTCATTGCAAAGCATTCATCTCCAGCGGCGCTGCAGCGGCGACACAAGGAGCCCCTGTGTCATCGGTGTCGGCGTCCGCGGATGGATGGCATAGACCTTACCACGGTAGTTTTATTGCCATATCCAAACCTCTGGGAAATCTGCGTCGTCACCGCTTGTCAAAAATTTCCATCTTCCGATGGGATGATGTCAGACAATTGCGAAAACCAAAAAACAAAAAATTGTCTCTGTTGCGTTTGCCTCATATTAAGGACCTGACTTTTTATTCCCCTTTCTCTCAGCCTCACTTTGATGTTTGCCGATACGTGGGGTCCCCTGTCTAGCAAAATAACGACATTGACTAGGTCGGTTGCTACCCTTGTCCTTGCGCGGATTACTGCCGATGAGCCGTTGATGATTTATATCCTGCTCTTTCCCGAACTGCTGGTTGCTAGTCGCTTCACTTGGCGCTTTCGTTACGTACTGTAGGTATACCGAGGAAGTGTTGCGAGACGGGGAAAGGAGTGACCCCTTCTGGGTGATGAAGAATTTTGCTGTACAGGCTGTGTCTACCTGTCCCTTTCATGGTGGCGAGGAAGTTAACGTTGATATTCGTCATGTCATGCGTATGCAGAACTAAGGATTTATAGCGCCGAAGTCTGGCTTTCCTTGCGTCTTATGCAGTGAGATTCTGCACAAGTGCGAATCCGGGGAACGTAATCGACACCGGTCAAAATAAACTTTACCCCTCTCAGGGTATGTCCACCTTCGGCAATGAGAACAGGAAGATCTTGATACCCAATGTCTCTGATCCTTAACTACACGCATCGAGTCATTGTAAAGCTCGATCTCACGGCCACGCAAGAAATAGTCGGAGAGCTTGTCCGGCTGTCCTGGTATGCAGGCAGTTTCCCCATCGGTTTCTGCTTCTATTTGTTTTGGGTGACTTTAACGACTTGCCTTGAAGGCGTCTTACCTTTGCCCGCTCTGTGTGCTTTTTACCCATAATACATCTTCGAAACATTGGTATGGATATGTTAACGGGTGTCATAATACCCCAGTTTCTTTTCGCGGGAGAGTTTCATCGGACTTGTTGGGAATAATGAGAAAGACTCCATCGTAAGAGTACGTATCATACCAAGGCGAGACATTAGGTGACGGCGTGAATGGGTGTCTTGTTCGAAGAATTCCCAGAGAAGCACATATACTGCCACCGTGGATATCAAAATAGAAAAACAGTCAGCAATAAGAAAATCAAAATCTCTATGCTTGTGAACATTTATCTCATTTCGCATTTTGATAAACATGAAGTAGAACAGCCCTTTGTTCTCTCCCCACGTTCACATTCCCTCTGCCACCATCAATTCTTCCACTACGTAATTGACACATTTTCCCATGCGCTACGCTTGAAACTCCAAATTCCTCAATGCGTAAGCCGAAGCATTCATTAGTGCCTCCCTCCAAGCGCTTTTAACAATGCTACATGACACTCAAGACCCATCTCAACCAACCAACCTCAGACCACTTGCTGGAGCGCCAATTTGGCAAACCTCGCAAACCTTGCATACCGTTCCTTTGTACTTACCGTGGTACTTTGATCCATCGTAAGGGCAAGAGACGGAAGGGCTGCCACCATAAATTGGTGTGTACGAAGCAGCGCAAATCTCAAAGTCAGCAAATGAGTCGAAATCAATTTCGATGGCATCTGCCGGATTTCTCTCTGCAATGGTCTTGATCCTCTTGGCTTGCTCTTTGAGTTTTGCGTTACCAGTTCGATCAAGCAAAGCATTGGCAAAGTTCAGGGCCGTGTTAAGCTGCTTGTTCTTGTTTGCAAAATTCATGGCCGCAACGAGAGGAAGGGACCGGTGAGGACCTTCTAACTCGGGAATAGTAAAATAGGCGGAAAGTTCGAGAGCACGCTTCTTAGCGTCATCCGGGACGCCTGAAATGTCGTTACCTGGGACCAAGGCACGACGGGCAAGCTCGATAGACATCGCAAGTTTGTACTGCGCTGCAGTATGAATAGCCTTCTTTGCCTATGGATATTTGGTTAGGGATAATTGTATTTGGCTGACATGCTTATATGACTTACATCGGTGAGCTCGGCTTGCGACGAGACTACGTTGACAACTAAGAGATGCAGCAGTTTCCTGAAGACAGCAACGCCTTCTTCCAATTGAGCCTTGACCAAGAATTGCTTGCCAGCCTGTAGCTCGGTTGCCAAAATAGATTCCAAATCCCGGGGAATGATGGGCAGAAGCCTTCGGGAGTCGGTTTCGGTGACTGTTCTTCGAACGTAGTTGACGAGAGATGGCATGTTGGGTGTAGCTGGAAGGTAAGTGCGGGTTGCTTGGTAAATCTCCTGGAAACGTTCCTCGAGCGGCTCAAAGTTGACAGCGCCAATCTGTCGGTTCAAGAGTTGCATGGCAGTCTCGTATGAGCCAGCAGCGATGTGATCCGCAGCCAACGGGGAATTGCGGGCCCAGAGGTCGGCTTCACTGCTACCGGCGCCTGCTTCAGCTCCCTCAACCTCAACGAAGTCATCCTCAGCTTCGACATCGCCGTCATCTCCCATATCCCAGCCACCAACATCGTCCTCCTCATCGCCACCAAGATCACCGGCGGCCCCAGTGGCCTCAGGCTCGCCAAGGAGATCTTCATCTCCAAATCCGTTGGCAGCGGGTTCCTCAGCGCCAACGCCTTCGACCTCGCCCAAATGAGCCTTCTCAAACACGGTGGAAGAGGCGGCACGGGTTGGCCAGTTGGCCTTGAAAGTCGGAACGATGGGCTTCGGCGGCGTCAACGGGCCACCTACTGATGGAATTGTGATCTGGTCTTCAGTAACACCAGCTGCCTCTAATATTGACTCGGCTTGATCATCAAGGCCGTGGGCTTTCGCTGTGGCATAGGCCAACGGGTAGAGATCGAGTGTTTGGAACATCTCTATCCGAGTTTGCACGTCACCTAGGTACAATGAGTTCTGGAAGAGAGCAGTCATGTCTCCGCGATGTTCAGCAATCTTAGCCATACGCTTGAGCTTCTCCTGATCACCAGTAGCGAGATACAAGAAAGAGAGCTTATCGAAATTGCGTAGCTTCTGGTAGGTCATCTCCACAATCTGGTGATTGCCGTGAGCCAGAGCCTCGGTGCTCAAACGTTGCCATAGCTTGGGTCGGTCGAGTTGCTTCGCCATTTCTACGGCGACTTCGAGGTTTCCACACTCAATTGCAAGCTCGAATCGTGTCTGAGGGTCTTGCACGAATTGGAGGGCGATCTCGGGGTATCCCTTCTTCTGGAGATATGAAATGATGCTCTGTCCAACAAGGCTCGAGTTCTTGATGATGTTTAACATCTCATCATAATTTCTTTTGACGAGAGCGAGCTTGAATCGGTACTCGGTCGGATCAATCTGAAGGACCTTTGGCTTCGCGGCACGGTCTAGGCAGTACACATTGCGACCTTTGACCCTGACGAGGTAGACCGTGTGCTCCAGAGTGCGGACAATACCGTTATCGCCGTTCATCAAACTGTACTTGACGTGATTAAGCGTGGAATAAAGCAGAACACCGGTGTCATCCCATGTTGCGCTCTTAATACGAATCGTCTCGTGTAAGGTGCTGACTTGTTCGAGGTTCTTCGTGGCAATTGTAACATTGTGCTTGCTGAGCAGAGCGACGTGAAGGCCGTCGGAAGACCAAACAACATACTTGACTCCATTGACAGCGAGCTCTGCGAGATTCTTCTTGGCTTGAATGTCGTACAATACGACGGAAGTCGGCGTAATCATAAGCAAATTACCAGTACCGCCGAAGTAGATGTCCGTAGTCCCATGGGGAGGCTTGATGGTCTTAGTAGTAGAGTTGCTTAGGTCTTTGATATCAATCTGTTGATTGGACTGGCTGAAGACGGCAAATCGATTCCTTGCTACAAAAACAGCAGAGTTTCCAGAGCCTCGTTTGGTATCTGTTGGTTCTACAGCACCCGAAGCATCACGGGGAAGACTGATGAGCTCATAGGTGCCGCCATCAGTGGGCGAAGTGACGAGAATTGAGCGCTCGGCGGGGTTGTAGGATAGTGTCCGTGGGGGCACCCAAGCGCTTCCAAGCTTCTTCAGAGACAACATGGAGGGCGATTCAACGTTTTTCTGGAAATCATAGGAGCGCACGTGCTTCTCCTTGGTAATATAGAAGAGCTGGTTCTGATAGACCGCGGAAGCTGGACGTTCGCGTTCCAACTTGAACACCATAACTCCGTTATCATGGCCGGCAGCGAAAAGGTTGATCTCAGGATGAGCCGCAATAACCCAGAAACGATCATTCTCTCTCTTGAATGACTGAACCGATGTTCGCCTATTGAGATCCCATACTCGGATTGTTTTGTCTTCGCCCACGGACAATATCAAGTCCTGGTGAGGGTGGAATAAACAAGCCGATGCGTTCTGGAAATGGCCTCTGCATGTGTCAACTTCCCAAGCCTTAGTTTCTGACATCCGCCACAGTTTCACGAGCCGGTCGTCGCCGGCAGATACGATCAGTGGTAGCGTGGGGTGGAACGCTACCCAGTTCACACCTCGGTCGTGGCCCTCGAGAACGAATTTGACCACAGCATCGGTGTTCCCAAACATATCCGCTTGGTTCTGATTTGCCCGCGCCATTTGGTCTTCGAAAGACATGGTTGTTGGGGCTGAGTGTTTTTTCCTCAATCCGGAGATATCCCATACGCGAACGGATTGATCAAGCGATGCAGAAACAATGAGGTCTTCTTTAGGGTGGAATTGCGCACACATGGTGTAATGGTTGTGGCCGGTCATGGTACATACTGAGGAGGGGTTAGGTGGGCTCTAGGGTCGGGAAATTCAAGGTGGAGCTTACTGAGGGAACCTATGAAAGTTAGCAAGTGTGTTTTTGTTTTACCAAGATGGAAGATACTTACGGTTCTGCCAGTTCCAAATACGGATGGTCTCTGGTATACTCAATTAGCGACGCGCATAGAGGCCAACACCAAGTGCTTACGGTCATCGGAACTACTCAATATCCATGGCAGCTCGTGGTGGAAAAAGACGGTTCGGACATAGTCCAAATGGCCATTAAGGGTGAAGAGACATCGACGAGTCTGATATGACCAAACTTTGATTTTGTAGTCGTCACCGCCAGAGACAAATCTGGCCCATATCAGTATGCAGCTCCACGTAATCCATTCGGCGAGGGGTTTGTGGGATGCTCACAGAGGCTGGGTTTTGTGGAAATCAATACCGCGAACCGGTCCATCGTGCTCTTCAAAGCGGTCTATTAGAGTTCCCATACGGTAGTCCCACAATTGAATGGTGGAAGAATGTAGTGATACGAGGATCCATGGCCTGCGGGCGGTCAGCGGCGGAGGTGGGCATTGCGGGGAGCACGGAGATACCTCTTAGGGTGGAAGGCTATGCCTTTGGCCCTCGAGGACTTGGACTCGAACTGTGAAAATGGTCAGAAGGCTTGAGGAGGGTGGCATTGGTGGGGAGCTGCCTGCCTTGGTCAACATGGACGGGGAGGAAGACATGGCGAATGTGAGGGTGAAGCCGCAGCTCCACTGGCGCCCAGAACAGCTTCAATGGGCGGAATCAGTGTCAGCGGTGACGGCGAGGGCTGTGGAAAGGGAAAAAGGCGGAGTGGGGGGTATAATGTCTGGTGTTGCTGTCTCTACCTCGAGCTGTATCTGCCAAATGTACAATGTGTTCGGTTGATCTACGGAATCGACCATGCCGGGTTGGGGCTAGTGCCGAACCCCACCTCACGTGACCACAAAATTGGCGGACATCATCCTCCTTCCAACTACCATTGCTCAAATGTGGAGAGAGCAACAACAGTCACGGCCATCCGGAGTTTCCATTGCGCAGAGCCGCGAGAACGCATCGTTCGCCGCGGTCACCACCAGAGCCTCATCCGCGCCGACACCGCACCATGGTCTTCTCTTTTTTCAAGGCTCCGTCTTGCGTCTACGTGGGCTCGGCTGCGCTGGCCTGGCGTGCTCCATCGAATCAGATGCCCCGCGCTCGCCGCTCACCCCTCCTTGCGAGTGCCAACACTACGTTCTGCGTACAGCAATTTTGGGCTCTGCCGTCATTGGGCATCGTCGTGCTGTTCAAATGCAAGGTGAGATTGCTCTCAGTCTGCACTGCACGCTGGCAGGGCTCCAGCCGCTAATGGCCGTCGACCACATATCGCGGCCGCATTAGAGTCATGACAAGGAAGGACGTCTGCAGATTGACCCGCACCGAGGCCGCCAGCTCAGTGCTCAGTGCTGAAACGCAGGTGAATATTTTGCCTCGTCCCGCACAATCCCAGACCTCTAGGGATTCGTGACCACCACACCCACCTCACCCAGCTGTCCTCTTTTCTTCTCTCCAGCTCCCATTCGGCCACCGCCCACGCATTGCTCCCGAACAGACCTTGCACCTTGTGGCTAATTTGGTCCCTCGACCTGCAAATCTTGCATTGCTACCTACCTATAGCCTTCTGAATTCCACCCGCACAATAAGCCAAGGCGTTGCAGGGTCTGACTTGTAAAACTCTCCACCTCTCCGCCCAGCGCTCCTCGCCCTCTGACATCTCAGTCAAAACCCTTCCAAATCATCTTCTAGAAAATGATACTGCCCGCAAAACTCTTTCTTCAATTACCAAAGACTAGACTCGTCCATCGGACCTTGATACCTTGATTTTAGCGAGTACATCTTCTGCCCAAATTCCTTGATACGTACGGTGTCGCAATCGCCTCGTCAGCCTTATACACTTTTTCCGGTGAACGACACCACCTCTTGCTCCGCCATGGAGACACACGATACCCCCCCAGCCTTTCACTTTGCCAACGGCCACCCATCATCGCCGCCAATGACCCCCGGCGCGCCCTCTCACCGACACTTCCAACCTCCAGCAAGCCACACATCTCCGACTGTCAAACGTATGGGGGTTCCAAGATTCACACAGTCACCTCCATTGGAGTATATCGACCCCATCGGACAGGGACCGCAATTCCACTTCACTCGACCCCAATCAGTGGAGCCAGGCTCGCGGCCGTCTACTGCCTCCGGACGCCCGTGCGCAGCAACCCCCCAAGACTCCGAATATGAGGGTGAATCTGATGAAGACAGCGAAAACGAAATACCAAGGCCGGTCTACCGGGTTGTAGAAGCCGACTTTGTAATCGAGGAGTTGGGTAGCGATCCAGGATATGACAGCGACATTGAAGTGGTGCTTCCGGATCATTACGAAGATGCGAAAAGTGACAAAAGTGGAATAAAACTAATGGAAACTGGATTTCTTGACAAATTTAAGGAACTCCACTGCCAAGAAGGCTCTTCAGACGAAGAGGAAAGAGAGCGAATATACAGGAGGAAGAAGAAAAGATGGAGTGCTGGTGTCTTTAAGCGAAGCCACAGCCAGAGCGTCGAAGGTGACAGCAGCTATTCCGATAATGACCCCCTAGACGACGTTGACGGAACAGCTCGACGCCTGCGCCGCCGGGTGCGCGGACCCGGGGATAGATCGTCTTTAATCTTTGAAGACAAGGGGTTCTCGAACGCCAATCACATCGTGGAAGTGGAAGAACCAGATGAGGGAGGAATTATGCATTCGAGAGGCCCTCCATCTATTCCATCCGATGACGCCTTTACTCTCGACGAATTACCGTTTTGGGAGGTTGAGGAGGACACAATGGAGGTTGAGTCTGATTCGTCCTAGGTTGTTTCAGTAATTAACGAGTGATGCCCTGGACTTGGATGTCGATGTCGGATTTCTTTAATTTTTGGTTAGTACATTCGTCAGCGAGTAGCAGTTTTCAGCGGCATAATGATTTCATGAGCATCACGTTTTGTCAGCGCTTTCATATGAGAATTCCAGACCCGTTTTACCTTATGATCATTTCTAAGCTTCTTCTTAGTCTATTCAGGCGGCAGTGTTGTAGTTTTAGTATGTCTCGTTACCCTGTCGCGAGAGTGGCACAGTGAATTTGTCGAAGTCGAGTGTCTCTGAGCTTTTTTGGAGCCAAAACTATTTATGGCACTGCTGACAAGCCCAAGGCTAAGATCGGTTGCCCAGCTGCCACCCGCCTCTGCCCAAGCGCCATCCACCGTTCGAACTATTACCAGCCACCAAAAAACTTCGCCAACCGCCAAATAAGCGATTGGTGTTCCTTGAGCTACACTTTGCGAAATAAACAGGCGCCTTGGTGGTTTTCTACTTGTATGCTAAAACAGGTATCGTGGCCTGTCAAAAGCGCCTCTAACAGCTCCTCGAGATCCAATGAGAAATGAAGTTGATCAGTAATTGCTGTCAAATATCAAATTGGCAAGTGACATCAAATCATCACGACATCATACGCAAAGACACTTCATTTCACAATGTTTTGCACATTGCTGGTCTCAGCGAATGATCATGATTGGAAGAAATTTCTCATCCATCTTTCTTTCGGTATAAGGAAGTATTTGAAAGAATGCATGCGCCACGCCAACCCCAGTCAGCAAATTCCACATGCCAGGCTGACGGGCAAAAACATGTTTCTGGGCGCAGCCAATAATATCTTTAGCACTGCGAAATTACACCCTGTCAACTGGATAAGCTTATTCTTAGCTTGGTCTACTTGGTCGTGTACAGCCCGACTGGGCGATGATACTCCCGGATCTAAAGATATCCGATGAAATGTGTATATTCGAAATGGTCCACAATCTAGTATAAAGACATGAAGGATTCCCCTCCTTCTAGAAATTCTATCTCTATCTCGTTGCATACAAACAGCAAAACCATACTCACTTCTCTTATATTTCCTATCCCATTTCCTTTATTTCGTTACTTTCGTATTTCCTATCTTCAGTAGCTTCCATTTCTTAATCTGTAATCATGCACGCTACTATGTCCATCACGAAAGTCTTCATCGCCGGCCTTGCAGCTATAGGAGCTGTGCAAGCTCTGCCCCAGAACGTTGCTCCCACATCAACCCCGGCCCCTCCAGCTCCTCCAGCTCCTCCAGCCAACCCAGACGACCAGGCCCAGCTGTTTAGGGACCTCTTCAGCGCTCCTACTGCTATCAAGCGCTTCCAGAGACTCCTTGTCCAGGGCGAGTCCCTCCTCACGGGAGAAGCCTTGAAGAAGCTCACAGTCTTCAACTTCAACGGCGCAACACCCGCCCCTGGTGCCAAAGGCGGAGCCGCCAAAGCTGCCGTAAGGACCTTTACACGTCCCATTTCCCTTACACAAATAACTAACTCCTCTCTCCCAGAACATTGAAACTTTTCCCATATTAACCGGCCTCGGCATCAGCACCACCCTCGGCTTCCTCGAGCCCTGCGGAATCAACACTCCCCACGTCCACCCCCGCGCAACAGAATTCCTCACCCTCGTCGAAGGCGCCAACCTAAAATTCGGCTATATCCTCGAAAACGGGCTCGTCAAAGCAGGCCAGAACCCAGAGATCGCAGGCGCGCTCAACAAATTCGAAGGCACCGTGTTCCCCCAGGGCAGCATCCACTTCCAGTTCAACGACAACTGCGAGAAAGCGACATTCGTAGCGGCGCTCAACTCAGAGGACCCGGGTACCTCGCAGGTTGCGCAGAACTTTTTCAACTTGAATGCGCAGGTTGTGAATGCTACGCTTGGGTTTCCGAAGACAATTGACGGCAAGAATATTGAGGAGTTTAGGAAGGCGATTCCGGCGAATTTGGCGCAGGATATTGATGTTTGTTTGGCAAGGTGCAACAAGAAGTACTAAGTGAGTAGTACTCTTCGGCATAGCTTCAAGAGTAATGGGGTATTTATTTCGATAATGGTATTGAGGGTTGAGGGGATTTGGGGTTTGTGGACTTCATTGCATAGCGTTGGCGTTTGATATCCTTTTTTTTTTTTTTGACTTTTTACTTGATGGACTTTGTTCGGCTGCATTGTTACTGATCCGCATACACTTTTATTTGGATTTACATTATCTCACGCATACTTACACCTAATCGCTAAACTATTAACTCTATATTATTCTTTACTGAGCTTGCAGAGAGTACAATCTGTACCTCTACTTTGAAACTTTGTTATTTGCTTGTTCCTGCATTGTGGACTTTGCTTTTGGCTGTTTTTAGGTGGTAGCTTGGATTCCAAGCTCGCATTAAATGCGAACCAAATGCCCAAAATTGGTGTGTTCGCGGTCAAACCCCAGCCAACCGCGTTCTAGCATTCCTGCCATTCGACCCTGTAAACAATTTTTTTCATGTCCATATGTATGTCAGCTCATTGTTCTGATCGGACAGCGACAATCTCAGCTGCACGGTCTTATGCATGCACACGGTGAGGCTGAGTGTCTTTATTTGTACATTCAAGCATGACTAGTTTACCAGTGCTGGTGTGGTCGACTAAATACTGGTAGCGAGGGAGGGCGGCTAGTGTCGGGCGGACATGTCAGACGTCGTTTGTTGAGACCCTGGACATCGACTACAACTCATCGCCCTCGTTAACTGTGCGGGGAATCATGAAGAAATAGAAGCCTAATGACGAATTGAAGAGCTTGGGAGTCGTAAGAAGAACGTGTGTGGTATGAGGGGAAATCGTTTGGGGGACGTTGCAACTTTAACGTGAATGCCTAGCTAGGCATCAGTATTGTCTGAGGCATAAGAGTTGCAGATAGGACTTTCCCAGGGAATTTTTCCTTGAACCCACACAACGGAGAGTTTTAATCTTCATCTGGTTTCGATTATCAGACTCGTTGTTTGCGGCAATCCCTCACCAGCCTCAACCATGCTCACCACTCTATCTTCCCTCCTCCCCACCTGGCGAACCCAAAACCCACCTCCACCTCCACCTCCACCTCCCACACCACACCCAAACCAATCCATAACAACTCAAAACCTACAAACTAGCCCCCTTTGCAGTCTCCCCCTAGAACTCCTCCTCCAAATCGACACCCACCTCGAACTGGAATGGGGCTACCTCTCCCCCAACGCCGCACGCATGGCTTTCCGTGCAACATGTCTGCAATTCCGGCACTTACTTCCCCTTCCTGACGGCCTCGACTTAACAAAGGGATATTCCATGTACGACCGACGAGCATACGTGCGGATCCTGCGCACAGCTCGCTTCCGCACATTGTGCGAAACGGAGCGCAATGGCACGTTATCCGAGACTGGCGACAAAATGCTGGTATGTTCGACATGTCGAACCGCACATGTAACACGCAATTTCTCTCTGTTTGAGAAGAGAAAAGATCCGGAAAATAGGTCATGTATCGGGGCGCAGAAATTGCTTGAATTGTGTCCGCATGTACGATTCAACTACCACGGAGTGAAGATGCATCCCGTGGACTTCAAATGCACTCACGAAGACCACAATAAACCTAGTGTGTTGCAGCAGAGTGTGCAGATTCACGCTGTGTATGAGAAACCCAATTACAGTCATTATTATACGCCCACGACAACGAGGAACATGCATCGAAACAACGCCAAACCAGTCCTACGACGCAACCAGCAACCAACACACTACGAAACCCTGACAACCCTCCGCCTCGCCAACCTCGAACGCAACCCCGACTACCGCGACCAAACCGGCTCCACCCTAAAAGAATCCCTCCAAATACTCATCCAGTCACTAGACTGGAAAATCTGCCCCCATCTCCACACATCCTTCTCCGCCGAGCGCAGCACATACACGTTTCCTAACGACATCTACCACCAAGCACCTAGCAAACGCCAGACACAAAAACAACTATCGCAATCCCAATCGTCATCTTCATCGTCGAAACAATACCCAACCCTATTCTCCTGGCTCCCAAGTCTACCCTTCTCAGGAAAACCCCCCACACCATACAAACCCTCACGCCTCACTCCCTCCCTCTACAGCACCAAATGGCTCATACGAAGCTGCTCAGAACCGCACTGCGATACGCAGGTTTTTCTGGTGCGGGAAGCGCAAATGGAGAGAAGGGAGTGGATGGAGTACTTGGTGCTTAGGATTGAGAGGAGGTTGGGGGTGTTGAGGAGCGCGGATGAGGAAGGGTGGTTGGCGCAGACGGAGATGTTTGGCGAGGAGCATGGGGGAAAGGTGAAGGCGAGGGCGGTTAGGGAGGGGGACCGCGATTGGGAGGGGCAGAGGGATGGTGAGGGTGAGGGTGAGAGGGGTGGGAAGGGGAAGGGGAGTAGGACGAGGCCGAGGAGAAGTCGGAGTACGGGGATGCCGCCGCGTTGGGAGTGAGCTAGAAGAGTGTCAGTAGCGTCGAGGAAATGTCTAGAAGTAGACTTCGAGTATCATTAACTCTACTAAACACCTTGATTAGCTTTAACGTATTTACCCGTAGGAATAAGTAGTATATTATACCTGGCTTTATTAGCTTCTATACCTGAAAGTATAAATTATCTTTATACTTTGTAAGCGAAGTTTGATGGCTTCGACTACTTGTTTATTCTTTCCAGACTTTTCTGCGACATAAGAGATGGTGGACGTTGAAATGTTGGTGTAACTGTTCATAGATTCGTTGACGATGCGTTCTATATTCGTACGCTGGGATATCTATGTTCTTCTTCCTTCTTGTGCATGGCGATCCGTCTCCATGCCAAACCGTACTGAGTCCTGTATGAACGCTGCTGTGCTATGCTATGCCGCGTCTCCCCTATCTACAGCCTACTCTCTACTCAAAGAAGCAAAATCCGCCATTGGAAACCAGAAAAATGCACTCCACCCTTTTTCTTCGAACAGCCCCCAAACATTCACCACCATGGTCCTGTAATCGCAATCATCTATTTGTCCTCTATCTTCAACCCCTCAATCGCCTTCTCCCCGCCCGCAGCCCCTACATCCACAACCTGCTTATCCTGCCCCTCTACATGCCCGTCAGGCTTCGCCTCTACCTTCCTTCCGGGATGGAAAGTCCCCTTATCCTTCTTCTTCTTTTCCTTCTTCGGGGGCGCAGGTGGCGGCGGGTAAGCCTTCTGCTCAATGTCCTTCCACGCAGGCGTAGCCTGGAATTCCTTTTGCACGGGCTCGAGCAGCGTAATAAGCGCTTCTGTGACTGCAGGCTTGAGTATCTGCGGCGTGAGCACATCGTTGACGTAGTCGTCGTGCATTTGGGAAATGTTGGTGTAGACTAGGGGTTCGGCGTCGCGGCGCTCGACGATGAACTTGGGGGTTCCGAAACGCAGTTCGCCGGCGGGGAGGAGCACGTATTCGACGAAGCTGAGGATGCCGTTTTCCTCGACTTGTTTGGGAGGTGCAAAGGCTTTTTTCAGTTTGCGCTTTACAACGTCGGCGGTGTCGAGGACGTCGATTTTGGAGTCTGGGTCTGAGGCGCTCATTTTGCCACCTTGGAGACCGGGGACCATGGGGTTCATTAGGTGGGCACGCTCTTTGTAGCCGATTTTGGGGAGGACGTCTTTGGCTAGGGCGAAGATTTTGCGTTGGTCGACGCCGCCGAATTGAACGTCGACGTCAAGGTACTGCTCGTCGAGGGCTTGCATGAGGGGGTAAATTAGCCCGGAGAGTGGTGCATTTTCGGTCTGTTTTACGACTTCAGCACCGGCCTTTTTTGCGTCGTGCTCACTGGTTATCGAGGCCAGTCTGAGGACGTCCATCATGTACTCCGGTGTCAACTCGTAGCTCGATCCCAGTACAAACTCCAGCTTGTCAATGGGAACGTTGACAGCCTTTAGGAGACCTCTGATAACGTAGCGGTAGTATTCAGCGCGGTATTTGACCAACTCGATGGGTGCTTTGAGATTGTCAAGGAAGCCATGGATATCAGCGAGGAGGATCTTGACATGGCATCCTGCACGGAGGAACTGTGCGATTTTGAGGATAGGTACAAACTGAGGGAATGTGAGCGCGTGTGCAATCGAGCTGAAGGACAAGTACATACGTATCCGCAGTGTGGTCTACCAGTAGTAGCAGTGCCCCAGTAGACCTTGAGGTGGCCATCCTTCTTCAATGCCTCCTCCATAATTTCTGGGTTCAACACCTCTTTGAGGTTGACCTTGATGAGCGCCAGCTTCTCTTCGTTGGTCAAATCTGCACCCGCATCACCTACGAGCGAGGCCGCCTGGCCCTTTTGTAATCGTGCCTTTGCATCTTTGAGCTGCTCTTGCAATTCCACAATCTTCTTCTCAATCACTGCAATCTCATCCTGAATTGCGACTGTGTCCGCCATAGTGGGGTTAGCGGGGCTTCGGAGGGAGGTCGCCGTGACAATTGGGGTAGAAGTAGAGGTGATGCTGGAATTGCAAGTAGTAGACAAAAGATGGAACAATCAACAAGAGTATCAGCAGCGGTTATATACCTACTGTGTACTCAGCTGGTCAGATTTGTTGACAGTAATGAGTCGGCTGGCTGAATGAGTCTTCGTGGGGCTGCAACGGACACGCTAAAAAAAAGTGGTCCCAAGCCCGCGGAATTGCACCGCCATGGTGTGGCGGCTCACTTCAGCCACTAAGTGATAGAAAAGGGTATCACTTTGAAGGAAAAAAAAGAGGCACGAAATGAAACTAGACTCTGTATTTGTACTGAAACATGCAGCGTGTGTCTCATAATATTCATCCAATATTCTTATACATGGCGCCCCGTAACGTAGTCTCGTCCGTCTGGTTGTGTCCAAACCGTCCTCTACAATTCATCCCGTACTCGCTCTTGGTCCTTCTCTTTCTTTTCCCTAATCTGCTCTTGTTCCTGAATGTCGTCTACTACCACATCTTCCTTGGTAGTGCCCTTGCTCTCCTTCACCCTCTTCGCTAGCCCAGCAATCTCATCATCGTACACTGTCCACTCAGGAACCTGTCTCTTAGCTCTTTCAAGCTTCGGCTCCTTTGTCTGGGGGTTGTTGCAGAGATCGATCGTCTTTGCATCTTTGAGGCTCTCATCGCTGCACCATGTCTCGCACCAGAGCCATTCCTGTGGCAAGCTGTGGATCGGGAGATTGAATTGCATATTGTTGGGAAGATCCTGGTCTAGATTGCTGAGTGAGTTGGGATCAGCAGACAACGAGTGGTATTGCTGCCGCAGACGGTCGCCAGCAGCGAGTTTACGGAATCGTTGTAAGTCGACAACATAAAGTGCAGAGATGTGGTATGGCTTTCCACGAAGGAAATTGGCCCAGTAACCAGTCTTCCAGAACCGGAAGCCTTCCATTTCAGTGCGAGAGTCACACATGGGTGTAAAACCATAGGGCGCGCCTTGAAGATCGAACTCTACAAGCTCATACATGTCGGTTCGGACGATTTGGTCAGCGTCTACGAAGATTACTTTGTCGAGGTCGAGCGGGAAGAGTACGTCAAGGAACAAGATCTTGTAGCCCCAGATTTCACGCTGCTTCTCAGTCTGCCCACGCAGCCAGTGAGGCCACTTGTAGGTTACCATCTCATATTCGAAGCCGTATTCAGCCGCCATATGAGGAAGGAATGACTTGAAGCTTGGAGATAGGAATTGTTCGATGAACCAAAACTTCACGGTGTGCTTGGTGTGTTTCATGACTGAGAGCATCATGATGTTGAGCATGCGCTCGTAGAGATGGCCAGAAGCAACAGAGAAAATGTTAATGTCCGCCTGGGTACCCTTCTTTCCTGACTTGCCTCCAGCCAGGAGCTCAGCTCCCTTTTGGATGACCTTTTCAGAATTGAAGTTCAGTCCTAGCTTGCCAAGGAGTTTATTTACTTTTTGTGCACCCTTTTCAACAATTTCAGAGGCGAGCGATTCTTCGGTGGCAAGGACATCAGCTTCCTCCTGGCCTGGTTTGCGCGAGATTCGTGGGAATAGTGTTGTGCCTTGGAAGCTCATGAGCACAATCTCGTTGGTCTCATCGCCTGGTTGGGGATGCCAACCCTTGGGGCCGGCACTGTCAATTGTGAAAACTTCTTCCGAACGACCGCTCTTCAATTGGATGCTGTAGAAGCCTGGGTTGGCCTTGAACTGGAAATAACCGAGGTTGGCCATGATGATAGTATCCGCAAAGTGCGGCTCCTTCTCCGTCGTGAGAACAACTTCTGCACCACGAGGCGGTTGTCCACCATTGGTAGTGTCTCGGGAGTGACCTTCAATGAGGATGCTCTCAAGACCGTAGATGGCATCAATGTTCACGCCAGTGCGAAGTGAGCTCAGCTTGATGTTGTCAAGATCATGGATGGATTCCTCGGGTGCTACTAGCCATGAGGGTGGAACGTCCATTCCCAAATTCAGGAGAGCTTCTTTGGGAATGCCAGTGAAGTGGGCCTCTAAGCTATCCACAGACCCATCCTCGTTGAAAGCAGGCCTTGAGTCAAGGAGGTAACGGTAGAAGCGTTTGATGGGAAGCTCCTGTAGCATCTGCTTGGGGTTCAAGAACAGCTTGAGGTAGACGCCATCCATCTCAGAGAATACATTCAAGATGGGAAGCCACTTCTGAGCTAGCTCGGAGGCAGGATCAACAGCTGCTACAATCTGGAAGATAGCTGTCTTATTGCCACCCTTGATTATGGCTGTATGATCCTCAGCCCAGACGTTGAACATCGATGTCCTCAAAGTAGATGCGGATTCGAAAATGCCCTCTGGCACATCAGAAACAGTTGACAGAGCGACGAGAGATTGAATCTTGGCAAGATCAAATGGTGAGGCAATCTTATCAGTCAACTCCAACGCCTCCAGAGCTTTGCTTAATGGCTGAATTCGTTTCGTCTTTTCGTATGTAATTAGGGATGCGATGTCATCTTTTGAAAACATGCGGTTCGCGGGAATTGGTCCAACAAATCTTCCATTGACTAAAATAGCCATTTGGCCAGGCTCAAGGCCTAGAGACTCGTAGACTGGTTCTAAAGAATTCCGATGAAGCATAGTATTGGCTGCGCTAAGAGGTCCAGGAGGAGTTTTTTCCATTTCCACTAAAAGGTCCTGCAGTATCTGGCTAGTGAAATCATTGCCATGCTTCTTGATGTATGTTTTGAGGAGCTCTTCGGACTCATCGGTTCGTTTCGTACCGGTGTTGGGGTTATTGACTATGACAATCTCGAGGCTCGGGTTTCCTTGGCAATAGTCAGACACGGCACGAAGTAGGGCAATGCCAGCATCATGATCGAAATCCCCAAACACTGTAAGATGAACCCAATCTCCCTTACTTGCCGTGACATCGGCATTTATTCGAGGCACTGTTTTCAAGAGTTCTCCATGTTTCTCTTCGAATTCAGCCATGTTGATCAGTGTGATGTTTTTCTCGTTCTCTGGAATGATCAGAGGGTTGCGTCGATGAGCGGCCTGGAACAAGAAGTATTGTGGAACCCAGCTGTCCTCACTGAAAACATTCTCAAATACTCCTCTCTGGATTTGGCGAAGGTCAAGGTTGATCCTCTGGCTCACCATTGACAACCATTCCTCACTGGGTGGAATGGCTACACCGTTTACGAATACCGGGGCCTCTGGTCCATCTGCTGCCAAGCGAGACAGATAGTCTAAAGCGCCTGAGATTTGTGGTTCAAGATCGATGGATACTAATACATCTTCGAGCTGGAGAGCCTCGCGGTCTTTGCGAAGCTTAGCGCCTTTGGTGACGGAGTCAAACAGAGCTTTGTCGGGAGTAGCAAGCTTTTTGCTTTCGAGTGCCTATAACACAGGTTTTAGCTCACCTCGCTTAATGATAAGAATTTGCTTACTGTTTCAAGATATTTGATCATCGTAGAAAGACCATAAGTATTGAGAAGGTGATATACAACTTTGGCTTGCTCTCGTGCGCCTGCTGTAGTAATCTTTGGTACAAAGCCCCACCTGAGAGGAATACCACGTTTAATCAAACTGAGAGCGGTCTCAACAACTCCGCTGACATCCTCTGCTGCAGTAAGATCTATTGGTAGAATGGCATTATGAATATCTCTGCGGACGGCAGGCAGTTGGCCAGGAAATGCTCTTTGGAGTAGCTGTTCCCCAATTAGTAGCAATCACAGAATACGAGGTTATGTACTTACGGTACTCAAAGCGGTGGGCCAACTTTGGTATCTTGAGTCTTTTTCGATATTGTTCATCCAGATGATGACATTGCCACCTTCAGCTTCATCCCTGAAATCGTAGCGTTGGGGTTCGTCTTCAGTCTGGGTCTCTGTGATGGCTGAATGTGACAATAGCCCAATGGCATCAGGAGCAGAGAGACCTTGGCTCCGAACGCCGTTGATAAGCACTCGCTCTCGTCGTAAATGCTCCAAGAGAGAGTAAGGGTTTATATCACGATTAGGCATCTGAACGCCGTTGATCCAAATGACGTTGTAGCCAGCGGGAAGAAGCTGTTCACGATTCTGAACGTGCTCCTTTTCGAAGTCTTCCGATACGTTGTGGGAAACAATGGCTGAAGAATACTTCGGGAAATCTTGAGCTAGCTTTAGGAGAGTATCCATTGGTTGTTCGCTCTTCATGATGAATGTAGCTGCCTTGAGGCCTAGATCGGCAACGTCGTCTTTTGACAGAGGCTTCAAGTCAGCAACGTCCTCGTCATCCTGTAGCTCGATGTTAAGAGGCTTTTGAGCCGCGCCCTTCTCGCCTTGTTCAGCCGGCCTGTCGTCGATGACGATATAGTCGGTTCTTTTTAGTTGGAGCGCGACACCGTATCCATTTACGACAAGCGGTTTCTGGTTCGCATTCAATGATGGTTTATGTCGAACACGATACGATGTTGTTCCTTCCTTTGCAGTCTTACTTATCGTCTTATGGAATTTCGCGAATGAAGGTGATGTAATATCGGCATATAATATCGATGGCAGAGCGTGACTACTGTTTCCGAGTATACGGTCAAATGGCAACTCATATGTCCTATCCACACATTAGTATCATCGCCTCATGCACTCAAACGAAGGCGAGCTCACCGTTCACTTTTGATGCTGCCGTGAGCATCGTCCAATTGCGGCGAACAATACTGATTCCCGCCAAATGATACCCATGTTTCACATCCTGTGCCCTGTTCTGCTTCTAATGATGGCTCTACTGAGGTATTGTAAAACTGGTAGTGTGCTTCTATCCGAGGGGCAGCAGAGCGGACTGAGAGGGCCAACTGGAATGAAGCCAGAGTTTCGAGATCTGTGATATGACCATCATTATGCAGAAGCTCGATAAAACTTGTGAAAAGCTCATGGTCCGTTCCGGCCTTATCGAAATAGCCGTCTGCTATGCGGTCGAGGAGGGGAAAGTACGCGGTCGCATTTTCTTCGGCGGCGGTTTCTCTGGCCCGTGTAAGTGACAATGTTGAAAGCCAAGGAAGAGGAATCTTTACAATAGTTCCACCAGATATGGTGCAGAGTTGAAAGAGGCTCTAAGTGCGACGTTGATGCTTGGGGCGGCAAAAGCAGCTTTGAGTTGGAATGCGCTGAGCACAAGGAGGCTCTTCACGCTCAGCAAAGAGGTGAGCGCCCGCATTGCGCTGAAATCTTACGAGAAGCTCCTTTGTGCGATATTCAAGACTGCCGGAGTGGAAAAGGACTGTTAAACCACTTGTTGGTGGAGAGTGTTAGCTCTGATATGGCCAAGTTGCAACGTATGGCATACCAACCGGGGGCCAGACAGGCTCACGCTTGCGGGCAATGTCTTCGCCGCGTTCAGAAATGCAATGTGAAGCCTGTTCACGCGCGTTTGAGGGTAAAGATGCACAATGGAGAGCTCAGAATGCTCTAATTCGAATAATTGGAAGTCCCGCAGGGTACCAGTAGAGAGGTGTTCCCATCGCTGGGTGCTTGGCGAGCTATCCCTGCATTCGAAGGGAAAGCACCGCCACACCATTGTGGCACCTCCGCGAACTCCAGACATCCGACAAGCCACAGCTCACGACCTACCACACATCATCGTCTCTGCAAGGTCGGCTTCTTATGACACATATCGAATACCTTCTCGTCTTTTGAAGAATGAGAGTTTCAACATCCCACGTCATGATGCTATTCCAATTGCATGCTCCACACTTACTGAACCATGCTCGACTTATCGAAAAATCGCCTGATCATCTCGGCTCAACAACGATCCCAAAACATCGTTAGAATGGAATACCTATCCGTCAGCAATGGCGTCTTAGCCCTACCGGTACCGGCATAGTTGTCTAGTCTTTTGTCATTTCGGCATTATTCCGCGGTGTACCTTGGCTGGCCGTACTGTATAAAAGAGATTTTTTGCTGGCTCTGTTGGCCAACGTCCACATCGCACAATTGCACCGTTCGAAAACCGTAATTTCCAGCATGTCGCGGACTTCTACGTCAATCGAACTAGTCGAGTACCCGCAGACTCTCACACAACCTCCCAGTCTCCATGTCAAAGGCCAGGACACGCCGCCTCTTACGGACGATTGGCGACCAATCAATCCGCCCGATAATGCGGTATCGGCCGAACTCATTGAGCCTCCGAACAAGCGCACGACTGCGATTGTGTTGGTAACAGTAGTATGTGTAACCGGAATTGGCAGTCTGTTGGCCGGGTTGACGACCGTGGCATTACCCACCATGGCCCGTGAGTTGGGATTGGCCCCGAATGTGCTGTTATGGTAAAACAAAATTACGTACTCTCGACTAAACCCAATCTTGCTGACGATGTGTAGGCCAATTTCCATATTTGCGTTGACATGCGGTTGCTCGCTTCTCTTGCTTGGATCTGTTGCCGATGTGGTAGGAAGTAGGCCAATGTACTTGACTGGATGTATCCTTCAATCCGGGTTCACTCTAGCATGTGGCTTGTCTCAAAATGGTACACAG
This sequence comes from Acrocalymma vagum, assembly GCA_028476805.1. NCBI lineage: Eukaryota > Fungi > Ascomycota > Dothideomycetes > Pleosporales > Acrocalymmaceae > Acrocalymma > Acrocalymma vagum. The sequence goes on from JAQGEP010000170.1 coordinate 29,363, forward strand.
CTGATTATATTCCGAGCATTTGCTGGTATTGCTATATCCTTTTGTCTTCCCTCAGCCGTCAGCATTATTACAAACACCTTCCCAGAGGGCAAAAGCAGGAATATCGCTTTTGCGTCCATGGGTGGTGGACAGCCCGTTGGATTCTCGCTTGGCCTGACTCTGGGTGGTGTCTTCTCTGACACCATTGGATGGCGCTGGGGCTTCTACATTGCTGCAATCATCAACACCCTCGTCTTTGTCATTGGCTTCTTTGGACTGCCCAAGGTGGACGAAAAACAACCCCATGTTTGGCGTAGCCTGAAGAACGACATTGACTGGGTTGGAATCACTATCGGTGCTGCCTCTCTCGCCATGCTTTCATACACATTTGCGTAGGTGCAGCCTTGACCTTCAGCGATTACTTCGACTACTCACATTTCTCCAGCCTTATCTCCGAACATACATCTAACATCAAAAGCCCACCCACCTTGGCCTTGTTGATCATCTCCGTCGCTTTAATTCCATCATTCATTCTCTGCGTCGGACGCCAGGAAAGACTCGGCCGCCCCGCCATCATCCCCAACTCACTCTGGCGCAACCGCATTTTCACCGTCATCTGCCTCGGTGTCTTCATCACCTGGGGCGTTTTCAACGCCGTAGAAACCTTCCTCACCCTCTTCTTCCAAGACGTCCAAGAAATTTCCGCCTCACAAACCTCTCTCCGCTTCCTTCCTGCTCCGATCGCCGGCGTCCTAGCTAACCTCGTAATGGGTCTCATCGCTCACAAAGTCCGCGCTGACTGGGTCGTCATCGTCGCCATGTCACTAACTACACTCGGCGCGCTGCTCATGGCCATCATCAATCCCAGCTGGACATACTGGGTCTGCGCATTCCCAGCCGTATTTCTAAACCCCATCGGCGCAGATGCACTATTCACAGTGTCCAACCTCGTCATCACCTCCGTTTTCCCTCCCAGGACGCAGGCACTTGCTGGCGGCGTATTCAACACCGTTGCCCAGATTGGTAAAAGCGTGGGACTCGCTACCAGCTCGGTCATTGCGAATAGTATCACTGAGCATTCACGTATTGTGGATGAGGAGAGTCCTGCGGCGCTGATGAAAGGTTTTCGTGCGTCGTTTTGGTATCTCTTTGCGCTTAGTAGTTCTACTGTTCTGTTGTTCATTTGGGGGTTGAGGGGGATTGGGAGGGTTGGTGTTAAGAGGGAATGAGGGTGTGATTACTTTAGTTAGGTGTTTTGATTGCATTTAGGGCGCAGGTATCAGAATACCCAGGGTAGACATCATGTAGAGTTTCTACACATGCACATAGACTAGAATTGGAGTGGTGAATAAGATGTATTTACTTGTATTTATCCAACCCCCCCTCGATTTACTTCATCTATGACAAACACCATCAAATACTTTAAAGTTTCCATATTCGTATAATTCTACTAATTCCAAACAAACCTCAAAACTCCGCTATGCAAAAGCATCAAAAAAGTTGTAACAAAGCATTCGATCTTGACACCACGTTCCCACCTAACCCCACCCCCATCAAAAATCCCTTTCCATCTCTTCCTCTTAAGCTTCAAAACACGCCAAAACCCAACAATCTCCACCCCACCTACCAAATCGCGTAAAATAAAGTATAAATACACCAAGCACAAGCCATCTGATCTAATCTATGCATGCAAGGCACATGTCCATGTAGACTAGGTAGTCCTGTACCCCAAAAAAGCGCACCAAAAAAAGTTACCTCGGCACTTTTACTTACGTTCCGCGGTCCCAGAGCTACCCCACCCCACCTCACCTGCAGCTGCAAGCTGTGCCGGGCATCCTAGCAACCATCTCTTTAACCGGGAGTCGAGTCGAGTCGAACTATCTATTTCTCTTTCTATTTCTTCTCTAGCGATCAGCCGTATGACATTTATAATTTTAACTTGCGTTCAGTACTGATCAGTAACACCTTGAAGATTTCCATTGGAGTTTCATGGGACTTTGATATTCGAATCGTGGCTCTGGTTTGATCTGAAGGGAAAAAAGTGACGGCACCATAGCTAGGTATAGGTATACACAAACACGCAGAAAGACAAACAGATACCTCGGATTCCAAGTCTCGAAAAGCACACCGAACTACAACAACACTCCGCACAAAACACGCAACATCAACAACAAACACCATGGCATCTCCAACCTTAGAATTCAACTACGATGTCCGTACTCCCTCCGTACAAACACCCCACACATACACACATAGCTAATACTCCCTCAAAACAGATATCCTGCCCCTTCGCCTACATCGCCTCCCTCCGCATCCCCTCTCTCGCGCTTCGAACCTCCACGCCCCTAACCTACCGCCCCGTCCTCCTTGGCGCCATATACCGCGCGACGTCCGCGCCCCAAGGCGCCTCAGGCTCCGCCTCCGACGTCTTCAACCCGACTAAAAAAGCCGTGTCCTCGCAATCCATGGCACGCACCTTATCCCGCTACAACATCGCGTACAATCCGCCGCCACAGCACCCCAGGAAGACGGTCAATGCACTAAGATTGCTGTATTGCGTGGAAGATGGGGAGGACAGAAGGAAGCTTACTGAGCGGCTGTTTAGGGCGTATTGGGTTGAGGGGAGGGATGTTGGCGATACGACTGTTCTTCTTGCGATTGTGCGGGAATCCGGGATTAAGAACGCAGACAGGTTTTCCGCTGAGTCGTTCAATGATCCGCGGGCGAGGAAGGAGCTGGAAACCGCGACGCAGGATGCTATTGATCGTGGTGCGTTTGGCGTCCCCGGGTTCTGGATCCCGGACGCCGTGTGGACGGATTACAGCGGTGAGATTAGGAAAGGCCGATTCTTTTGGGGCCAGGATAGAATGCATTTTGTCGAGGCGACGTTGCTTTCTTTAAAGCAGAATGGCCCTCAGGAAGCAGCGGTAGACTGGAAAACCGTCGACGGCTTAAAAAGTCTAATGCCGCGCTGCATATCCCAAAACAAGCTCCCGACGAAAGTAAAACTCGAATTCTGGTATGATTTTAGCAGCCCCTGGGCGTTTTTGGGGTGGACGCAGTTGGACAGGTTGCAGAGGACTTTTGGGCCCGATTTGCAGATCGTCAAGAAGCCTTTCTTGCTAGGCATTTTGTTCCGTGAGATTGGTGCTCCGAATTTGCCCATGGCAGCGGTGTCGCAGACCAAGGCGCTGTGGTCGAGACAGGATCATGCGGATTGGGTCAAGTATTGGAACGCGGTCAATGTGCAGGAAGGCAGTCCAGATAAGAATATTGATTTTCAGTGGGCGGAGGTGTTTCCGATTCGGACTCCTACTGTGCTGAGATGTGTGTTGGCGGATCCGAGCACTGAGCAGTTGTTATGTAAGTTCCCCCTCGTCGATGTTTTCAAGCAACTGCATTAGTTCTAACGAGTATCAGACTCCGCATGCTGGGAGAAAAACGAGAATGTATCCGACGAATCAGTACTCGAATCCGTCCTCAACAACGCAGGCTACGACGGAGCCAAACTCATTGCCCAAGCAAACAGCCCAGCCATCAAGACTAAACTCCGCGAACTGACAGCAGAAGCCAAGGCAAATGGAATTTGTGGCGTACCCACATATCGCATTTTTAGAGAAACCCGGCCTGGAAATTGGGAATTAGCTGGAGGCATCATCTGGGGCCAGGACGAAACCAATGTAGTCGAAGATGTTATCGCTGGCTGGGATGTCCAATCTGGCATTCTTGCAGAGCCCAGGAAAGCAGAGTTTAAGACAGCGAAGAACAACGCGCGCCTATAAGATCTGGCCATGAAACATTACATGTTGGCTTTTGACAAGTCTTTGTATCCTATGACTGATTAGCTGCTTCTCTTCAAGGACTGCCATGTATGCGCAAGAGGGCAAAAGCAGTTATTTGGAGTTTGTTTTAGGGGCTTGTGATTATTGTTTCACGGTATTTTTGACTAAACAATTGGCCTCAAGACATTTCAACAGCATCAGCAGAAAGAGAGGGGGAATGCGATGAATCAATTTCAAATAATAATAGTCCACCAGAAACCTTGGATAGTCAGAATGTTGACTCGCATTGCTGAAATCCTAATCTCACATAGTCACTGGATTCATATACGGTCTTGGTAGTTGGTTTCTTGAAGCAACGCTCTCCTCCAGCTCTAGCAGCGAGAATCGTGGCCTGCGATATGTGTAGCCGACAAAGGCGCCTTTCTTCCGAATCTCTAAGACTGTTCGGCCGACTTGCGGATCCCGTAGAAGCTTATCACGAGGCCTCTTCTTTTGATTCTTGCGATGCCTTATGCGCTGGCCTGCTTTGAGCTTGTGCTCGTGTGACTGCCCTTCATGGAGTTCGTTGGCTTGCTCCAAAGCCGGAGTCACAGGAGAGCTCTGTTCGCCTGGAGCTACGGCTGTCTCTGCATTTCCGGCTTCATAGCTCGAGGAATCAAGATGATCAGAGGCTGTCATGATTTCGGCTTCATCATCAAAGTACTTGGTGATCGGTTGGTCTCCATGCACTCGGGGTATAAAAGGCGGTCTAGTGAGATGTAGGGTCGACCACTGGATGTTACGAAAAAAAGGATGAGACTTGATATCTTCTGCGTCGTTTGGAAACACCATATGGCCAGTACAGTTGAGGGTTCGGACACGCTTCGCTCCCAGCGCTCGGTCTCTGATCACCCAGTCGTTCTCTCGGTATCGTTTAGTGGACAGCCGATCTTGCCTCTCCTCTAGAAGGCTCATGATAAGATTGATAGCATTACGTGATACGGGCATGAGTGGCACTCGGTCGATATTTGGGCGGGCGTAGCGCTGGTCCGGTGGAAACCTCAACCATCGTTTATGATCCTGCAATGGTCAGAGTGTTCTTGGTGCTTGATGAGATAGTCACTCACTAGTATCCTTGCCTTTGTTGCCTGTCGGTTCTCACAGAAAAATGGAGTACAGCCATACAAACACTGTTAAAGTCAACATCTGAACGAATGAACACAATGATCGACCTAGCACGAACCTCGTACAAAATGATTCCGACACTCCACCAATCGCATCGGCCGTCATAGCTCTCGCCTTTGATGACCTCGGGCGCCATGTACTGACTCGTCCCGACAATGCTTTTCGCAAAATGGCGTCTCTGGGAGTGGTTGAGCCAATCCAGAATCGGACCGCTGGCAGCGTCTTGTTTTAGTTCATGTCGTTCGCGAATTGACAGCTTTCCATGGATCGAGTTGAAGGCTCTCCAAGAGTCTTGCTTCTCCTTCTCCTCTTCTTGGTCCTGCGCGTCGCCTTGAACATGCAGATGTAGGTCACGAAGTAATCCATATCGCCGCTCGTTATAGTAGGTTTGATTATGGGTCCAATGACCGTCGAATGCAAGACCGAAATCCGATATTTTTAGGTGCCCAGACGCAGTGATAAGAAAGTTATCGGGTTTTATATCTCGATGAATCCAGTTCATTTTATGTGCTTCTTCGATACACAGGATCATCTCAGCGACGTACCACCTAGCCACATTCTCGTCGAGAATATCTTCGCGGAGGAGTAGACCCAGAAAGTCGCCTCCAACCATGTACTCCATGACAAGGTAGAGATTGTTGTTGTCCTGAAAAGCAGCAACAAGGGGCACCACCCAACGTGAATTCTCAGAGGCAACGAGAAAGTCTCTTTCGGCACGCAAATGTCCTTCCTGGCTATTTCGAAGCATGTCCGATTTCCTGATGACCTTCATAGCATATACTTGTTTTCTTTTGGTACCCATTGATATATCCTCAGGCCTTGCGTCGCTCGCGCCATCCACTTTCTCGGCCCTCTCAGCCACATCCGCGTGATCACTCTTCTCGCGGACAAGGCGGACTACTCCAAAGCTTCCTTTTCCCAGCACCCTAACGATTTCATAGTTGGAGATGTGAACACCCTTGGTTTTTTGACGGACCAAAGTTTTAGACTTCATAACTCGTGTCTGTCGAAGATGCTGACTCTCTGCGAGATGCCACTCTTCTCTTTTCTTGTGGCGCTGTGTATTCGGTATTGCCATCGAGAAGAGCATTCGTTCCAGGTCGCGGCGCCGCAACGACCGTGGAGAAACCTTCATCTTCAATAGATGATTGAAGTGAGACTCAAAGAAAATCTTCGCTGCGGCAGCATTCTCCACAGTTGCAACGGAGGGCTTCGCAAGACGGGGTGCATCCTGTCGTGGGAAAACCAACCAGTGGCTGGCTAATTGCTCAGCAGTTGGCTTGTATGGTGGGGAGCCTTCTGTCGAAACCCGAAGGAATCTATTTTGTCCCCGATGAGTGGTCTCTCCAGATATGGGAGCACCAGAGGATACAAGAGACGTGGGAGCAGTTGATTGAAGACTGAAGAGAGCATTACTGCTCCCTAGGAAGCTCGAAGGTTGCGATGGAAGAGATACGACGTCAGAAACAGTGACTTGAGGTGGTAACACATCTTGCCCAGTGCTCGCAGGCCCATCTGGGTTTTCTGTTAACACTGTGGGTCGCGAGCTTAATTTTGGCCGGTGTATGACAGTGTTGTTGTGGAGAAAGGCATTCGAAAATTTGGCTGTAAGCTGCCGTGATAGGCCGGGTGTTGACCTGCTTGTGTGCAATCTTGCTGAAATAGGTGTGTGAATACTCATGAGGGGCTCAGATTCTCCATCGAGATGCAACACTGAAGACTCGGTTGTCTGCAGACTGATCAGACGCGATGCAGGACTGTCGGCAAAGCAAGGGAGCTGCAGCATTTGGTGTTCTTTGTCTGCATTGAGACCATGTGCCTCTGCACGCTGGGTGTGATCTGTGGTACATGTCCCGTTGCTGCCCGTTGGAGTTGGCTCTGAGCTCGGAGGGGAACCTGAAGGATGTCAGAACCCGATATGATGGCCAGTCTCTCTCAAATTAGTCCCTACTTTTACCACTTCTAAAGATGGAGAGGAGCTTGAGACTTTCTCTTCGCAGGTTGGCGAAGGCACGGGTGGTCGGAGTTTTAGGTTGGGTCCTTGGGATGGTCACCGAAGCTTTGGAGCAGCGACTTGTAGAGCATTCAATGATCCGCACTTTGCCCTTGTCCTGGGGCGGTGGGGATGGGGTTGGCATGTTTTTCCGTTTGCGAGTGGTGGTGAGAGATATCATATCTGCAGTGCAGCGGGATGGACAAGGACATCTAGCGATGCCAGTGGCGTGTAAAAATACGGTCAATCATGGGATGATTGAAGCAATGCAGCTGGTGGGAAAGAAGAACAAGAGGGTAAACATGGGCGGCCAGGTGAGGCTGCTTCATTTGCCTGGGAAGGGAAGCACATGTCGAGCTGGTCTTGCCTTCGTTGAAGAATAACAAGAACGACAAGTCAGCAGCTTCAGTTGCAACCTTGGAAAATCCCAAGTCCATGACACTTCAGCGAGAAAGGTCCATATTTGCTGTCTCCATACTCATCCCATTCCACCGCACACCGCATGGTCTCTCTTTAACATCCAAGAACTCTACTCAAGTCGATGTGTGGTGTCCATAAGCTCTCGCTTAGATGGGTGATACCAGTCAACTTGAGTAGCCTGGAGATAACTTTGGGGAAGACGACATATCCACTCGGTGCAAACCGGATCTGCCAGCACATCTCGTGATACCGCTGCTGTGTAGAGACGATCGCGTGATCCGGCAACTCAACGTCTGATTTGGCCAGAGTTGGGTTGGGCAGTGCTGAAACACCATGTTAGGAGCAGGGGCCCTGTCTATTTCTCAGAGCCGCCTGCTTTTAACTTCAACTTCTTTCCTACATTCTCGACTTCTGCTCTTCTCCGTATATTCCAAGTACCTTGAAGCTTCATTCCTTGGGCATTTCGTCGGTCAAGCTGCCCCGCTCTCGACGCTTGTGGCGTTTGTTATCGCTCTTATCGGCATTGCTCACTAACCAACTTCGGCCTAGCCACCGAGACACTTCACGTCACACGCCAGCACTCCAACGCGCTCCCGGAGTCTCAAGGGCCAAACCGTCCTCGGGCGAGGGCATTACTACTTCCTTCTTGCTCCAGAAAGCAGGCGAAACAGGGTTTTATCACTCCTAGTGACTGGTCTCATCAGGCGCGGGCCATCTAAAACAAACAAAAAGCGGGGTTTCTGAGAAGCTCGCCCAAGCTTCACCCGGATACCGGTACTCCATTGCATACTGCTCCCCAATCTCGCAATCCCGCGTGTCGACACTCGTAACAAAGCCGTCTCGCACATCTCCCCAGCTGTACCTTTTTTCAAAACAGTCCCCGAGCCCTTTCTTCTTCTAAACATCAAAAAGACCTAATTACCCAATCCTCACCCAACAACCCTGGAGACAAGCAAACCATGGTCTTCTCCAGCGCCCCCCCGCCAACCCCGTTTCCCCTCTACCTCCTCCCCAGCATCCCTTTCCGCCGCCGCCGAAGCAGCACCATCTCCAACTCCACAACCTCCACAATCTCCCCCTCAAGCTCTCCACCTACCCAGCCAACATCCTTTCTCTCCAACCCCTCAACCTCGCATCTCCGTTGCCAAAAATGCCTAACCGACCTTATCCCCACCACATCCATCATCTCCAAAGGTTTCACGGGCCGCCACGGCCGCGCATATCTCGTTGCACCGCCGCCGCCCTCAGACATTACCTTTGGCGGGCAAATTTCTGCTAGAGAGTTGGGTCCTGGAGATCTACCCAATACGTTTACGCATAAGCCGGTGCCGAGACAGCTTGTTACGGGTGCGCATACCGTGTCTGATATTAGTTGTCGGAGTTGCGGGACTGTGCTTGGGTGGAAGTACGTCGAGGCTGAGGAGGAGAGTCAGAGGTATAAAGTTGGGAAATTCATTCTTGAAACGAAGAGAGTAGTGAGAGGCGTAGGATGGGAAGATGTTACCGAGGAGGAAGAAGTAGCGCAAGAAGAGGGGAATGAGAATGGGCGCGTGGAGAGAAACCTCGGGGACGATGTCGAGTTTGATTCTCAAGACGAAGATGAGTGCGAGGATCTCTTTAGTGGGATTTGGAGCCCACAGCTTGCGAGGAGGCGGAGGAAGAACCGCGGGTTTGGACGTGAGGATGTCTGATTTGGTGCATATACCGTATGCATATATGACGACACGGGGCACCCCGATCGACTATATGAATATCACATTGACCCGACCGCACGGTGCAAAAGGGACGACTACTAAACTGCAACACCATACCCGGCGCATTCGGCTTTGACTGGCACTTTCTTTTCTCTTTGGAGTACCGGCGCATTCGAGTTGTTTTTTTTTTACCTTTTCTATGGAATATACCCCACCGACTTGCATGATACACATACGGATACCCCTATCATTACCACAAACAATTTGAAACACTTTCTAATACACTTGTCTTATTATCCCAGAGGCACTCTGGGTCGAATCAAGGCAACCGGACTGGACTGAACTGAAATGTAGATACATAGACTTCAACATAATACTAATACAACGCCCATTGAGCTTATCTCATTCATCCTTCGTCCCTCGTAATCCATCCGTTCACTATGCTTACATGTAAATATCCACTCCTCTACTGGTATCTCGCTAATCGTAGGAATCATAACATGCCAAAATCCATACAACCATACATGCACATAATCCTCCATGGGGTCCGAAGCATCCCCCTAAAAAACCAACGAAGAAAAGAAGAGGGAGAAGAAGAAGAAGAAGAAGAAGAAGAAGAAGAAGAAGAAGAAGAAGAAGAAGAAGAAGAAGAAGAAGAAGAAGAAGAAGAAGAAGAAGAAGAAGACAAAACAACCAATCAATCAATCAATCGAAATTGACCACCCCCAACCCTTTCTCCCTCGCCGCCCCACAAACCCCCTGCTTAACCCTCACCACCGCATCCCCCCACTTCTCCCTCTCAAACTCAAACCTTTCATCCTTATCCTCACTCTCCCCAGCATCTCCAACAACCCACTCCAACCACCTCACCACCCCAACCGCCTTGCCCAGATCCCGCTCCTCACCCACAACTTTTCCCAGATACTTGACCAGCGCCCCCACATCCTCGGCATACGGTCCTTCCTCTGCAAACTCGTGGACCCATTCTTTGATCGCAGCGCGGAGATCGCGTTCCGTGGATAGTTTCTGCGTTGTGAACGTTGGGCGTGGCGGCCGTGGAACTTTAATCGTTTGGACGGGTCGTGGGGCCGAGGGCTGAGCAGCAGCGCTTTGTTTCTGTTTGCGGGAGATTGCGAGGCGGGAGGCTTGGAGTTTTTTGCGCTTGTGCTCCTCGATGACTTCGCGGCGGAGGTCTTCGGGGAGGGCGGCGAGGAACTCCGGGTCGGGTTCTGCGTCGTTAACGGTTGGGGGTGCATCGGAAGAGGCGTTGTTAGGGTCGGCCGAGGCCTCGCGACTGGCAACGTCTCGGGCTGGGTTCCGAACTGAGATGAAGTTTGCTTGCGTGAGGGTTTTACCTGACTTGGTGGTTGTTGTTGCGGTAGCTGCGGCGGCTAGTTGCGCTGACTTGGGAGGCCGGCCTCTGCCACGCTTCACTGGAGGGGCGGGTTTCTTGATGGGAACGCCAATGACTCTGTTTTTGCGGGGTGATTGAGGGAGGACCGTTTGGTCAGTGACTCGGGACCTGTGTGACGGAGAGGACGGTGTAGCGCCTGCAGCGTATTGTGCGAGCACTTCTGCCCGAACGTCTGCGGGAAGCGCAGCAAGAATCTCCGGGTCAAGTTGTGATTGTGCCGGTAGAGCTGTGAGTGCAAAGGGTACAGCAGTCGCTTTGAATGAGCCATGAGGGACAGGGGTTGGTGATGATTGACGAACCTGGCGTAGAAGCTTTGATCGAATGTCGTTTGGGAGCTCTGCCAGGACTTCCGGATCAACCTGTGACGGCAGGATAAACTGAGTACCAAGCATATTCAGCGGACGCCGCGAGGGTGTTGATTGATTGAGCTCTTTTGCTCCAAAAGAGATAGGTCCATCTTCAATAGACTCTATTACCTTGAATTTCTTTGGAGTTTCTGGGTCATCCTGAATGGGGTCTATATCAACGACCTTTGGTGCGGCATGAGAATGGGTTGGCTGTGCCGTTGTGGCTTTAAACTGCAAACGCCGCTGAGAGCCTTCGAGTGTACCATCCGTAGTAAATTTCATAGGCTCCAGCTTTGTCATTTGAACGCCAATACCGCGTAGTTCCCCTGGAGAGAACCCGAAACCTCGAAGTACAGCAAGTGCTTCCCTCGTCAGTGTTTCTTTGGAATTTGTAGCTACTCCAAGAGCGACACTTTTGTTGAAAGTATCGCATTTTCCATGTCCGAGATGCTTGGGTGGGTCTAATGGGGCGTCTGCTGAGCGTCGCATGATTTTTATGGTAAACTGTTTTCCCTTTACCTTCTCTTTCAAAAGACGTTTCTCGAGTTCGCCGCATATACTACCAATAAACTCCTCCGCCTGTTCTTGAGTTGCAAACCGTACTCCCCAGTTCACTTCAGCTGAGACAGACTTACGGACAACCTGCTCGCCAACTTCTTGTCGGTCGATCCCGCGGGAATATTCCCATAGTTTCTCTCCTGTCTTAGGACCCATTGCCTGCACCAAACGCTGCTTTGAAAGCTCACGAAGATCTTTGACGTATTTGACTCCCAGCTCTTCCAGTTTGCCGCCAGTGGACCATGCAACCCCTGGAAGATCTTGCACTTGTAGCTGGCCCATAAAGTCCAAGACCCCTTCGGGCTTAAGTTGGTACTGCCCAGCAGGTTTGGCCTTTCTCAGTGCTACCTTGGCTTGGAGAATATTGGCGCCTATTCCGACAGAGACATTATAGTCAGTTTTAGCTTTTACCTGGTCTCGAAGGGATTGGGCAATCTCATCAGCTTTAGCTTGTTCGCGGTAGATGCTCCCCTCGGACATCTGGCGTCCATCGCTACCACCGGCTGCAATACACAAATCCGAAATATCAATCAAAGCCTCATCAATACTAACGCTTTGTACCACACCATCAATAGCAATAATTGCGCTGTAAAAATCCCGACTAGCCGCCTCATATGCAGGAAAATCGTAAGGCAAGATCTTCAAATCAGGACACAGCTCATGAGCCCGCTTCATCCACATGCCATTCTTGATGCCAAACTGTCGTGCTGGGTAATTGCAGCTTGCAATCTCAGAACCATTTCCGTTCCCGTGCGCAACGACAGCAGGTTTGTCTTTGAATTCCGGATGTTTTTGCAAGCTGACTGCGGCGAAGAAGCTATCGAAATCGATGTGCATTACATACCGCCTTGTACCAGCTGGTCGCTTCTGTTTTGCACGTTGCGAGGCACTTTTTTCATTGGCCATAGCTTGGAGTTCGGACTTAAGCTCGGCTTTCCATGTAGAAAGATGATGCAAGCGAGATTCGCGGTAGTATTGCTCAAGGAAGTTCGGATCAACAACAGTGGACTTGCGCATCTTTGGGTCACTGAGAAGTATCGCATTATGCTCTTCAGCGGTGAGTGGTCTCTTTTTGGTAGTGGACGAAGCCTGTTCCTCAGCAGAGACATCATCTAGCTTTTCCTCACTTTCAAGAGAAAATGACGGCTCCTGCTGTGCGTTGGGGGGTGTTGTATTATCATAGAGGTTGTCATCTGCATTTTGCAATGTTTCTCCCGTGGGTACTACGTCTTTGCCGTCTTCTTGGGGGGCTAAATAGGAGCTAGCTTTTGGGGGAGAGTCGATTTCATCAGGTGTAGCTTCTTCGTTGCTCACTCTGAGCTCTGGTTGATAACACGGAGGCATGTCTTCGATAGCATCCTCAGGGGTCGGCAGTCTTTGCTTGGAGAAACGGGATCTCATTGCAGCACTGGAGTTTGGGGTGCTTGCAGGTGATGCAGGGGACCCGGACTGGCTGCCTTTAAGCTGATGGGTGTAGTAGCTACTATCCGTCTGGTCGCGGTAGCCTCTCGCCTTTACGTTTGCCTGGCTTGTCATCATGCCACCACCAAATGCAAGCATTTTTTGAGTTTCGCCCTCATCAACCACCCTATAGTCATTCCAAGGCAGTAATTTGCCGGCCTGTATGCTGTCGACCACCCATGCCGGCTTCACTATGCGATATTTGCGGAACTCGACTGCTTTTTTGGGAGTGAGGCTACTTGCAATGATGTGCGTCACTACTGTCTTTCCATCGAGGTACTGCATGAAGCCGCCCCCATGCTGCACGATGAGGTGGTGGAGGTCTTGGAGTGATGGCTGGGTGTAACCGTTGACGTGGGCGACAATGTTCTTGAATATCTTGGGTTTGTCTGAGCGGGCCCGGACGTCGGCATCCAGGTTCTGGAGTTTGATCTTCTTGCGCCTGAAGTAGTCACCAAAGCCGCCAAAAGCAGAGCCCTCGTATTCTTCGCCATCCTCGTCGTCAAAGGCATGGTTCTCGATGCGCTTCCGGACGGACCGGGAGTTTGCTTCGAGACGGGAGCCCATGGTGGTAGTGGTGGTGGTGGGTGGTGTAAGAGTAGGATAGATCCAGAACTTTCATCAAGTACGGAGTCATGGTTTAGGGCCGTTGTCGTTGTCGTGGGAGGCAGACACCATCGCCCTCATCACCGTTCCATGCATCAATGGTGGGGAGGCGTCGCGTTGGTCGGTTTAGGTGTGGCGTCGTGCAGTTCGCGTCATGGCTCGAGGCCCACCTTTTTCTGCCGGCTTAGCTCCGGCGGTGAAGAGCTCGTTTAGTCTCAAAGTCGGCGGGACATGGTCAAAGCGCGAAATCTTGGCTTGGCCCTAGAAACTTTTCTGTGCTTCCAACCGCAGTTCTTCTGTTTTTTTCTGCCCTCTGCCACTTCTCCCAGAACAACCCAGCCGTCCTTAAGCTGTAGCACTCCTTGAGCACTGTCTCTCGTAGCGCAGACACTCTTACCAGTTTCTCGGCCTTATTTTTCTCTCGTTAGACTGCCAATTCACTTCATCATGCCGAGCGCAGTTCCCGCAGGCGTCTATGGACGCCGAGTCCCAGCTGGAGGAATCCCCATTCCTGCCGCCATAGAACCTGAGACTGCTGTAAGTTCTCTCATGCTATCTCTCTGAATTCTTTTTGGCCAATTCAAGGTTACAAAACTCCTCCAATTTCTCTTCCGCCAGATAGCTGTCGCATTTGTCATGGCAACGGCCTTTTCACTAACTGGCCACAGTTCCGCATTACCATGGCCGCTATTGACCCCTCCGCCGAGCCCGAGCTTGATGAAGACAACAAGGTTCCTCGCGCTACTCTCAAGATCATTCGCATCCCGTTCGACTTGGAGGAGGACGACAATGAGGACTACGACGATGATGAGGAGGATGACGAGGACTATGACTCGGAGGATATTGAGGCTCTTGCTGCCCGCCTCCGCGAGGGTGGCGCCCTTCCAGAACTCGATTCTGATATGTCAGAGGATGATGACAGCGAGACTGAGAAGAACGGTGGCCCAAGTGACCCAGCAAAGTCCAAGAAGGCGAAGCAGGAGGCTCTCAGCAAGAAGATTCAGGAAGAGCTTGATGCTGAAGAGATGGAGCTTGACCATCTAACCAACGGCGTCAACGGCAAGGGTAAGGCCAAAGCTACTGCCGACGACAGTGATGAGGATGACGACGAAGATGAGGATGACTTCGATGATGATGAGCCTGAAGAATTTGTTCTCTGCACTCTTGACCCCGAGAAGGTGAGCATACTGTGTACACTCTTATCCTTCAATTTAGCTAACTTTTCCCAGCACTACCAGCAACCTCTTGATATCACAGTCCGTGAGGGAGAGGAGGTTTACCTCGTTGTCGAGGGTACTCATGACGTCTTCGTCACTGGCAACTACGTTGCCTTCCCAAATATGGATGACGATGACGAGGAAGACGGTTTGGACGAGCTCGGCTATGACCTTTCCCCTGACGAGGATGAGCTTGACATGGAGGATATGTCAGAGGACGAGGATGACGAGCTTGACGGTCTCGAGGACCCCAGGATTACTGAGGTCGACTCTGATGAGGAGGAGGCCCCTAAGCTCGTCACCACTGGTAAGAAGGGAAAGAACAAGCGCCCTGCGGATTCTGATGAGGATGAGGCTGCCACTCTTGACGAGCTCATCAACAAGACCAAAGCCGAGGTCGCAAATGGCGAGAAACTTAGCAAAAAGCAGGCCAAGAAGCTGAAGAAGAATGACGGTCAGGCCGCTGCTGCTGCTCAGGAACCCCCAAAGAAGGATGACAAGAAGAAGGTCCAGTTTGCAAAGAACTTGGAGCAGGGCCCCACTGGCTCACCCAAGGTGGAGGAGAAGAAAGAGGCAAAGAAGGAGACTCCTAAGCAGCGAACTGTCAGCGGTGTCACCATTGAAGACAAAAAGGAGGGCAAGGGACGTGCTGCTAAGAAGGGTGACCGCATTGAGATGCGATACATTGGCAAGCTGAAGAACGGCAAGCAGTTTGACGGTATGTTGCCTTAGTACCCGCTTCCCATGATTGAAATACTAATAGCCCTTACAGCCAACAAGAAGGGCAAGCCTTTCTCATTCAAGCTTGGTGTCGGCGAGGTCATCAAGGGCTGGGATATCGGCGTTGCCGGCATGATGCCCGGAAGCGAACGTCGTCTCGTTATCCCTTCCAACCTAGCCTATGGCAAGAAGGCTCTGCCTGACATCCCCGCCAACTCTGATTTGGTCTTCGACATCAAGTGTATCTCTGTCAGCTAAACGTATGTCCGTTTGTAAGAACGCCGTCGAGTGTACGCATACGTCGAGACTCGTATTCTCCTCCCTGTACAATGCCTACGGACTCCACTCCTGCGCATAACTGATTCGCGCAGGCCAGGTTTCTCCCAGCCCACCTGCTATGCATCTATGTGCCTCTTTCTCACACTCTCGAACTCAATTCCTTTTCACTCTTATTTTCTTCCAGGTCTCTGCTCTTTGTCTTCCTTCTATTATCTGCATAGCGTACGAGATATCCGACTTGCATAATCCGGGAGATTTTTTTTCTTGTTAGATTCGTGCAGGGAGGAAGGATTTCTCGAAGACCCCCTCATCCGCCTGAACAAAGCGCAAAGGATCCCCAATAATGTGTGCGCGTCATCCCCTTGATTTCGTCATGTCGTTATTCTATCTTGTTTCTTTGTCTGCTGGGCCACACATACATACACATGATGTGTTTGTCCATGTGTCTGAATTTCTAGGATATAGCGAGGCGATTAGATATCGACATGATTGACATGTTCGCTGAGGAAGCTAAAATACCCTACCTACCAAAAAAAGTCGATGGAGTTTTGTGGGAATGGAAATTTTTTGGGAATGTACTTTTGCTTTCTCTTCAACTAGGTAGCTAGTGTAGTGCAAATGGAAGACATGTCCTTTCTTTCATGCATGACATGCGCTGTGTCTCTTCTAGAAATGTGTATCTGATGAAGATGGATCCCTGTCCACCAATATACTAGTCTTTGCCTTACCAAACTTCCATTGATGGCTTCTGTATTTCTAATCTTTATCCTCGACGTCATCCATATTCTGGCCAGATTCACTTGCTCCTAGATCTTCTCCCTCCCATACCACTCTTTCTTTACGCCTTGCTGCCATGACCACAACCAGCCACACAAATCAAGATCTATTTTGCCACCGCTGCAAATCATACATGTCAGACGCATGATGCCCCCAAGAAGCTTCACCGCGGTATAACACTCTGTAGTCGAATCTCACGGAACTAAAAGCTAGCATATGTATGTGATATACAGTTTCAACTAGGTATCCAGTTGAGTTATTTGTCTTTTCAATTCACCGGAGCACTAGATTTTGATATCGTTGAATCGAATCTGAAATATATAGCCTTCTAAGTATTTTTTTTCCAACTTGTGACGGAGCGCTGTGAGTAGTGCAAAGATAGCCTTCATGGTGCGTGAGACGTGATGTTACGCATTAAGTGGGGTTTGAGGACAGTGTGAGTTAGAACGGTACTGAGGCAGCAATGTTGACAATAATGTAGAAAGAGGTAGAAGTATTCTTTCTATTCCTGTACTGGGCACGTGGCCACGTGTCCAGTATATTTTGGTGATTCGGATTGATGTTCTAGATACATCTATAAGAAACCAGTGAGATCCCTATGCTAACCCTCCTGTTCTATTATGTACGAAAAAAAAGAGAAGCCTGATAGATGCAGTCTAGAGCCGCTTCTTCCTCAGCACTGCCTTCATCAGAGTCATCTATGCCGCAATATATCCCAAACCAAAAATATTTTTTCCTCATCCACTGCTTGAACCAGAGTGGATGCCCTCTTCTTCATCAGAGCCACCTGCATCGGAAACCACGCCGCCTTCCCCATCCTCTCCAGATTCCAAACCGATACTCTCATTGTCGGAATAGTAATCGGTCTCAAACCACGCCCTGCAGTTCCGATTCCACTTTCCCCGTTTCGACAAATACATTCCTAGACTGTAGCTGACATCATCCCATTCGTTAGAGGGTTTAATGGCCTTGCTAGTCTTACCAGTGTGATGCTCCATTTTGATATGTATCCAATCATACACGTACGCATTGTCGAATTTGATATGCATGCGATTCGGGTGGTATCGAATCGCTTTCCAGAGGTCGCGCCAATCGTCCTCTGCCTCATTACCAATGCAAAGCTCGAACATTTCGAGCTTTGGAGCATTGCTTACAAAGGCTGCCAGATTGCTCAAATGTATGTCGGAATCGGTATCGATATGAAGGCTTTGGAGTAATGGCATGTTGGGGCCATTGGGAGGCGGAAAAGAAAGTCTGGAGCTATCCACGTTGAACCTAAGTTTTGTCAAGGAGAGATGACAACGTTCGAAAAGAGCGTTCAGAGCAGAATTGTAGAGGATTTGTTGCTCCGGAACATCGTAATTTTCCTCTGAAGGGTAGGATTCCCAGCCAAGAAACTTAGGTTGAAGGTCAATAGTATGGAGTTTGCTTAATTCTAAGCCTTGAAATCCGCCGTCCAAGGGCCAGGTGATGTTGTTAGCTATGTGTCCGATATGAAGCTTGTGGATAACACAACCGGCTGAAGTGAGGCTCTCAATTACTGACTGGAAAAATACCTTGCCGACTGGCATCTGTAGTTGTGCATCAGACAAACGGTAATGCGAAGCAAGAAAGTTAAGGGATGTAGTTGCTTGGCTGCCTTGCTCTTTGAATGGAACTCCCTGACCCTCATATTCCCATGACTTGATACTAAAAGTTGTCAAATTAGGAAGCTTTTTGAGGGCACAGACCCAAGCGTCCTTGATCTTGCCATTTTCGAATGATTCCTGCGTCTGATATGCTTTGGCCATGTAATATATGTATCCTTCTAGAGTCTCTTCCTCCGTAAAAGGTCTTTGGTTGTCCATGTACTTTTCGACAAACCCTCGGGCCCCTACAGTGCCATTCATTGCATCCAGTATTGGATCCCCTTGTTTAGTATCCTCGGCTGATTTCCGTAAGTCCTGGCCGTACGGATCGCAAAACTCCAGTGCCGGTGCATTACGAATGATGTAATCGAAAAACCTGTGTTTCATTGCCCAGGTATGCTTAGGTGCTCGAAATGAGACGCATTTCACATACGGCTGAAGATATTCCAAAGCCGGTTCAAGGTGTTCCATGGCAATGGGATCTGGCATAAAACTGACGCTCTTGAAGAGCCTGGATAGTAATAATGGGAGGTATGCGAATCCTTTACTGCAAAGGCGTAAACTCTTAAGCTCATAAGATAGCTCTTGTCTATTGAAAAGTTGTGTTAGAGAAATACTTTTGGTGGTTAATAAGGTTGCAATACTCACAAGCTTCGCTGCTTTCCTTGGGCATCGATTTCAAGTTGATCCATGATCACCATGAATATCTCCGCCGGTACCTCTTCAAGAGCGGACGGATTGTAATTTCGATCGGCCATCTCTCCCTGTATTGGTGAATTGCGATCCAAATTTGAGGTTATATGCTCAGTGAACGCTACAGTCTGGCGCACTCAATCCCCTTGCCGATTCTCTGAAGCTTCATTGAATAAAGTTCTGTCAATCAAATTGAGTTATCCGCCGCTAGATTTTTTTTTGGGGATATGTTCAGAGATATGGGCTGGAATAGATGGCGTTGGATCTGAAGAGGCGAAGTGGGAACTGCGAGAGGTGAGGTTAGGTGGTACAATGGCTCCAGGCATAAGTCTTGGCACCCCAATCTGCGTTAGTTCGTCAAACGACTTCACTCAGAGTGTTGGAATGTGACGTGTAAACAAGCATGTGAAGTGTAAGAGTTGTAGATTGACTCCTAAGAAGGTGCTCTCTATATAACGCAACGATAAGTCATGTGACCACCCGAGTTTCTCCCAGCAGTGATTGTCCCTTCCAACGCAGAGAGTTGATATCATATCACAGGGAGGAAAAATCCCAAACTGATGCCGGATGCATAGCTTGGACCTTGCTTTGCACGTTATGGTGGAAAGCTCATACCTTTACTCTCTTGGAGGCTAGCTTAGTTGATATACGTAAGTAACATTACTGATTTAGCTCGTGTTTGGAGAAAGACAATGACGTATGTAGATAGATGAATTGCTAATGGTATGTACTATATATACAGGTACCATGGTTGTATATCCGAAAGTTATTGAAAGATCACTCTCAGATATATTTTCACATGAATGCCTACTTCGAGCTTCAGCTCCTTATTTTGACTTCTCACTTTGCTTTTCCTCGTCCTCGTTTTCCTTTCCCTCAACTTCTCTCTCGCTGCCCTCTTCTTCATTATCCTCGTCTTCATCATCCTCATTACCATCATCCTCATCGTCTTCGTCATCCTCATCGCTTTCATCATCACTCCTATCAGAGAGCCCTCCACCCTCCCCATCCTCGCCGGAACTATTCTCCGTAAACTCATCCTCACTCCCAATCTGGTCGAACCACATCCTACAACTACGATTCCACTTCCCCCTCTTCGACAAATACATCTCCAGGCTATAATTAATATCTTCAAGCGGGTCATCTCCGCGCTCCGATGTACTCGCCTCCCCAGTGTAATGGTGCACGCCGAGCTCTGTCCAGTCCACGCAGGGGATCTCCGTGAAATCGATTTCCATGCGGTTCGCATGGTATCGGATTGCGCGCCAGATGCTATGCCAGTCTTCATTGTCGCTGTGATTGGAGAAGAGGGAGAGGTGGGTTAGGCTGGGGCTGTTTTCGATGAAGGCGGCGAAGTCGGCGGTTTTGAAGTAGCTGGTTGAGTAGAACTTCTCTAAAGCTGGTAGCGATGGAGTATCGGCTTCTGGGAAGCTGTAGAGGCCGGTTTCGATTGTGAGGTCTTTGAGAGTGTCGCGGCATTTTGAGAGGAGGGTGGCTATTGCGGCTTTGTGGTGGGTGTTGCATTCTTCAAGCTTATCCTTTTCGTCGTATTCGAATTCAGGGAGTTGGGGGTGGTAGGTGAGAGTATGGAGGTTTTCGAGCTTGAGACCTTCGAGGTCCTTGTTGCCGGGCCAGGCGACAATGCGAGCTACGTGGTGGATGTGGAGTGCATGAATAGTGGAGCCAGCAGCAATCAGGGCGGAAACCGCAGCATTAAACACAGCTTGGCCAACTGACTCTTGGATATCTCGAGTATCGGGCTCTTGCTCTTGCTGCGTGATAATGAAATGTGTGGCACCTGGAAGCTGCTTGAGAGTACCAGTCCATGCTTCTTGAATTTTGCCGCTGTTGGCCAACTCCAATGCCTTCTGTTCGCCATTCGTAGGAATCTCAAAAGTGATGCTTTTCACATATGCCTTAAGAGGCTCCAAAGATCCGGAATCCAGGCGTTTGATGTTCTCAGCACTTGCCACCAGCCTAATGTCTTTAAAAAATCGAGATAGCAAATACGGCAAGTATGCAAACTGCCGACTAGCCAAACGAAGATTTTTCAACTCTGTAGATACAGTGCCACTGTTCAGCAGTTTGTTAGGCTCATTCAGATTCCTGGATACATGTGACGAATGCGGCTCTGGGGGAGTACGTACTGACTTCGAGGATCACCATTGTCATCGACTTCTAGGTACCCCGCAATCATCGTAAGTAGCTCCACCGGCATCTTGGTGAACGAGGGCTCGGAATCATCATGCCCCCTAATTCGTGTAGTGTTTCGAATGCTGAGGTCTGGTCGGTGCTCCATCGCTGAGATGTGTTTAATTCACTCAAGTTCGAAGCAGGGAGTGTGTCTGGTAGATGAGAGATCGATTGATCGGAATTTGGAAAGAATTTCGGCTCTTGTATAAGTTCTTATGTACAATAAAACTACAAAACGAGGAGGGATTCCGCAACAGATAAATGCTGTGAGTTGGAGTCGGCCTAGTCGAGGTCTACTAGCGTCCGACCTTCCTTCTCGGACTTGCCCCTGAGCCCAAGGCAACAGTCGGCGCACGAGCCTTTTCTAGCTTCCCAGCGCTGCTGTGCAATATCTACAACATGCACTTCTACACCAGAAAATGTAGGACAAAAAGGCAGTAATCAGTCCAATATTTCTGTTTTTTCATTCTCTCGGCTAGGCTCATCAAGGAGAACAGAGTTTCCAGGCAGTATGCTCTTTCAAAACAAACATCAATCTTGTTTTGTATCTGGGTTCCTCTGTTAACAGATTTACGCTCCGCTCCTGTTTTCGCCATCTACGTGAGTATTGAGCCGTCTTGAAGTGCGATGAGATATGATAATTCGCTAGATTTTAACAGGCAATTCCAACCTTCCAGGCCACCTCTTACTAGTCTATTTTACTTTTCTTGGATTGTGGCACTACAAATCCTCTTACTCATCACCCCAGATCGGCCCCATGGAAAGGCAGAGGCGAAGGCGCGATAACGCGCTAACATAGGAGGCTGGTCCGGAATAACGTTGGCACTCTCCGGTCATCTTTAACCCCGCCTGTAACTCAAATGCGAAACGTACGCTGACTTTACAACATACAGACACGAAAGACTTAGCAAGATCAAAATATGATGACATTAAAAAAGACTGTCGAATCAAAGTTGGCCAATTTTTAATTCGCCAAAAGTCGACCTATTCAGTTTACGAGTCATCATTTACATTGTCATGACTGGCCATTACCCTTTCCATAATCGACTAGCACTAGAGAATGAGGAGATGTATACGTACGGTGACCGTGCGCAAAAGCTGCATTAAGAAGGTAGATTCCCAGACTTATTCGATGTGCCGTTTGGAGACGTTATCGCGAGGTGCTGCTCTGAGCGCTGGTCCGACACAGTGAAGGAGGTCGTTGTAGCCCTAGAGGCGGGAATGCGATGCTAGGACTCTCCACTTCTCGCAGAAGAAATGGAGATTTCATTATTATATTCCTGTTGGGTATAATCTAGGAAGTGGTGCGGAGAGTCTGGAAATATTCGCGAATCTTCAGAGTTTGCAGGCTGCTTTGCACCGTGCGGTACAGGTATCACATATGCATTTTCGTGTCCTTCGAATTATCCCTCCAATGCATTTAAGTCCTCCTGTGCAACCCGCAGCATTTCTTTCATCTCAAGGTATAGCTTTGGGTTTGGATCTATCCACCTCCCACCATCAGGGAACACCTTCCTCCGCAATCTGCTAACGCAATCAATCAATGGTTGGAAATATTCCGTAAACTGTTCTTGGGTAATGTTGCGAAAGATTGGATCATCCGATGTGAAGCCTAGCTTTAATTGGACTAGCTCTTCCGTATCCAAACTGTAGGACAGACGTGCCTCGAAGGGCTACCAATAACTGTTATAAAGGATCTGAGACCCGTTTTGTGTTATTCTTGGCACGATGAGTTATATACGTAATAGTAAGCTCTCTCTGGGATATCCTGCAACACAGGAGCTTCTGACCATAGATTCTATGAGCTACTACAGTGCACTGGGGAAGCCTGTGGCGGGTATGCTAGAGTTCAAGTAAAACCACCCTGAGGGCTCCGACGAGCATTGGCCCTGCTCCGCGCCAGGCCTTGCCGCATATGCACTGCTCCAAACGATACGCTGGACTTGATAACCCTGACCATTCACCGTTCAAACGCTAGTGAACGATGTGCGTATGTCGCAAAGATGTGCGTACAAGGGTAGTACATGTACGGGCTGGCAGTGGGTCGGTGAATTCTGTCTGTGTTAAGGCCTCCACTGCAAACCCGTACGTGCATCCCCCTTGCATATCGCAAAGATGTGCGTATATGGAAAAGATGTGCATACATCGCAAAGATGTGCGAATGCCGCAAAGATTGCGAATGTCGCAAAGATGTGCGTATATCGCAAAGCCTACAGTAGGTTTTAGGCAGCCACAGTGTAAGCCAGTCAACGCACGGGGCAATTCCTTCCAATCAAACTCAGGCAATTATTCAATCAAGCTCGGACAATTACGTTGAGCGGGTGGATGATATATAGAAGGTATTGACTGCATCTAGAGCATTGCGTAGGTGCAAAGGCTTTTACTTTATATTATAATACCTTCTTATGGTACAGACGCTTCCTAGCATTGTTATACCTACACCCTTATCCGAGCGAGTGGTCTAACTTGCAATCCCTTGTCAGCATGCGGCTGGCTACCTATACTTCCTCATCTTTGACTTTCCTGGGACTGGCTGCTTTTGCAGTCGCGCAAAGTAGCAACGATCTGTCCTGGATTCCCTTTGATCGCGAAAAGTTTGACGGAAATGTTGCTCTAGATACGGATGGCCATGTTCAACTTTTCTGGAGAACTGGGGACACGAACTCAACGTTTGGGATTGCCTCCCGATCAAGCGGCTATCTGGCTCTAGGTTTCAGCGAGACTGGCGCAATGACTGGCGCTGATATTGCTGTGGGATACAAAGACCAAGATGGCAACTTCATATTTGAGAACCGCCATGCCATGGGGTTCTTTACCCCTGAAGTCTCCCAGGACCAAGAGAACAACATGCGACTTCAAGAAGGCCACCAGGCAGACGGAGTTACTTCATTCGTTTTCGAGAAACAAAACAAAGCCGACTGTCTTGAAACCCAGACTGATGTTGCAAAAGACGCATGGCAATGGTTCATCTATGCATTTTCTAATGAGAACAACTTTGCCATACATGCGCCAGGAAACAACGGCAAGAAGTACGTCAAACTAGGCACAGGCAAAACCGTCTCGACAAACGACATTCGGGGAATTGATAATGCCAAGAACTTTACTATCGCCCAGCCTGAATTGACCATTCCAACTGCGGAGACTACTTACTGCTATACTCTCCATAAAATGCCGGCGGGAAAGAAGAATTATCTGCTCGGTGAACGACCAAACGACTCAAGTAAGCTGCTTCACCATTTGGTTCTTTATGCATGTTATAGTCTCCCTGATGAGTATCTGGATATGCTTGGTAAAGAGCCCAATTGTGACTACAAAGAATTCTCGAATCCCTGCAATGGTTTTGTCACAGAATGGGCCCCCGGCATGTCTGGTCGCACATTCGAACCTGGTTATGGCAAACCCTTCGGCACCGACCTCTACGAATATGTGATGCTGGAGACACACTACAACAATCCCGAGGGCATCGAGGGCGCAAAAGACACTGCAGCTTACACGTTTCTCTACACCGAAGACCCAGTAGACACTGAAATCGGGACTTTGACACTGGGTGACCTGCAAGTGGAAGGTTGGTTCCTCGAGCCTGGCAAGCCGCTAGTGGCACATTCTACAATCTGCACGCCCGAGTGTACAGACCGCTGGCCCTCGGAAGGTATCACTGCGGTTTCTGTCTTTCATCACATGCACTATCGTGGTCGCAATACGCGCGTTCAGATAATTCGAGACGGCAAAGAAATCACCCCTCTGTCCACCCTTCGTGATTTTGAATATGGTTACCAGTTTTCCAAAAGCTTAAACTCTATCAAATTGCTCCCCGGAGATCAGCTCATCACCACTTGCGAGTTCGACACCTCGAATGACACCGAACCGGTTCCTGGTGGTCTACCAAGCAAAGACGAAATGTGCTTTGCATGGGTTGACTACTACCCAGCCAACAATGTCCTCGCTTGCACACAAATGGAACTGGGCAATTCTCCCGAGAACATGATCAACGGAACAGTAGCATTTTGTCAAGAATCCTCCGCAAAAACACCGGATGTATACAATTCACCGGCCCTCACCGCCACATTCCAGAATCTCTCAGCTTCTGGCAACAACTGCCCTGTTGATAACCCTGCATCCGGACCTTCAAATCAAGCCGCAGTCTTGAGGACTTGTCCAGAGACAGATGTCTGTTTCTCAATTAATGTGCCCGAGCAATCGGCTAGCTCAAGTTCGGGCGACATCTATTTTCAACTCTCAGCACCAACAACATATTCATGGGTAGCTCTCGCGCAAGGTACAGCGATGAGCAACGCCAATATGTTCGTCATGTATAGTACAGCTGATGGTCAGAACGTGACGCTCTCACCAAGAACTACATCGGGACATATAATGCCAACACACAACGAGATTGCTGACGTTTCCCTACTGGAAGGCTCCGGAATTTCTAATGGCGTGATGACGGCTAACGTCCGATGCGGCAATTGCGACCGCTGGGGTACAGGCACTATGAGTCTAAAAGGCGGCAACAGCAATTGGCTGTATGCACATTCCCAAGGTTCACCTATCAACTCTGATGATACGAGTGCCCCAATCTTGCAGCATGACAGAAAGGGTTCATTCCAGTGGAATCTATCGCGGGCTACCGGAGGCTCGGGTGGGAACCCGTTCACCAATGCATCATCTACAACGACAACAACTGAGGCTGAGGGACAAAATTCGTGGGAGAGGTTGTCCACACAGACACAGATGCGTTTCGTACAAGCTCACGGGGCACTAGCTTCCGTCGCTTTCGTCGCCATCCTTCCTATTGGTGCTATCCTTGTCCGTTTGACCAGCTTCCAAGGGCTACTCCGGACCCATGCATCCTTACAGATATTCGGCTACGCTGTCTTTATTGCGGCAGCAGGGTTGGGTATATTTATTGCAAACGGCGGTGATTATCTGCAAGAGCCTCACGCCATTATCGGCATGATCCTTCTGGGCACCCTCTTCTTTATGCCATTCCTGGGTACGATCCATCACAAAATGTACCAAAAGGTCCAGAAGCGGACAGCTTGGTCTTATGGCCATGTCTTCACTGGGCGGGCTGTCGTCATCCTCGGCATGATCAATGGTGGTCTGGGTCTTCGACTGGCCACTGCCCGAAGATCTCACCTTATCGTATACGGTGTTTTTACTGGCTTGATGGGTGTTGCATATATTGGCGCGATCGTTTTTGGTGAGTACCAGCGCTCTCGAAAGACGTCACACAATGCTGCAGCTTCCGCATCAGTCCATCGTGAGTCGAAGCGGCTCAATCGAGGTGAGAGTAGCAGTGAAACATCTCACGAGACAGAGTAGGCATTGAAATGTCCTATACTAGAGGATTGCGTCCGGGATTGCTCTGGGACGGCTTGAAAAGATGCTCGTCTGCCAACTTAGGTTCATTTCTTAAGTTTCATAGTCTTTGAGAATGAAAGACAGAAAGAAGTACAAAATTTGGATACCTTTTCTCAGTCTTTGTGGGTTGAGGGGAAGCTTCCCCTATAAATCGCAGTTTACAGTATCGTAGAGACTCTGCTCCCAACCCTTAATAAAACGAGATCTGTGCATTATAAGCCTTCAGCTGACACAAGCACAGTCTGCAGATAGTACTAGATAAAAAATGTCACAGAATGTTAGAAAATATTCGCTTGGATAGATGGAGCATAAGGTAACGCTGAAGAATTCGGCTGGCCGCATCGTAGAATCAATATTCCTAAATGGGCTAATCAGCAACTCTCAAATGGCTGGGGCTGAAAACCCTCCCGAAAGCTCCCCAGGCTCCTCGGGCTGTGTACAGAAGCCTCCACCTCTTACGGAAGCCTGCATCAAAAGTAATTAAAGCGTGGCTGCGGTAGCGTCATTGAATGACGAGGTTTTCTATGACAGAAGACAGAGGCGTGTATCTCTGTGCGATGACTGCTCCCAATATCAGCATCATCCTCAGAGCTGCTTCATTAGAGGAGGTAGCAGTCCTAATACCCCCATCCCCCCAGTAGTCTCAACCTCCTAGAATCTTGCTATCCCGGGATAATTTCTCTCTGAGGTGCCTCAGTCTACTACTGCGTGGCTTATATACATCCATTGTCTTTATGAAAGGTCCTGATTTCGAGCCCTGGGTGCCAAAGTATGTTCCCTCTGTAGGTGGTTTTGTGGCATTTTTATCTCCGAAAAGAACCGCCTACGTAGCATATGGCAAGCATCTTACGACAGTAGGTTCCCAGAAGTGGGACTGAGTAAAGGTGATGAAGACAGTGATGCGGATCATCAGCACTCCAGTGAGCCTGAGTATTTGGCTGCGAGGCTGAGCCAAAGTTGAGACAGTTCGCGTACAGGGTGAATAGAGCAGCAAGGCCACTGTCTGAATGGGGTGCCAAGATAGGGGTAGATTCGGCGCTGAATACTAGAAAGATATGAGGGCTATTTTGACTTTGGGCAACAATAACTCCGTACGCGCGTTGAGTTTCGCTGTAATTCTTTCCAAGTTGTGTGCTCTGGCTACTTTTAATTGCTTGGGACTCTGTCTTACCTATAACTACGTTGGTCCTCGCACCTGGTTCAGAGAGAGCCTTTATCTGTAACAAACAAAGTGCCTTCACCGTAGCACTATCTCTAAGCCCCTATTGCCTCTGATAGCACACTATACTTATTCTAGAATGACTCTAGTATAAATACTAGCTAAAAAACACACTTTTAACAGGCAATTCCAACCTGCCAAGCCCACTTCTTATTAGTCTATTTTACTTTTCTTGGATTGCCGCACTACAAATCCTCTTTCTCATCGCCCCAGATCGGCCGCATTCGACCTACATTCCACCGAAGTAAAGCCTTAGATACATCACATCTCCCAACCCTACTCTACTCTATCCATAATTGAACGGGTTCCTGCACAGCGGACAAGAACTGCTGCCACTCGTCTTAAACCACTTGAACAGGCAAGAACCATGGAATAAATTCTTGCAAGTGCTGCACCTCTTATCTGGCAACTTCCTATCACTACCAACAATCGAGTAGCAAATGGCGCACTCGGACTGCCCTGTCATCGCGCCATCAACATTCCGCTTGAATGTCGTTAGTGCATCTATTAAGCTGCCATTGAAGATTGTGATGGCACCAAGGGATGTACGGAGCCACGATTGCCACTTTTGCTCGTTAACAGCAACGCGATTGAGTCCCTCAATGTGCGCGTTGGCGAGAGGGAAGGCTTGGGGAAGAGATATGCGCATAGACATTGTTTGTTCATCTACCAAGTACGATGCCGTGATTTCACGGGCGCGAGGCGCAACTTTGACCGTAAAAGGCGAATCAGAGTCTGTGTCGGTTTGCTGTTCTGCCCAATCTGCAACTGAGTGGAGGGCGGCAGCTATTACTGGAGGCGAAACCTGTGCACTGTGAGCAGATTCCCTCCATGAGCGAGAAAGAAAACCTACATATTTCTCTGTCCAGGGTTCAAGGGTGACAACGGTGGCGCGAATCTTGCAATCAATAAACCAAGATTTGGTCAGAGACGGCACGTGTCGAAGGCAAAGGAAGTACAAATGTGTAAGCAGCCACTGTAAATCCCGCTTTGGAGGCTCAACATCTGGTTCGTATGTCGTAATGTCAAATTTAGAGACGTCGACTGGCTTGTTGTGTGCATGGCCTAGGAAGTCAAATGTGAAGTCTAGTAATCCAGGAAGATAATCGCCTTCCTTGATATGATCGACATAGTCGTTCTTCACTTTGAATGACTGCAGTTGTGTCAGTGATGTTGGTTTCATCAAAAGACTGACCACTTACGGCATGTTCTAGATGGTCAAAGACTAGAAGCCAACTGAGAAGGTAACCCCGAAGTGGTAGAGGTATGCTTCGTTCAAAGTTAGCTTCAGCAATCGCAGCAACAGTCGGAGCTTCAATAATTAGGGAAAGAAGCTCCTCGGGCAATCTAGCCGTTTTCTTTTCGAGTGCCGTGTCGATTGAAATCTGTTCTTGCGCCAATGGAATCTGTTTATGCAGGATGTTGAAGGCCGTCTGCTGAACCGGTTGTGATTCAACATAGAGTAGAGGGAAAAGCTCTTCGGTCGATTCGAGGTGCTTCAATGGTATCTTGGCGATCTGTCTCGCAAGAACGTCGTTGACCATCTTTAGTGGCTGGTGGAACTCGTCTGGGAAGTGCTGTGAGTGCTTGAGCAGGTTTATGAGACCGTTGGCGACCAATTGCTCAAGGTCTTTCCAGACATCAAGCAGGTCATCATTTGGATCCTCAACTTGGGTAAGTGTTCGCAGCGTTCCGTATAGCTTCAACGAAGCGTGTACGAACGGGATAGGACTTTTTGGAACTTTAGCAACGCTCGCAATTACCTAGACTTTTACATACCTATCCATGCCAGATTCGTTCTCTTCCAATTCCTTAGTGGCCGACCAACTGGCGGCCAAGGCATTCAAAATTTCACCCCAATGCTCACCATAGATATCGCTCATCAGCGGAAGACACACCGTTAATGCACGGCACACCTCGGCGCGTATCTGCAACATGATGTCTTGAGCTTGCAGCCAAGGCACAGCGTGCTTGACAAAGAAAATTAGTCTCTGTTTCGCAATTGTTCGCGCAATATCGTCCTGTCCATGGATGATTGCGTTGAGAAGTACGAGCTGTCGGAGTCCTGCACCATAGTGAGCAATGAGCTAATGGTAGAGCCTGGTGTATTTGTAAAGGCATTCTCAACTTACCATCCTCTGGGTTTTGTTCAATATTCAAGCCGGTAAGATCGGCTACAAATTCATTACACATCCGCTCACAAGATTTCGACGCAGACAGCGGTTCGCTGAAAGCGTTCAAAAAGCCAACAAGAGGGAACATCTCTGGATTGAATGTTAGCGGTATAACCAAGTATACTAGAATAATACCCACCCTTGCTTCGTCGCATGGTCTTCAGAATTTCCTGTAACTGTGCAGTGTACGATGCTTTCCAGCCATGGCTCTCTATTGCATCGGTGACAAGTACGCTATAAGCTCGAGCCGAATAATAGGCGTCAGATGAAGTCCCAGCACCAATTTTAGCGATTAGCTCAATTGCCCACGTAAAGAGCGAGGAACTTGTGTCTCCCACAGCCCATTGGTCACCCAGGCGCTTCAATTCCTGTGCGATTAAAGCCCGGGCTTCCGATACGAAATTTATTGCGTCCGCTTCGACATCTGGGTTGTATTCGCTCCACAGGCCATTGGAACCAGCTAATCCAAGATTATCGTCGGCGAGCTGAATTGTAAGAGCAACGTTGCGGAGAAATTTATCCTGAAGTTCCGTTGGAACTTTACTCATTGTGATAAGATCTGCTTTATTTAACAGCTTCGTTACATACTGAGCAATACGATACGCAGCGGAGTAGCCGTCAGCATCCCGGGACATGGTTCGGATTTCTGCTGTAGAGTTTCTCGGTTCCACAAGGTACACCGCGCCTCCTAATGGGTTTGTAATAGCTAGCGAGGACTTTGGTGCTGTACCGAGAAAAGGCGCTAAGGCATCATCCCAAACTATTGCGCTTGGTAAAACCTGAGATAATTCTTCCCAGCTGCTTCCTGGTTCGATTGACTGTGTTGCAAGCTCAATCAGAGTCTCCACTGATACTGACGACTTCGTCGCTTCCAGAAGGCCTTGGCTAATGAGATTGTAGATGGATTGTTTCGTATCCTTTCCTGTTGACAGCATGGTTTGGATTGAGGCGCTCACCGCAGTTGCGCCTTGAGCGATCTCCTCATCTGGTGATTCAGATGCGAGAAGTAGGTTCTGAAGAAGATTGGACCCTTGCGGCGAAGTGACGAAAGTTTTCAGCATCGCTGGGCTTTGTTTCACGATCTGGCGTAGACCCTGCAACGAATAAGGAGCCTGATGGGATATCGATAGCGAACCTGTCATAAGAGCGAGGACCTCATCCGTCGTTGCAGGTGAGAGTATATTTGCAGGTGACTGAAAGATGCGGCTGAACGAGTCCCACTCAAGGGAACCCTCAACTGCTTCCTGAACGCTATGTTTGATAAAATTTTGAAGCTCGGGATCTGAAGAGGCAAGATCGAATGATTTCGGGATTCTGGGCGAAGTGAGAATCGCTTCCAGGGCCCTAGCCTTCAATGGAGAGTCGTCCCCCTTCAGGGTATTCTTTAGGGTCGCACCCCAAGCAGTCCTGAAGTATGAGGAGCCTGCTACGAAATACAATATATCAACAAGATATGAGGAGGACGGCGTAAGAATCAAGTCCGGTAGATCTTCATGAACAAAACGGTCAATGACCGTCTCAGTCTCAGTCCCCAGGATCAAGGAACTATTCCGATGCAGGAGTTCTGCAACAGCACCTGCTGAGCCATAAGGTTTCCCGTTTCTGTTTTTGACAACAGTGAGGGCCTCTGCAATGATTTCAGCGCACGCGTTCTCGAAGGCATCTCGCATTGAAGCAAATGCATCAGCACCCATGGCTTTTTCTTGAAGTATGGTGAACCTTTTAGCGTGTTGAATCAAGGCAGTCTGGGATCGCTCGTAATCTTTTGATTGTTCCGGCGCTGAGGTCTTGATAGCATTGACGAGTTGTTGCGTGAATTCTGGCCAACGATTTTGTAGGAGATCAGTAATGCCACTAACCGTCACCACTTTCGAAAGAAGCCCTGTAGAGTTCTGTGGAATATTCCACTGAGCATTATCTGGAGAAGGGCTGAGGTACTGCGTTATAATTGGTAGCACCAAATCATTCAGCAGCTTTCTCTTGTCATCTCCTGGGAGAGTCGAAGCTAACGAAGAAGAAACTTCCAGATATGTTCCATAGGCCGCCTCGAGACTGAGCCTTGACTCGTCTTTCCGCGTGATACCTCCCAGGAGAGAGTTGAGGAACTCTGCAGCATCTGCAGCATTCTTTGGCAAAATTTCCTGGGGAATGACTCCAAATAAATCTTTAAGTCGGTTCCAAAACTCGCGTGGGCCCATCTGAGAGCCTTTCTTTAGGAACTGCCGTAGCCGTCTGTCCACCGCTGTTTTGCTTGTATAGTGGGTAGTCCAAACTGTGGGATAGCTGGTCGTCAGCAGTAACAGTGCCTCGATATAATCATATGCGGAACCAAGCTGGTCAGAGTTTAGGGCCACAGAGAGATATGCCTTGCTGATTGCCTCGAGATTTGCTTTAACGGCCACTATAATGAAGTGAGATTAGGTTTGATGATCGGCAGGGGATGGACACTTACTTTGCTCTTTCGATATGCACGTCTTCAGGAAGCGGTGCACAGCCCGCCTGATTGTTGGGTCCTGATGTGAAGCAAACTCCCAAAGTTTTCGATTTTCTAGTAAACTATCATAGTCAGACTGGAATTTGGTGAGCTCCTCAGGTTGTAGATTCGCGAGTAAGCTCCCCAGCAAAGATATGCAAGCAGAAATGACTCGACTATACTTGGCTTCCGCATCGTCTGAGCTGACCGTCCGCTCATCACTTAGAGTTTGCTTGCTTTCTTTATCTATAGCATCTCGACAGTATTCCAGTATGGGTTGTTGGTACGCTTTTCGAATACTCTGTATCTTCTCTGCAGTATTGAAGACTTGGCGGAGGGATGCTTGGGTCGCGTCGACTACGGATCGGTCGTTATCGTAGAGACCGCATAACCACGCACCAACCGACTTGGGCATGTATTTGGCGATTCTTTTGCCAGCAGTGGTAGCAACTTGGCCTTGCAAGCTATGTGCACTTTGACGGACAGACTTCGCATTGTCTATTGAGGTACGAGGATACATTTTGATCTGCAAAATTTCCTGAATTACTACAAGAACCGTACATGTACACACATATGGAACACACCCATGCTTCTAGCAAGCCTTCTTCGACCGGCTCTTTCAGGGACGCCACGTATGATTGTATGTCCTCCAGCGCCTTTGCCTTGGTTGTGCTGTCTTTCTTGGACAGATTCCGGAAGTAGACAACGACATTTGGATTGGATATTCCAGAGAGGTCTGGAGGCTCTGCCACATAGGACAATTGTGAAGAACTGGCGCCGAACGCTGACGAAGGGGTGCCGAAACTGGAGCCAGAGGAACCAAATGCGCCGAACGCCCGCGTGCTGCTGGCCTGCGATTTTGCCTGCCGTTTGCTCATTGTGAGGGGGTGGGAAAGAAGGAAGCTAAAAAGAAGTGAAGGAAAGCGGTGTCACAACAGGTGCGCGGGTGAGAATATATACAAGGCGAAAGGCGAGCGCAAAGGTAGCGAAATCTTTCTTCTCTGGGTTGTTGACGATGACGGCACCCAAGAAGGGCGGAAGGCGGCGGTGGGGTCTACCCCTGTCAAAAGCTAGTGCAGTCTAGGACTAGTGTAGCGACGCTTGGACATAATGCATTTGGACCTTCGTCTGAAGGCAACTCTCATCCATCTCCAACTTCCATTCACTTACAAAACTTCCATCTCTACAACAGCTGTCCGCGCGGGCGGTGGACTGGCAAGATGAGGTTCATGATAGAGTGAGTGCATTTCCTTTTCCTAGCTCATACATACAGTTATGTAGCTCTACAGTATGGTCTTGAGACCACGTGAACGCGTGAAAGTTCCGTACGCGACCGTCTCACCCAACAGCAGCCGCTGGAATTCCATGTAAGGTTACCAAAAGCCATGCTGACGTCCTTTAGTGAGCTTGAGGTGCTCTTTCCATATCCTCGAGTGTATCCTGAGCAATATGCCTACATGTGCGATCTCAAGAAGACTTTGGACAATGGCGGCCATTGCGTCCTTGAGATGCCTTCAGGCACGGGTAAAACTGTGTCCCTTCTTTCCCTTATTGTAGCATACCAAATGGCTCAGCCAGAGGGACGGAAGCTTATCTATTGCTCCCGTACCATGTCCGAGATCGAGAAAGCGCTCGCAGAATTGAAGGGCCTCATGAAGTACCGAACCGAGCAACTCGGTTACGAGGAGGATTTCAGAGGCCTTGGCTTGACCAGTCGAAAGAACCTTTGTCTCCACCCATCTGTCAAGCGCGAGAAAAGTGGCTCCGTAGTTGATGCACGGTGCCGAAGCTTGACTGCTGGATTCGTCAAAGAGAAGAAAGATCGAGGCGAAGACGTCGAGCTCTGCGTCTACCATGATAATCTCGATTTGCTCGAACCACACAACTTGATTCCACCCGGCGTCTGGACGCTGGATGGTATGCTCAAGTACGGAGAGCAACAAAAGCAATGCCCATATTTCACAGCACGGCGAATGATGCCGTATTGCAATGTCATAATATACTCCTATCATTACCTGCTCGATCCCAAGATCGCAGAGCGGGTGTCTAAAGAGCTCTCTAAAGACTGCATCGTTGTGTTCGACGAAGCCCACAATATCGATAACGTGTGTATCGAGTCACTAAGTATCGATCTGACAGAAGATTCATTACGAAAAGCGACCCGTGGAGTCAACAACCTTGATCGAAAGATCACAGAGATGAAAAACACCGATGCTGAGAAGCTTCAGAATGAGTATGCAAAGCTTGTGGAAGGACTTCGAGCGGCAGATGAGGCGCGACAAGAGGACACGTTCATGACAAACCCAGCGTTACCAGACGATCTACTCAAAGAGGCAGTTCCCGGTAACATTAGGAGAGCAGAACACTTTGTGGCATTCCTGAAGCGCTTCATTGAGTATCTGAAAACCCGCATGAAAGTGTTGCATGTCATATCGGAAACACCACCGTCCTTCCTTACACATCTCAAAGAACTGACGTTCATCGAACGAAAACCGCTCCGTTTCTGTGCGGAGCGTCTAACATCCCTCGTAAGGACCCTCGAACTTACCAACATCGAGGATTTTCAGCCGCTACAAGAAGTTGCTACCTTTGCCACGCTAGTAGCTACATACGAGACTGGCTTTCTGCTAATTCTGGAACCATTTGAGTCCGCAACAGCCACTGTTCCAAACCCCATTCTTCACTTTACCTGTCTTGACGCAGCCATTGCTATCAAACCAGTATTCGAACGGTTTAGCTCAGTCATTGTCACGTCGGGAACCATGTCACCTCTTGACATGTATCCACGCATGCTCAATTTCAACACAGTGGTGCAGGAGTCCTTCACGATGACTCTGACACGAAAGTCTTTCCTTCCGATGATTGTCGATCGCGGAAATGATCAAAACCAGATTACCTCGCAGTTCGAACACCGTAACGATCCTTCAGTCATCCGTAATTTTGGCACCTTGCTCATCGAATTTTGCAAGTTGACACCTGACGGCGTTGTCGTCTTCTTCCCGTCCTATCTCTATATGGAGAGCATTATTTCAATGTGGCAGAGCATGGAAATTCTCGATACAGTATGGAGATACAAATTGATTCTTGTCGAAACACCTGATGCCCAAGAAACCTCTCTCGCTCTCGAAACTTATCGCACAGCCTGCAACAACGGTCGTGGCGCTGTTCTGCTTTGTGTCGCCCGTGGCAAAGTCTCCGAAGGAATTGATTTCGACCACCATTACGGCAGAACTGTGTTGTGCATGGGTGTCCCTTACCAGTACACTGAATCTCGTATCCTAAAAGCACGTCTCGAATTCCTCCGCGAAACCTACCGGATTAAGGAGTCCGACTTTCTTTCCTTCGATGCCATGCGTCACGCTGCCCAGTGTTTGGGTCGTGTCATACGTGGTAAGGACGACTACGGAATCATGGTGCTTGCCGACAAGCGTTTCGGCAAGAAAATCACCCAGCTCCCGAAGTGGATCCAAACAGCACTCGATGCTAAAAGCACGAAGCTCAGCGTCGATCAGGCTGTCTCCCACGCAAAAGCTTTCTTGCGCGAAATGTCGGTGCCGTGGTCTCGGTCAGAGCAAGAGGGCCATTCCAGCTGGAGCTTGGAGGAATTGGAAGCACATCAGAAGAAGAAGGCACTGGGGCCAGCGGGAACCGACATCCCTTCCATGAGGCTTGCTGAGGGGAGAGCAGAGGCTATGGAGGTGGATGGGGATGGCGATGATTTTGGTGGTGCAGGCATGGATGAGGTCATGGCTGATCTGAATGAGTGAAGCTGTGGTTGGAAATGAAGTTGCCAGTCTTGGCGGCTTCTCGGATGAGAATGAATTTGGATCAAGGATTAACAATAGGGCAGCATCTTGATATCAAGGCCTGTGGTTGTACACGGAAATTTGGAAAACGCTGGACAATTATCTTGGTGGTTGGATTCAATGCATCCATTTCGCTTTGGCACATGGAATGCTTAGGTACGGCGTAAACTGGAAGACGGGCTTGACGGCTCTGGAGTGCAGATTTGCGTTTGATATATCGATATTTCCCCACTTCGACTAGATATCTAATCTCTCTTCATTACTATACCACAAATGCACGAAGACCACTCAGAAGAGGTAGTCTCCATAAACGAAAGACCCAGATCGTTGTGCATTTCATTTATTTTTTCATGTTGTTGGGCATGTAATAAATCAGACTATGTTAGGATTCCAATACCGGACTGATTTATCAATAGAACTCCAAAATAAAAAAAGTTTATTCATGAGGTATTCGAGCGTGGCATCACCCCATCTCATCTCATCTCCTCATCAGTACTTTCTTTCCTAACCACCGTCACACCACTACTATATACACTACATAACCATAACCATAATCATAACCATAACGATAGCCATAATGTCACCCATCTACCATCTAAACCCCATCACATTACATCACATTCAAAACACTCTCTTCGAAAGAAAAACCAAAACCTATGTTCATCTATGCAAGTTAGTACCTCAACATAATGCTCCATCCATATTGAACTCCAAACACGATAACAGACGCAATTACAATGAAATGAATCACACTTGAATCTAGATTAGATTTCATACGCATGTCTTTACTTTGTTGAGTAAAGATAACGTGTTCCATTTTTAGCTATATAGGACGCAGCTTTCTTTTACTCGAGGGACTAGCCGTGTAACGAATTCAATTACAGCCTATCAATCTAAGAAATTTTTGACGTGCAAACCGAACAAAACTGTAGTTTTCTTTTTTAAGATTCTGCCGTAATTTTGAAACCCATGAACAAGGGAAAGGGGAATGTAGAGAAAAGCATCACGTCACTATACTGAACGACTCACACCTCAAAGGCCAAACATTAGCGATTCACTCGAAACACAAGACTTGCATGCAGGAGAAATGCTTTAAAAGAGCTGGATTAAGGACTACATTCGACAAACAGAGCGACATACTATACAAAATTAATGATCAAGATAGACACCGTATTAGTCGAATAAGCCACCCCATGAGAAGGTAAAGGTAAAGTAAAGCCGCAAAATAAAACCACTCCAAAACTCTCGACGCCATTCACGTTTTAACTTGACAGATGACTTGAATCAAAAGACCAATTGAGAAGGAGATAACAGCCGTGCAAGAGGAAACAAGAACAGAAGATGCTTATCGATAGTACGAAGCAGAAGAAAAACTAGGTTTCCATATCCATGAATAACCACTTTTCGCTCGTAATCTCATCCCCGTTGGTGAAGTCGTCGAGAGTTGTGAGCTGGAAGCCAATCCAGCCAAGGTCCTTGGTTAGAGCCTCGGTGACTCGACCCTCGGCGTGACGGTCAATGCAGACGACCAAGCGGGCGCAGGAGAAGTACGAGACTTCGCAGAGTTCGAGGAGGGCCATAAGACTACAGCGGTTAGCGGTGAAGAGAGTCACTTTGAGCAATTGACTTACCCAGACTTGAGATCGCCTCCAATGATCGATTGATCAAAGAATACAAACATAGCCTTTTCCTCATTTTTCTCTGCTACGAAGCCCCGGAATCTGTTCCCGCCGACATAGTCCCACATTTCGATCCAGTCACTGATTACTCCCTTTGGCGCTACCGCTCCTGCCATGCCCATTTCTGGCGACCGTGGCGAGTCGGCAAGCCCGTCCGTGCATCGTACGTCGACACCGTAGTCGTTGATACCGGTTGGATAATGCATACCCGTTACAAGCGAGTCCTGGCGAACGAAGTTCCCCTCACCCAGGAAAACAGAACGCAGTGTCTCGCAGAAGAGTCTCTCACACTCTTCCGTAATGGTGTATGCAGCCCCCCCTCTGCGCGCCCGTCCACTGCTAGACTTGGCAAGGGACGTTTGTCTGGCGGCGAGGGGGGGACTCTGCGGAGGTGAAGGTATTCCCTAGAAGCGATAGGTTAGTAGCTATTTGAGACACACGAGAGAGGTGGAGTGGAGTTGATATGGGTGGAAGAGGGACTTACCGAGCTGACCTCAGGAACGCCAATCAACCCCGCCAGCCCCCGTAGTGGAGTAATGGAAGCCCTGGAGGGCCATCGAGCAGGCGTTCACAGCGTAGCAGCTGGCGCGGACGTTGGGGGCAGAGGAGTAGGAGTGGACGCTACAATTACTACTACTACTGTTTCGTTTATTGGTTGAGATCGCCATTGTTCAGGTTTGCCACGGTTGCGTCGGGAGAGAAGGCTTGTTGGAGAGGAGGAAGGGTGTACAGAAGTACGGTGTTGATCAAGTGCGGAGGCTGTTAGGTTGCGAAGGTGGTTTGCGGGTGGTGCGAATGGTTGCAGTGGACGATTGCGAGGTGGTGTTGCCAGAGGAGAGGGAAATGAGAGGAGGCGAAGAAGTCACAAGAAGTGGAGTCGGTTTCGCTAAATCGCTGATTTGTTGCTGCCGAGCTAGAGCCACCCGCATCCGGACTTTGCAGTGGCACCTGATTGGTCGTGCTCACGCTAGAACCTTCTGATTCACCCTTCTTTCACCTTCACTCCATCTTCGCCCTCACCACCCGTGAGAAAAAAATCCAAGTTGTGTTGGAACAATGCGATTGCTGATCATTTACCCAAGACAAATAATGTGCCGGACAGTTCGCCTTATAACCTTCCATATTGCTCGTTCCAGCTGGCCCTGGTCATGCCTTCCATCCGCATCCGTCATTGCACTGACAACGCCTGCCTAACTAAAATGATATCCGGACCCATATCGCTGATTCATGTCTAATACTGTTCACAGGGCAAACTTTAAAACTTCGGGGCCATTGAACATCAATTGGCATCAATCAAGCCGTCGTGTCTTTCGACTCGGTTCCATGGGCTAGACTCGAGACGATGCTTCCCAAAGACCATAGTCAAGGATCTAGACAAACACACGGCAAGTCCGGAGTATTTAGAGCCAAATTTAATTGCTGGACGGCCAAATGACGTGTAATACCGGCTTAGATTGGCATCCACTATCGATTCGTTGTTCCTACTATCTCAATCGTCCCTGGGCGTTCTCACTGTATCAAGTTTCGAGCCGACAAAATCCTACAAATACGCCTTGCATTGAAGACGGAATAGTCGGGCCTACTACAAGCCCTCACAAGATTACAGATCTACAATCCCATAGACGCACTCCATTAAATTTAGCAGCTGATCGCTTGCAAAATCCAATGGGTATCGTGCGCCAAGCCGCTTGCTCTTAGTGGTCTCGCATCTTCAAACTTTCGTCCTTACTTTACACGGGCTTACACCTTGGAAACTTCCCCTCTATCAAATCTTGACTTAGCATTAATGTCCTCGACAGAGACCAAATCCGTCGAGGCGATAATTTAGCAGCCATCTACCTCCTCGATGGCTCATTTCTCAAGGCAACAATATTGTCCTTGCCCCGATATAGTTTACACCGCATCCTTCGCTAGGTTGCTCCGGGCAAGTGTCTAATTTGGTCGACCATGCCAAACAGAAGCCTTAACTGCATCTAGATCTTGGCTAGCAGTATTTATTCACTAAGGAGCCCCTCTTCCTTTTCCTTTTCATTAATAAATATCGTCCATCAGTTTAAGCAGTGGCAAATCCATTTGGTGTACTTCTATAAGTTCCGTTTACCTATTTTGCTCATCTCGCCACAAAATATGCTGGCACACTATACTTTTGAAGAATACTCATAACAACACACTAACGCAATCGCATCAGAAAATGGATACCAAAATGACAGATCAGGAAGATTTGCCGCCCTTCATTAACAGGATGCCAGCAGAGTTGCTTACAATGATTGCCGAGCATCTAGCACTCGAAACAGCAGATATCTGGAAGTGTTTGTACGTATTACGCCTTTTCACACTTCCCAGAATCAAGCGTCAATTAACCGAGCTCTATCAGGCTTGTTTACCCAGAGCTCAAGAACCTACGCTTGGTTAGCAGGCAGTTCGCCTACTTGCCCTTCATCATGTCGTACATGTTCAACGGCATCAGGCTCGTAGCTAGTCCCGAGCATGTTAAGCTCGCAGAGACGACATCATTAGAACGGCTCAAGCCATATGTGAAAAAAATTACTTTCGAACCGACTAAATACAGCTGGGTCATGACCCCCCAGTTGTTTGAAGAGATTCTCTTCGTGCAGCCACTCAAGGAGGCTGTTAATGCTCATAACAATCATGTTAACGACACAATGGAAAATGCACCGCACGACACCTACATAGGGGAGGACACGATCGGGGATCTCGGGTCGGCAGAATTCATCAAAAAGTACATGGATGGTAAAGCACCGTTCACAAAGCAGGAGCTTGAGGATGGCTATGCTAAATATATGGCCCACGCACAGGAACTACGAACGTTGTTCGACAGCGGCAAAATCGATGCCGCTTGGACTCACGCTATCAAGCAGCTGCCAAATGCGAAGCATTTCATTATAAGCGAGTGGGACTATAACGGGGAGCTTTCGACCATGTACAAGCACGAGCACCATGGTCGGAACTGGAAAGTTCGCGGCTGTGAGATCTTCGGACATCATCATGATCGCGGAAACCACAATCACGCACCATGTCAACGGCTCCAAGCGCCCGTTGGCGAGGCCGTTTTCAACGCAGCAATTTCCAGTCTTGCCTCTAGCGGTTCGACCATCACGCAACTTGAAATTCACAACATATTCGACAACAGCCTCAAATGGGTGAACAACGCCCAAATCAAAGACCTCAACCTCACAAACCTCGACACTCTCCACTTCTCCCCAAACATTGCCGAAATCGGTAAATCCAGAAAAAGAGAGGCCATCGTGGAAAAGCGCCGAAGTCTCTGCCAAGCTGCCCTCAACGCCCTCCTAAAACGCAGCGTAAACTCACTCAAAGTCCTCAACGTGCAGCTAGACCACCCGCACACCTTCCCACCCCCACACGTCCCAGCCATGCCAGCCCTAGAGCAATTTTCTACCAACGCTGGGCTAAACCTCACCGACTTCGCCAACTTCATCACCTCAGCACGCAAACTCAGACAACTCGAGCTGGGCATCGGTTGCGGCGGCGCCAATGGCGACTGGCGTGAACTCTGGCGAGCCATTCGATACCACCCTTCCCGCATGGACCTCAATTTCGACCAGATTCCGTGCAACGACTGTGCGGAAATCACTATGCATCATAACACGGGTCGAGAGAGCGAGTCAGAGAATGACCCGAGTGATACGTGGATGAATATTTATTATAGTCTTGAGATGTATCTTTCGAATAAGGGGCAGTGGAATAAGAGCTGTAGGATGTGGTTTGAGGATGCGGCGTCGGATGATGATCGGTCGGATTCGGATTCCGTGGGTGGGGAGGACGGTGGCGATGATGATGGGGAGTGGGAGGATGAGTGAGGAATGAAGGTTGAGAGGGCTTTGAATGTAATTGGAAGCTTCAATCATGTCACCCACAGAAACTTAAGGAGCCTCACTCTAACTCTGTATACAAAATGAATAGGGAGAAGTATTATTACCCAGCACACTAGCTACACACGCCACGCTTCCACACACCCATTCTTTCCCGAGCTCATACAAATAGGATTCATTCCTGGATACAAACAAACCTACGACTGATACGGATCTAGAACGCGAGAACCCTCCAAAATAAGCCTAATGTATAAGACGGCCTCTAGAATCAGGAAAATTCTAGAAATAAGCCTCAAGTTCATCAGCTCTCCCAAACACCTTTATTAACTTTAACGCGTTTTATCGTTAAAAGGAGGTAGTAGGTTATTCCTAGCTTTACTAGCTCCAATACCTTAAAGTATTAGATTCATCGCGGTGACCCGGGTGACAGGCCAAATTCTTTTGCTACTGCTTCCTTCTTGGATAGCGCGAATAGCATTCTGCGAGACCGCTACCATTACTCCATCAAACCCATAGGGTTGTTCCTTCTAAGGCAGGCCCTGCCACTAGTCCTCGTGCAAAAAATACCCACGGTACTAATATAATATGGATTCTGATCTGATCTACTCAAATAATTAACTAGCGGATATATCTTGTCACTC
This sequence comes from Acrocalymma vagum, assembly GCA_028476805.1. Taxonomy (NCBI): domain Eukaryota; kingdom Fungi; phylum Ascomycota; class Dothideomycetes; order Pleosporales; family Acrocalymmaceae; genus Acrocalymma; species Acrocalymma vagum. The sequence continues at coordinate 71,495 of JAQGEP010000170.1, forward strand.
CAACTCAAGATTACGGGTAGTCAGCGCGAGAGACCCGTTGAGATGAATGATGAGATTCATAATGTCTACGTATCAGAAGTTCTTGAACTTTTTGCCCCGCCACCAATGCCGCCATCGAACATGACTACTGCTTTCAACTATATCTCTAGGCGTATATGCTGTCCTCCAGTTCTCCTCCCAGCCTGTTTCCCCTTAGCGAATCTCCCTAGGATCTCTACCCTCCCGGATGACATGAATGACGACGGTCAGCTCCGGCGGGCGTGTATGACGCGCTGAGCGCCATAGAGATGCCTCCATGACAAAATATAAATGAGGTTTTATGACACGCGCTAAACCTGGATTCATGTAATTTTTACTCCACCTTGTCGGAGTCGCGGATCCCTTTTCGATTGTGCTTCCGTTCATCCATCTCCACCAGCGATCTTGACATTGGAGACCGATACCTTCCAGATTTGGGAGCTTTTCACTCAATTGTTGGAACTTTTGGATGGGGAGGGAGCGCATATGCTGGGTCCACAGAGGGTGACTCGGCGTATGTGTTTGAAATGCTGAGGCCTGTTTCGTTGCAGATCGTTTAACCAGGCTATTACGTGCTGTGCATCGATAGATGTAACTGCTGCTTGTAGAACCATCTCATGTAAGAAAATGCCTTGTGCCTCTTTCTAATAAAGCTTACAAGTTGCGGTAAGAGCAGCAAACCCTCTAGGTTCCTCGAGGGTACAGCGGTCTTTTTCTTTGCAAAGACCTGACCATCTTGGATTGGCACATAACATTGGCGAGGATGAAGAGGCACCTCGACATGGAGTCCAGCTGAAGAGTGTAGATTGTTCTTAGCCATCATCTTCGCGGCGGTGAACATGGATGATTGTTGAAACCCACAGAAACCAGTGTATCAGAAGGCGCAGCTCAGCTGGTAGACCATCGAAAGTGGCTTGTCGATTCTTTGGTGGAGCCCACGATCACTGCATGCATTCTTTATGCTCAGGCTTGGGCAATGAAACTTTCTGTTTCTTTGAAGGCTTCCACGCGGCATTGGCCTTATCCTTTCGTTTGTTCCTACTTCTAGCTACTAGCCAAGATTGGGCCTTTACAGGGCGGCTGCACAAAACTGGCGCCATGTTGTCAGTGGAAAGTAAGGCTATGGATTGCAGCTGTGCAATCAAGTCTGAAAAGATGTTTTATAGATACCTGTTGTTGGAAAGCAGTAGTTGGAGAGCTAACGAAGGCAACAATGGAGGCTAACCCTCAAAGGGACAGGGCGTCAAAGCATACAAAAGATTGTTGGCTCGAGACCCTCATGTTGTCTAGATAGAGAACTAAAACGAGAATTGCCTGAAATTAGTGCTATAGGAATCGAGCATTGGACACTATTACTTGAGCCTTTCTTAATCATCATTGGTAAAATGTGGGGTTCAACTGGATATGTCGGCCATGCCTCAAGAACTATGTCTCATAGAAATGAGGAAGGCGGCAACTTTAATCTATGTAAAAGTAATTAAACTTTGAATTCCTTGTGACGCCACCACTTTCGCCATGGAGCATTTCTGTGCTTTTCGACCAGTTCCCCAGGCCTGCGAACTTCCAACCGAAAATCTCCAGGCTGCCAACCATTGAACTCAGAATCAGATCCAAAAGGCCATGGGTACTCAAACTTATGTTGAAATTCTTCTGCCCTTTTCCCTTTTCTGAAGATCTGAATTACTACTTGTTCTTGTGCTCCCTTCGCCATGGAAGCAGAGTCCGTTTTTGACCAAATTGTTGATTCTGCTGCGACTGTGATAGTGGGGTCAAAGACACGCGTTAGGTTGTGGAAATGAGCCCAATCCTGCATTTTAGAGGCTTCAAAGGGACGTCCATCCATGTCGAGAAGCCAGGTACGGCAGGGATCTTGAGATTGGATACCAACAGCTTCGAGGTTTGGGGCCAGTCTGCGTAACTGGTCACAGTCGGCACCTGACCATTCATGTCGTGTGGTACCACCTGCAAGAGTGACGCGCCGCAGACTATTAATCTGTTTCTCACTAAGGTGCTCCAGCCAGGAAAGTAGGTTTGCTGGGCTAATAGAAAAGACAGGATCTCTGGTCAAAAACTCTTGAGTTTCGGAGCGGAATGTTTTGCAGGCTCTTGAGAGAGCATCAAGACCTCTAACTTCTGGCGGGCCTAGAGAGATGTCGTATGTGCACCGAAGTTCGTCTTTACAAAGGCCGGACCATTTTGGATTTGCACACAAGAGCGGGCTATTAGGATTTGTTCCCCTACATGGGGTGTACTTGAAGATGGATTTTCCGTTCTTTCCAAGGTCATAAACATGGATCATTCTCGAGTCGCACAAATATCCGTATATCTGGATGCGTAACTTTCATGATGTCAGTTGCGATACAGTTTTCTCCTAATGGGCACTTTACCTCAGCTGGGATTCCCCCCAATGCCGCTTTCGGGTTCTTTGGTGGAGTGAAAAATTGCGTAGAAGACTTTTGTTGCTTGTTACTGTCTGCTTGCGATGGCGCAGGTCGTTTGCGAAGGGTTGGAGCCATCTTGCCACCAGGGATTACGCTGTCTGAAAATTTGTAAAAAAGAGTCAAAAGTTGTATTAGACAGCTGGATGCGTAGTATTTGAAGCTAACAAGGCTGACCAAGGTTCATACGAGAATCCAAGGTAACTATTAGAGTCTACTCTGTATCAGGCATGGTTAGCCCCAAATCGCGAGTACCAAATACGACCTTACGCACGTACACTTGTGGTCAGATATTAGTTGGATTCCTACAAACACAATACTCTGCAAATTATTGTTGAAAATGAGCTATAATCTCCTATTCACGTGATACATATAGCAAAAATGTCCTACACGCAAACAACTTTAGTCACACATAGCAAGCCTCTGAAAAAGCAAGCATAATACCCTGGGTATCTATTCTCACTTGTGGGTAGACCATTAGTCTTTCGATACTTTTTCTTTTTCTTTTCAATTTAGAAATTATACATTGCTCTGCATTTTCAAAGATTTTTTTATCACAATGTCTTTCTCAGTGTTGTGTTGGTGTTCACTTTGTCCCGATTTGATTGCGGAGAAGATCATGACTAAGCCGCTTCGTACGACATTGAGTTTGACAGCCTGCTCTTCCTCTGCCCATTGTTCATGTACAGCGCAATACATCATTTTTTGCGATGCTTAGATACAAATACCAACAAGGAATCTTCTTTACGTTCGTTAATACGTAAGACTCCAATTTACTATCAAACAGCTCACTCACCCTGCATAATAATCCTTCTGCAACACCATGAAAACCTCAAAATACGCGCCCAGAACACCCCAAGAGAGCCGCGCCCTCTCTCAAACCGAAAAAATCAAGCAAGAAAAAGACAAAGCTGCGCGGCTCCTAGGGCGTTTGCGGTGGAAAGCAGAACTACTCATGGTGTCATATTCTCGAGCTGTGGAGATCCTACATTATGAATGTAATCAGCAAGGGCACAACCTAGACGGCCACGCCTTTGTACGAGGAGCTACAAGTGTGAGTACCTCTGACGCACCCAATTGGCCCGAAAGTCAGCGAATGAGGTCTAACCCAAAGCAGAAACATGCAGAAACCATGTTCAAGGTTGACTTCTTCGAATTCTACACCCTAATGGAGCGTTATATAACCGTTTGTCTTGGAATTCTGGGTGTAAAAATTTCCGGAGACGCGCCAAGGACCAATTTCAACGCATTAAAGTTCATTACGAACCCAGACCTCCGGAGGATACGACCGGAAGCTTCGCATGCCTTTCACGCGAACCTACTTGAGGCCCTCGACCAGGACGATTGTCCCTTACATGCTTCTCTGGGCAACCAAGATGTCCGCATACAACTTGGTCTTGCTAAAGATTACCGAAATGCATGGAAGGATGCTGATGAAAAACTCACTGCTCCAAATCGAGATAATGAATACACCGAATCACGGAAGAATGTCAGATTAGAAGACTTGAATCTCACTCGAATGCTTACAGCCTTGATCGGAGGGTGTGATAATGCCTATGCCGTGGTGCAAAACCATAATTCGACCAAAGTAAACGAAAATGAATTCACCAGCAAAGAATTTGAGGCACATCTATATCAATACGATAGCATGGAGATGGACGACATTCCTTTGGAATATATGGATGACGCTATGGAACTCGATTAGAGCTTTGGATGATTGTCTGCCAGAATAACTTCAGCATGGGTAGCTCACAGAACTCGAAATATAGTTCAGCTTGCAGCACCAGCATCCGGAGTTTCCGTTCGACATGAGAGCAGACGGCACTATTGCAGAACCCGTTTTTTGATATGACAAATCACCAAAACTTTTTCCAAGTTACGTTCTCAGTACTAGATTTTTTTTAATGCATTTATAAGATACCCCCTTTTCAAAATCCGAACAAATCAAGTATTTATATATATACAGAGAAGGTCTATGTGATACCTACCAGAGGATAAACTGCGTCTTTCTTCAATTCTTGCCTTTACCTCTTTCAATTCGCTCTCACGCTCCCTTCCAATCTCTCTTCAATACCACCCACAGTTTCGACTGGGCTTTTTGGTCCCTGCTCAATACCTGCTTTGATCATCAAATCCTCCTCTCTGCCTTGGTCATCCTGCAACACGCTGTCCGCCCTTACTCTATTTGCATCAAGTCTTTCCTCATTTGTGCTCTCCGTATTCTCTTTCATCTTCTTTTCTTCCTCTAGCTCCCACTTGCACCTCTCCTTGCAGTCCCAGCATACGCTCCTCTTGCACACCCGGATATCATACTTCCATTCCTGCCGATTCAACATCTCTTGACAATGCTGGCAGTCCATTGGAATGACAACTGTTTCCAGTTCGCCACGCCGTCGTGCAATGGTCAGGCCCTTGCTCGTTCGCGTATTGATCTTCATCTCGCCATTTTCAAGAGTCTCAATTCCGTCAAATACAACAAGCTTGTCGAACTTGCACCACCAAGCTGGTCGCCCGGCCTTCTCTGTCCGCGCGCGCACCGACGAGCCCGTGAAGGCAGCCATCTGGACTGCAGGCCCAGGCAGTATGCACCCATTCAGCATTGGCTTTGGGGGAATAAACTCGCGTATTTTCTCTTCGTGCTTCTCAGCCTTAGGCGACAAGTTAAGGCGGTCTCTCAATAGAGAAGTCGGCGACCGCAGAGCAGCTTTCGATTGTGTCTTGGAGTTTCGGATGAGATCATATCGAAGCTCAAGTTCTGACTTCGGCTTTGATTGGTCGGCTGGTTTGGTGTTCCCAAGGTTCAGTTCAGCAGGTCTACGAAGACGGCGGGCGGTCGAATCACGTCGTTGTGCTGGCGATGTGGATTTTGTCGAAGGAGTGTGTCTCAAAGAGAAGGATTCGGCTCGTGACAATGGCAAAACATCCTCACTGTCCGAAAGGAAGACGCCAGAGTCTCTGTCACGCGGATTCGTTTCCTGCTTTTCAGCATCTGCTCGGACTGGCGTCGTAGTCAGACCGGAAGCGAGGGTATCAGCGAGCTCAGCCATTGTGTCGATATTCGGCAACGAGTATATTCTTCCGTCAAGCAAAGAGTGTACGTGTATAGCCTTGGGCATGCAGTTACACAAAAGAGCGACAATTCACCATGAAAAGAAAGGGGGTTAAAATCAAAAGGAGGGACAGGTGAATTGAAGAACCATGGTCCCAAGGGTACTGCCTCTCAAATACCTGGGCGACTGAATTGGATGCACCTTCATCGAACAGGTACCCTCGTTATCGATACGACGACCGGCGTGCCTATTTTTCGCATGCATAAACACGCAATCCCAGCTGTAACAAAACTTGTCAGGGTCGCGATTCCCACCAGCCTATGGCATCCTTGTGTCGCCCGTTTCAGATTCCTACCTACCAATCATATCAACGCATGGGGACTACCATTACAACAACATCCTTCCAGAAGCTAAACAAGCCTACAGCCGTCGGCAATAAATGTTAAACAGAGATGCGGCTGTGAAGTTGAGTAAAGCCGGGGTCGGCTGGCGGTAGATGACGCGGTGTACCAGTGAAAAAGAGGGGCAACAGAGCGACAGGATGAATGGCCGTTAAGACGGTAACTGTCTTGCAGTCGTAGTTTGGTACCCTGGAACGTCGCGGCGAGTAGTCGGTGTTCTAGGTATGTATGGATAGGCTGGCGGGTACTCTTACACCCACTGGCGCTACCAACATCGACTATCTTATAAAACGACATCGCCACGATCTACCAACTTACTCGTTGATTCCCTCAAGCTCCAGATCTACCCGTGGCCTCAGGTACACGTACCTCGATCGCTCTGAACAGATCTGATGATGCGGAACATTTGCCCGACCTGGCCGATCGAGGTAGTTTATGCGTTTCCTTGCCATGCATTGACGACCCTTAAATCTAGACTGGGGTTGAGGGTAGGGTGGTCCCCCCATCTGGTGTATGGGCGCCCGTCTTGTCTGTCATGAGGGTAAAAATAGAGAGAGAGTCGTCAAGGGGTTGCGAGGCTGTGTCTTGGAAATGTGGTGTTGCGAGTCCGCTCGTGAAAGCAGGACTTGTCTATTATCGGCCCAAAGATGACAGCGTGTTAGTTGAGCGTGCTTTGATCACCTATAACTCCATTAATATTCATCAGCATCGGTAACTCACCTAGTAAAATGCACTTCACCTACCGTTAGAACCGACGTTTGCCTTCGCCAAAGGCCCTTTTCGAGTGAACCAACAACATCCAGTTACTAAATACAACCATACTAAGATATTCAACACCGATATGAAACCTATCCGTTTGCTTCCAAATCCAGACTACTTTGTCCAGAAAGGTGTTTGACGGTAGGACACTTACATCGAGTCTACTACCCCGGAGATGTGCCTTTCCGGAACCGGCAGCCGATCTTAGGCTAACCGCTCTGGGACGCTTCGTGCATAACCTTCCGTTTTACACCTCTGGTAGGCATTGTGGAATACGCGAATCGCATTCTGCCGCGTCGGTTGGTTGTTCATTCCCGATATTCGTGATGATTTTCCTTTGTGAGTGTGATGCAAGATGGGGTTCCGGAAGCCGCTGGAAGAAGGGAAGGTTCTGTGCGTTCGATGATGTAGATGCATGAATGTTAGGGAAGTTTGGGGAAGATATCTGGTATTCTGTTCATACTTAACGTCAGATCAAGTACAGCGTTCTCACTTTGTATCATTTGCTGGTCTTAGGGGCGGTACCGTAGTGGGTGTGTTTAATAGGTATGTATATGGCTGCTCTGGCGCCGGTCACATACCATAGGTATCAACTGAAATTGGCACAATTAAATCGCATTTGCATATTCCTAGATTTTCATTGGCATTAGCAAATAGAAAGCCGCGCCTGTTTTGAATGAAGCAAAATTTTGGGCGTATCGCTGATGTCCACGTAAAGGTGAAATAAAAGCCTAAGCACCATTTCCCCACACTCTGGTCAAGCACCTATCCGGTGAAGCAACAGCAAGTTCAAGATGCACCACTAGTCATGCAGGGTGTCCCAGCGTTAAACTTTTGTGCCTGTGAGCTGTATGTGACAGCACATCAACCGCACATTTCTTTTGTTGCTCAATTCAAGGCTTGCGCAGCTGTTGACAAGGTTTCGCTTGTGAAGTGTGATGACCATGTGAACAAGAAAGCCCACTTGGCCCAACACGGCATTCCACTGCAGCCTTGCCAAAGTCGATCACATCGTCAATTGTTTCCCATTGGTTTCCATCTGCTGCTTCGAAACTTCACGATGATTCGCCGCGGAACAGCCGGCCCTGTTGTGTTCAAGATTTTGCAGTTAGGCATCTCAACATTTCGTTCGGCAAATCTCAGGCCACAAAAGCATCATTCACACCCTCGAATGAGGGCGTGACACTCGTCTTCCCCACCTTATTCATTCAGAGTTCGAGAGATGCCAAATCCCCTCGCGTGATTATATATCCATATACCCTACAATTACCGAACGTATTCCGAGGTTTCCGCTCATTTTTCTGCGAACGAGCGACGTGATTCGCCACTCGCAGAAAAACACAGGGCGTTAGTACGGAAATGCGAGCCCTGCTGCACATCCCGCCAGAAATTATCACCCGACAACAGCTAGGAGCTCAAGAGTAACTCTTCTGGGACAGAGCTGCTGAATGAGGAGCAACGATCGCCCTTGTCAAGATTTCATCATGCAAAGTTAAACTCAACGTCAACTGGGCATGTAGTCCCTGCGGCTTGGGACAACGCATCCGTCTGCATCCGCAACCAGTCCTCAACTCCACCTTCGTTTTACCCGTTCGAATCCCATCACGAGAGCATCAAGAAATGTCGCTGATCGACCAGTTCTGGCCCTTCTTGGATTCTTGCTTTTTGAGGGGACCCATCTTCATCGCATAGGAGAGGAGAGGGAGCATTCACATGAGTGGTCGCTCAGCCATGCCAATCACCACCCAAGCACTAGCACGGTCGCCTTGCAAAGCATGATAGAGCGTGACAGCACGACCAGGCGGTCAACAAATCCGGTGCGAACCGATGGACGCACTGGAAAGAAATTGCTGGAAGTCAAGGACCATGTGGCACGATAAGCATCACTAAATTGCTCCGAGAGACCAAGATGCCGTCATGATGCAGCAATGTTCGGCAAGGGAGGCATTGCTTTTGGGCGAAAATGCTTTGCCAGAAGGACGTCTGGATTTCCTATAAAGATCAAGAGCACGAGTCTCTGGGATATCATTCCATTACAGCAGCAATCAACAGTTCTTAGCTCCTCCAGCAGTTGAAGCTTCACGAATCGAATAGCAACACTCAGTCACTCACACTCAACACCACAAAAATCGCCTTAATCTTAGTCCACTCAATCTTCATCCAGTCAAAATGCCCTTCAGATTCCAGAACCGTGCTTCTTTCTCCTCCCGCACCTCCCGCATTGCCGTTGGCCTCTGCAACTTCATGACCTGGGCCAGCGCCGCCATTGTCACCGGCATCACTGGCTACTTCCTGAACAACTACCGCCATGACCAGCACCTCATCTTCCAGATCTGCATTGTAAGTCTCCCATAAAAAAGCCACACTCCATCAAATACCCTCCATCCAAGTCACACAAACTAAACCAGAAACTAGTCTGCAATTGTCCTTGCACTCTGGCTCCCCGCCATTGCTCTCCCGTTCCTCTCCAGCTACAAATACTATCTCGGCCTCCCCAACTTCATCTTCTCCTATCTCTGGCTCACTAGCTTCATCTTCGCTGCTCAGGACTACAACGAGAGCAGCTGCGGCTGGAATGCGCCCCGCGGTGGAAGCTGCAACTTGAAACTCACGAATGAGGCCTTCATCTTCTTGGCCTTGTAAGTATTTGCTCTTGCATAATTCTCTATAATCCTCAATGTACTAATGAATATCCCTAGCTTCTTCTCATTCGCAGCTGCCCTCCTCGACGGCCTGGCCTGGAAGCGTGCCGCCGTCGCCGCTGCAGAGCCTGTTCACCCCGAGAAGCCCGAGGAGCCTGCTCCCGCTACTACTACTGCTGTCTAAACGCAGACAGAGCCAGTAATTCAAAGCAGTGTCCACAGGCTAATAAATGAGTCCAGGCCTTGAAGGCCACAACGTTTGCTCCAAATTTGGACTGGTCCAAACAAACCAGACGGTCGTCTTGGTATATGTACATACGGCCTCCTGCTGGTACGGGGATGTGATGGTGATTGAGATGGTATCTGAGCTAGTTTGACCACGGTAATGTTTAATGATTTGCGATATACGTTGCACAGCGGTTTTTGAATTTAGTTGTCGATCGAGAGCATGACGTGAGATTGATAACTTTTTCTTTAAGTGTATATAGTTCACAGAGTAATATACCCCCGACGTTCTTTTACCATTACAAGAAATTAAAACATGCCATTCCCTCTTCTAAAACGAACCAGAAAAGTAACCATATAAGGGCTGAAGATTACAAACACAGTCATACTTCCATCCACATACACTACACTAAATGTCATCAAGTACACCATCCATCCCTCTCCGCTAAACCCAGCCTTTTCCTCCCCACTCCACTCCCTGCACCCTTGCTCCAAACCATCCACTTTCAGCGCCCGTACAACACCACCCCAATCCAATACACCACAACCACCACACCGCACCCACCCAAATGAAGAAAATCAAATCCACAGTCTCAACCCAACCCACCGGCACACCCATGCACACAAAAACACTCCATACGGACCCCCGCTTTCTGTGTAATTCGCTTGTCCCACTCTCCATCATACATGGATTATAGGTATTACCGTTTGTATCACCTACCTTATACGCATACACAGCCCAGCTCAGCTAGCTCATCGCATCCCTGCAATGTGAATGTGAATGTGAATCTCAATCTCACGCACCGCACCGCAGCACACCACACCACACCACACCACACCACACCATGCTACCACTTCTCGTACGGCTAGACGTGCCGCCCCGACGCAGCGTAAGCTTATAGGCAGGAGAGGGCAGAATAGGATGGGATGCAAGATCGCCGGAGTCGGAGGCGCAGGCGCAGGCGGGCGGGTGTGTGCATTGGATTCCGGGTACGGGCCGGGGCGTAGTCTTGTCTTACATGCTTCTCTATTAGTATTGGGGAGGAATTACGCGTAGACGTACGGGGGAGCCTGGAACTTGGTAGATTGGGTGATGCATGCGCGGCTGGATGGGTACTAGGTAGATGTGTGTTCGTACTGTAGGCACGTACTTGACTTGAGTACTCCGATTTGGACGGACTTGCTTATGGACTGGACCGGATTGCTGGGGATTTCATTCAATACCTTTGGATTACTCAATAAAACTTAACGATGAATTCACGCTCCAGTCTTATTATTCTTGCGCCAAAAAAAAAGATCGAAGACCAAATACTGTTATTTATTTCTCTCTCCCTAAGGCTTACGAAAAAGAAAAACCCCTATTTTAGTAGCTTATCCGAAGCTATACACTGTACAGTAAGTATACTACAACGTCTGTGCGGCTCCGTGTCAAGGCTTCTCATAAATGTACTGCATCTCAGACATGGGCGCAATCGTCAACGTTCCGTCTTGCAGCGCCCGATCCAGACCACACGATGTACTCTTCCACCCATCTCCCCTCAAATCCCGAGCCAACAACCAAGCTGCCTTGATACAATCATTGACACCTACGCCATTGAATTGATTTCCAACAACCCTCAACCTCCCCTTATACTCATCCTGCAAACCTTTCGCGAAGTCCTTCAAGCGGTCTTCATATCCAACAGTATACTGTGGGATACAGTCCTGTGACAAATTAACATGTGTCGCCGTAGGCTCGGCATTGATGTTGAGATGGCGTTTGAGCACCGATTTGGCGAGTTCGAGACCTTCTTGTTCGTCGGGGTATCCAGCCCAGTTGTCCCACCAGTGGCCGCCGAGCATGACGGTTACTTTGGTGCCTTTGGCCGTATCTTGACCGGAAATGGCATCAGAATCGAAAATCACACCTAGAGCGCGTTCAGGGTTCTGTTCAAAGGGGACGCTTTGGGGGATCAAGTAGCCAAAGCCTTGGACTGGGAGGAGGTTCTCCCTGGGGAAAAACATGTTGACAGTCATGACAGTGACGTATGGCGTAAGGGATTTGTTGCGGAGAGTAGAGATTACGAGGTCGTAGTTTTGTCTCGTTTGTGACGGTCCGTTCTAAGAAGAGTTAGCTGCAGGGACTTCGAAGAACGACGCGCATTAATAGTGAACCTACCCCTGCCACAACCTCAACCTGTAAGGGCTCCCCATCGACCATCTTGAATGATTGAATAGGACTACCCGGTTTGATCGATACATTCGGGTTCCTTTCCAATGTCTCTTGAAGTTTCCCTACAAGCCGTCCCAGTCCGCCCTTGAAGGTCATAACACTCGCGTTCCTCAACTGTTCCACGAATGTCGGATCGAGATGAATCTCTTCTCGCACTGCCCTCCAAGCCCTTAAGTCGTATGGGTTGTAAATAGTGAGTTGCTGTGGCGTGGGATCCTCTCCCTGCAACTGGACGAAGCCCTTGAGCGCACACCCATATCTAGCTTCCAGATTCCATGCCAGAGGCAGCAAGGTCTTTGCACTAAGCTGCCAAATATCGCCAGCGTAGATCCCGTGGAAAATTGCTGACACGATATTGTTTGCTATCCTCTTGTCTACCCTTCTTGCCAAAAAAGACCCTATCGTCTCGTCTGTCACACTCAAATGCCGTCGGGGCCGGAACGATTCCATAAACATCCCAAGAGCGCCGTCGAGGATTCCACTACTATATAGTTTTAGCATTTCTAGGGGTCCCGGTGTCTCCGTAGGCAACGCATTCAGTCGATCCGGGTAGTATATATATTTCTTCTTAGCACCGGGAGCATCATTGTCGGTAGACAAGACCTCCGAGACGAGACCCAATTCTTGAATCTGAAGCATCAATTAGCTCTATGAAATTTCTTAACATGATATTATATATTTCGCTCACTATTTGCAGCGTAGGCGCTGAGTTCCGCAGCGTTCGCGGACCATACTCAAATAACGCCGTGCCCCCGTCTACGTCGACCCTATTCGATCGAATCCACCCCCCAGTCTGCTTACTCGACTCATAGACTGTGATTTTAGTATTCGGAAACTCTTTAGCTAAGAAATAGGCACTGGAAAGACCGGAAATGCCTCCGCCGAGGATAGCGATGCGCTCAGGATGCGCCGCGGAGGAGGACGAGTAGCGACGGCGGGTGCATTGCGACGAGAATAGCGGGTGGACAGCGGCGCGCTTCAATGCCGACTCAAGAAGCGGAGCATGTCTCTTGAGCCGCATTGCCGAAAGTAAAAGGCGTGGGTATGGGAGCTGTGGGGAGCTTTGGCCATGAAGTCGCTCGACTGACGTTTATATATGTCGAGGTTCGGAAAACCCAAGAGCTCGGGCCATCCGCACCTTGACAAACAACAATTATTGGTGCAACGACACACAACGGGTATCTGTGAACTATAAATTTACGAGTCGGGGCGTTCAATCTGGACTTGGCTGGTTAAGCAGACATACCATAGGCAATCATCACAAAACAGCATGCAGGAATTGGAAGCCAGTGTAAGAATGAGAAAAAGCAGCTTGGAGGCCGCAGAAAACCAATCTCCATTTTAGGAAACAACGAAAAGCCAGCCAGATTGCAACCCGCAAGTATGCCAGCCAAGCCAAGGCCTGCCTCCTGTAACCCATTAAAAACGCCACATCACATCTGTATCCTGAACTAATATACAATGCTGTACTCTCTTTTTCGAGTACTAAAGACGGATGCTTTGTGTGCACCGCCATCGCCACCCAGACCCAAAGATGCCATCATCCCATCTCATGTCCAATTCATTATTTGCCATTACGTTCTCAAATTTCCACATCCACACTCTCGCTCGTGGCAGCCTCTTGGGACTTGCCCGGAAGAATAAGCTCTTCTTCTTGGTTCTCATCCACAAATCTCCTTTCGCTTACATGGTCCTTCTTTCCCTCTCCATCCTTAGGAGCTACCCAAACATTGCTGTTGATAGCACGCTTCTGGCCTTCCACATGTTTGAACGGGCATCGCGGGTTTGTGCACGGATTGAACTTGCACATTGTCGAGTTATGCCAAAACTTGCATCCAGGCGTGGTACAGTCCGCTCCATTACGGCATGGAGGGGCACTAGGATGCTTGTACGGGCAGTTGGCAGGATCGCGGCAATTGGGGAAGAAGACGCACTCCTGCTCCGATTGATACTTTTGACGCTGAGCAGGTGAAGGATGTTTTCCGACGCACTTCTTGTTCGTACATGCCGCGCCATAACTGCATGTGTCTTTCATGTCGATCGGGGTTCCCTCTGGAGCTGCCGGTGACTGATGGGCGAAGGGACAATCCGGCTTGCTGCATCGCAAATTGAACTTGCACATGGTGTTGGCTGGGTCTCGCTCAACCTCCATACCGTCGCCATTCTCCGTTGTCGGATTGTCTGTCATTGCTTCGTCTTGGCCATCCTTCTTTTGGAATTTGCCTGGCTGCTTGTTGCTTTGTCGTGACCTATCCATGTTCTTCCTGTGTCCACCTCGACCGCCTTGGTTAAAGTTCGGGTTGACGTAGGTTGATGGAGTCTGACCGGAGAAGATCTGCTGCATCATCTGGGCCTGTTGCTCATACATTTGCATGAGGGCCATTTGTTGTTGTGGGTTCAGCATGCCAGGCATGCCATTCTGATTCATACCGGGCATGCCCATACCTGGCATTCCGCCACCCATGTTGTTCATACCGTTCATTCCATTCAGGCCCATGTTCATGTTGCCCACGCCTCTGCCATTTGCCATCGCATCGAGGCCGCGACCGATATTTTGACCACGTGGGCCTTTGGGTGGGTCTCTTGAGTGTGAGTTGATCCGACCAGCTCCGCGGACACGATGCAGCGCGTCGTCAGTACGGTTCATCTGCTTGTTGAGCTGGTTGAGCATGCGACCACCACGAGCAGCTTTCGGGCCACTTCCGTTTCGCATAGCCTTTGGTCCTGTCGGTCTGTTGTTTATTAGTTCTTGTTTTTGATGATGGGGCAAGTTATCAGTGTGATGGACTGAGGCAGGCAAACGGATTGAAGGCCCATTTGCGCTGCGAATGTGACCGGACGGGGAAAATCGATTTTGGAAAAGTGGACTACGAAGAAGTGTTGCAGTTACATACATGCTACCCTGTGAAGGCTCTGAAGCACCTTCCATCTCAGTGTCTAGTACGGGGATCGAGACATCGTTGGAGCTACTCTCCATCTGATTGTCAGACGCATTTGTCGACTCCCCGTTGAGCTGTCGGCGGAGGACGTCAATCTGCTCGAATAACCAGTGCGCAAATTGTTGCGTCTCAGTATTCTCTGGGCCAAGATCGAGAAGATCGTTAGAGAGCTCGGCGGCGACCTGCGCCTCGTTCTTATCGTTGGCGAGCATAAGGAGTATGTACTCGAATAGCGTCGTGTCGTCGCCTCCAGTGGTCCAACCGAACTCTGCGAGCTTGGGTTGAACAAGATTCTGGAGCGCGGTCGCCAACGGCGATTCGTTAGAGAAATCGACAGCCATGATGGAGAGAGTAGAGGTTTGGGTAGAAGGGCTATCGCAAGAGCTCGAGGAACGGGGAAAGAGTTGGGGGACAAAGGGATGTGGCGACGGGAGCGCCTTTGGTCGCGTTAGATTGTCGCGTTTTTGCAGCAAGAGTGGCAACAAAGGAGCGTCTTCGTTAGAGATGGAGCCGGCGCGTGAAGGAAAAGTGCGTCGAAGACAGGCGTGTGAGAATGTCGTGGGTTGGAGGCGGCTCTGAGGCTCTGAGGTTTACAATTCTGCTTGGCGAGGCGCGCCCCGGCAGTTGCCGCCCAGCACGTGCCTTCTCAACACAGCCCTATGAATTGATGTGGCTAGCAAGCAACTGTTTCATTCATCTCACAAGACAAAGACCATACAAACACCGACAGACGCACGCAAGCTATACACGGCCATTCAAAACGCAACAGTGACCCTGCATTCCCGATGATTACCACTGTTGCTCAGCCCCCAACACGCGACATGCTTGATTATCTCAGCTGGGCGATATATCTAGAAACCTCCTTTTCTTGCGATCAGCGAAGACTTTGGTATTGCTTGTTAGTGGACAGAGCATGCACTGGTGGTTAGTAATTTGACTACAATGCCCGTTAGATCCATTACAGCAGCTTCAAAGCAGCAATGGTGCCGGAAATAACAGAAGCGTTGCAGAAGGACTTAGGTCATGTGACAAACATTTTTCCTACGTTTCAAAGTGCCAGAGAATAAGTTTCATTGGCTTCTCTACGCCCTACAATTACCTGGTCTCAAGCTACTTTACAGGACGATCAAAGGATGTGCTCGGAGCCGTACGGAACATGTGCCGGGCACAATGAGCGTGGTGAGGTCATTGCTTGCATAGTCCTTCTCATTCACGTCACTGGACTTCGACTCTATATCCATGTGTCCAAAGGTCGGACTGCTGTCTAGTCCAAATCGATGCGCCCAAGACGGCCATGAAAGTATCGTCATGCAACCATTAGTCCCCGGGTGACGAAGATCGTGAAATGCTTCCGAATCAGTGCAAAAAATGCGCTCTCTGATTTGCTCCTCACTGTGTACCACCTATGCAAACAACCTCATAACCATTTGTCTCTGTTTCTGCAAATTCATATCGTTCCATATCCTAGCCAGCCCGTCCGCGCTGCTTTGCAAACCTTTATTTATGTGGTAGGGCTGTGAAATTTGGTCCTGCACCCTCTCGTCCCAACAGTCGTCTCGCCACACGTGACCCCAGCGTCCTCTTGCAGTTAGCGCGCCCCAGTGCCAAGGCCTGTCGTACGTCGCAGTCACTTTTCTTTCGTCGTCGCTAGCCTCAGCCTTTCCTCCTCCATCGCACCATCCAACACCTCCCGCCAATCCCCCATCTCTTCAACCTCTGCCCGCTTTCTACCCGTCGCCTTTTTGAGTTGCTCGCTCAGACGTTATGTCTCGAGGTGGAACTACCCTCTACGTTACCGGCTTCGGCCACGGTACCCGCGCCCGCGACCTTGCCTACGAGTTCGAACGGTATGTCCTCTGAAGCCTCGCCCTTATTCGATCGTCTCCCTCGTCGTCCATCGCCTGCATCGAGCCCGTATCATGTTATCTCCCTCGCCGTTCCCTTTCTTTAGACGATGACCCCGTCGCGCCATGCACTTTCTTGAACCCCCATGCAGCGACGTTTGTTGCGCGTGTAGGCCCTCGACCTCGCCCCTTCCTCGCCCCTTCCGCGCGAATCCGTCTCAGAAATAGCCCACTAACTGTGCCTGTACAGCTACGGTCGTCTTGTCCGCTGTGACATTCCGGCCCCGCGTTCCGCTTCTAGCAGACTGTGAGTACTCCGTAAGCTATCTTTGTGTTCCTCCTGCTGACTTGACAGCTTTGCTTTTGTTGAGTATGAGAGCCGCCGCGATGCAGATGATGCGTACCATGAGATGCACAACAAGCGCATTGGCCGAGATGACTTGTTGAAGATCGAGGTATGTTTGCTTTTTCTACATATCGCATTGATAAGGACATGGCAACTGACGAAGACGTTATAGTGGGCTCGCACGCCTCCATCTGCCTCCTGGCGCTTCGACTCTGGTCGCGACCGCGCTCGTCGCGATCGTTCTCCCCGCGGCAGCCGCCGTAGCACCTCACCCCGCCGAGGCCGTGAGTACTCTCCACGTAAAGACGATCGTCGTGAACGCGACTACGACCGCCGCGACCGTGATCGTTCTAGAAGCCCTGACGGCGACCGAGACCGTGAGATGAAGGATGTTCGAGACCGTGATGAGGACCGTGACCGCGACCGCGAGCGAGAGCGTGACCGTGACCGAGAGCGAGAACGCGACCGTGAGCCTGGCGCCAACGGCGAGGACCGCAAGAGTGAGCCCCCAGCACCGCACGACGACGACGAGCTCCTCTGATTGTAAAAGCAGACGACTCACCACCTCCCGCTGGTGCACATGATGATTTGGATGTGGCAGAGTAGACTCGAAACACTGTTGTGCTCACACGCAGGCAGCGTGTTGGAGCGCCCTCCATGTCTGATTATCAATGTTGACGACGCGACCCAATTTCTCTACAGCTTATACCTACTTACCTTTTCCCCAAATTGGAACACGGTGGACAGAGGCGGATCTTTTCGGATAGTTACAACATGGTTAAGGGCCTTCCATTCTCTCTTTCGGTGGCGGTTTCGAGCGACTGCATCAGTCATGGCTCAACATTAATCAGCGCAGCAGTCTCAATCGGAACGGCTTCAATTCTTCATTGGCGAACGGTTTCGGCGATATCCCATTCGGTTCGGTCTGTCCCATTTTGCTATCGTTCGGTCGGACGGTCGGTCGGTCGATTTCGATGCGGTCTGACGAAACCTACTCCTGTACTTTACTCGATCGAAAATTCGTAGCACGTCGAACCTTTCTCAGCTTCCCGCCCATACCTCTCCCCTTTCGATGCATCTCTTCCCCGAATGCAAAAAGAAAAATAGCCGATTAGAGGTTTGTACATTCTTCTCTCCGTTCTGTATGTCAAGTGCTGTGCGTGATTTATGTCCTTGAGCTGGACTTGTCAAAAGCAACCATTATGATGCAATTGCACTATAAGTGAATTACTACTATTATATAAACCCTTGATTCCTCAACCAATAACAACGCCTTTTATTCTGCATATCACCGCCGCTCCTTTTCAGTCCCCAACCCACGTGCAAATTCCATACCTATTCAGCATTTGTCCCACAACAACCAGTCCACCTACAGCAGGACTCGCGCTTGTGATATATAGAAATGTCCTCCCCACCGGCCCAAATTGCGCCTTAATACTTGAAGTTGCATCTTTGCTCTCCTGATCAAACACCCACCATATCCCAGTAACCATACCCATGACCAACCACTGCATGGTATACGCCTTCCAAGTAGAGCTGTCGTGAAGCGAAATAGTGCCCGGTTGAAACTTGGAAAGCCCAGCATTCAGCAGAAGCGGCGTGAGCGAAATAAGAGCCGTAATAAAATACTGAGTCCACCGCCAGCGTCTCGCCATGATACTTCTCGCATGCGGAGCGAAGCAGAGCACAAAGCGGTGGACGGTGAGTGACATGGGCTTACATAAGATGACTTTATCGATTGTGAAGCGGGGTGGTGGGTGGGTTTGTGTAGGGAGGGAGAGGTCCGAGGGGGAAGAGGTGAGTTTTAGCGGGTTGCAGGCGGGGATGAAGAGGAGGGGGGCGTTGGGGAGTTTGGCGTAGTTTAGGTTTTCGGGGAGGGGTGATATGGGGTGACTGTGGATTGTTATTGAGGGGTTTGAGGTTGAGGTTGGGGATCGGGAGGTTGGAAAGGAGAACACCGGAATGGGTTCGGTGGGTGCGGTGGATGTGGTGGATATTGGAGAGATGGAGATGTTGGTGTCCATGTCGATGTCAGTTTTTTTGGTGTGGCTAGTAGGAAATGTGGATTTGGAGTCCAGTCTGAATTCGAGGTGTTTGATGTCTGTTTTCTCCGAGTCCCGCTCAACATCATTGTTACCACCACCCCGAAGAATCGCTCCATAGTCCGGCTCAGCCGTCGTCGTAAAAACCGCCTCAATCTTGCCCCCTTCACCATCACCATCAACTTCAAACCTCACCCCATCGACATCCACCCCATCCCCAAACCCACAACTACACACACCCCTCGTCTCCACCTCCACCACCCTCGCAACCGCGCCATGAAAAACACCGCCTCTCCGCCTCGCCTCCTCCATCACACTGCTCTCCACCATATACAAGCTCGCATAATCCGGTCGACACAGGTTCCCGACCAAATTCATAATCGACATGACGGCGTACGGCGCAACGGTGAGACCGAACGCTGCGTAGCCGAATTGCTGGATTTGGTCGCCGCGCGCGCGGTATAGAGTGAGGAGTGTGTAGAAGGATTGGAAGAGGGCGATTAAAGCTTTTACCGTGTTGTATGTTGCTGATACTTCCATTTCTAAGTGGGGATTCGAAATGGTGGAATCTGGTGTGGAAGTGGAAGGATTGCTAGGGGTGGTTGTGTGGTTTGGGTTTGGGAGAGTAAAGTTTGCGTCGTGGGGGACGATGGCGAAGGAATATCCTGCGGGGAGGGAGTAGGTGCCGTGGATGATTTGGCGGTGGACGTAGACGGGGACACCGAATTTGGAAAGCATCCAGGGGGGTGGGTAGGGGATGAGGTGGGTTTGTGTTTGGGTGGGATGAGTCTGCGATTGCGAGTCTTGCTCGTCGTTGTCGTTGTGAGAATTGGCGGGAGTTGATGGAGGTTCTGAGGTTGCGTCCGAGTCTGGATTTGAATATGATAGTGAGCCTGGTTCCGCTTCTCTTTTCAAGACTGCTTCGCTGATGACATCGCCGTCATGAGGGCGCCAGTCTCCGCTCCTAACGACCATACAAAGCGCGCCGCTCCTCGCAGCTTTCCTAAGATCATCATTCCTAGCAAACACCGCTCCACCCATAATAGCTTCAATCCCCCTATACAGGCCCAAAGCAGGGAAAAGTAAGCATCCAATCACAGTCACGAAGAAGTCATCTGCTCGCTCGCCCGGCCGAGTCAAGACGGTAGCAGCGTGGGCGACATAGTTGAGGAGGAAGAAGGTTAGCACGTCCTTAGGTTTAGTTGGGGTGCAGAGGAGGCCGGGGGTATTGTGCGTGGTTGTTCCTTTGGGGAGAGGGAGCGTGATGTTTTGGAGAGGGAATGCGGTGGTGGAGAGGGTGTAAAGAGTGAGAATGATGAAGAGTAGTGTTGTGTTCGGTCTAAGTAGGCGTAGAGACGTCTGGCAGAGTCCTGCTGCCATGGCGATGTTTGGTTAGGAGCATGGCAGGAGGAAGAGAAGAAGAGAAACGTCAAGTTTTGCAGTGCAGTGCAGGTTTGGTTTGAGTTTTGCGTTATATCACAGCTCAGCTCTCGCGTTGATAGCGTATCTGCCCTGTGTGATCTGCATGCTTCGATTCGCTCATTTACGGCCGAGAAAGCCTGACCGGATCGCATGCAGGATTCTGGCTACACTCTAGCTTGTGATTCGTCACAGGGCGCCACTCATGTGTTCTCTGCTCGTATTGCTCCGCTTGCAATGCGGATGAGCCACGGTCTATGGCTGCAGGTGCGGGAGCAGGGGAGCAGCATGTCACGGGGCGAGGCGGGGGCATGTGAATGGGCAGGCGTACGTATGCGTCTGCGGAGTTTGCGGTAGCCCATGGCTGTTGGATTATCTGAATGCTGCAAGGAGATACAAGTGCAAGGGAATAAGACTGCAGAGGACGGTGAGGGGCGTATTCGTACGAGACGGGAGATGTTAAGGACAGCCACCCGATCTGGTAGGGACAGCCACCCGAACCTATTGCGGGTAAGTGGACACAGGGGACTGCAGTAGCACCGG
>JAQGEP010000171.1:0-91635 GCA_028476805.1 Acrocalymma vagum
AAACTAAAATTTACTAAACTTTACTAAATACTACTAAACTTTACTAAAATTTTACCTATAAATACTACTTACGGGTAATAAAAGGAACCCCCTTAAGATATCCCTAGAAATAGCCCTTTATAAATAAACTATATATAAAGTTAGTAAACGTAGATATTAAATACCTTAAGAACCTATTAAATATAAAGCGGTAGGATAGCCTAAAGGGTACTCTTATCCTATAAATTTAACTAGTAGTTTAAAAGAGGTACTAACGAAGGATTAATAGGTTATAAAAGAAGTACGCGGTATAAACCTATTAGGTTATAGTAATTTACTATTAACGAATACTTCTAAATAATATATTACCTTCGTAAACGTAGATACTACCTAGTACCTACGCGCGATAAGCACGGGACTAGTATAAGCTATATAGTACTAGAGGTTTTAATTCTATAATAGGTTTTTCCTCTTTAGGTACGTAGAATCCGTAGGAATTCCGGTAAGAGAATAAGATAGTTATCTCTTAGAGGCTTGGGACGACCCTCGAAAAAGGGAGGGGCTATTGTGATACCTATTACAGTCCGGGACCCCTACGGGAAGTGCTCGGCCCCTAACGGGGACTAGTTAGGTCCCGTAACCCACGGATATACTCCGAACCCTAAACCCTTGAGCTTCCCTTAAGGATTTGTCTCTCTTTACATATATTAATACAAGCCCATTACATCTCACGTGCTTTACCTGCCTGCTAGTTATCCCTCACACTAATCTACTTTTATCTAAAAGTTACGTTCGTATTGTTCCCTCTAAGCCTAGTTTATATAGCGCCTTCTGTTGTGACATAACAGAGTTTTCTCCCTGCAGCGCTATTATTATATCCCTATCGCTCTAGAAGTTTGTGTTAGGAACTCACATTCAGAAGGGGGCAGGGCGCGTAGTTAAGTATGACAGGTTGTCAGTGCACGGCGAAGCCTATATGATACCTCGCCAAGGGACTAGAGGGATTACATCATTGGACAAGGTCATGTGATCCCACGATCCCACGAAGCTTGGCAAAGCCACACTTGGGACTATGGGACATCCCATGGGACTCCCACGGGAGGCCGTATGGGATTCCCATGAAACCCCATGTATATAGACTCACAATATTTCCTATGAATATTGTGTTCAACCTAAGTTACTCTGAATAACACACTGGTTACTACTATACTCTTTGTGCCAACATCACATCTTGTCAGACGTCTCCGCGAAAACCAACCCTGAGACCTTTCAGTCTTAACACTTTGTAGGACGGCTCTGTCTAAGCCTTAGAATCTTTCCTAATAGTGAGAGGTCCTTATTAGCCTTCTACAATCTGCAGAGCACGCTTTGATTTTGCGTCGGCAGGCCGATTGATACCTAAAGCAGAAGCGACTCACTAATCCTGGCTAATACGAGATGAGTACTTGATTAGTCACGTGTAATTGCTGTGCTGACCTGTAGCTGATACCAAGCACTAGCTAGATGTTTCCTTTGGATTCGTTGAAGGGAAAGCGAGGAAATGCGAGACGCCTTAGACAAGATGACGTGGGCGGTTTTGGGCATAATAAGCGTGGCAGCCCGTCGTAGCATGATGGGTGCTTCAGTTTAGCCTTTAATAGTTATGAGGAGTTTGAATTGTTTAGGCACATAAAAGGTTGAATGTGGTAGAGTAGAGCTATGTTTGGCCAAACACTGCGCTGTCTAGGGTTGCATGCCGCTCTGTCTTCAGCAACGGCCCATTTTAAGAAACGTCTTACCCGTCGATAGTTGAGTGAGAAAGACTGCCTCAATGTTAACGGCAACCCTATGGCAGGTGCGGGTCGGCCGTCCTCCCTACTAGTATCTGCGAAATGCCCTCCTTATCGACACCGCCGCGCTGACAGATCAACTCTATTATACTTCCTGCTAAAGTACCCTTTAAGTACCTTTCGGTGTGCTACTTTAGTAACAGTTTTCTAAATCACATGCAAGCATTTCGATGTCCGTCAATGTCCTTCCATTAAATACTCTACTCTATTCCATCTCCTTAATGTACCTAAGGCCTTCACGTATTAGACATCCTACTTATCGTCATCATTTCGAATAATCTCCGGCACAAGTTTCCGGGGGTCCCCAGCCTTCGCGTTCCAAGACTGTAAGACGGGTCCCAATGTGTCCTGCGCGGAATCGTCGAGCGTATGCGTCCGCGTTTTGGCGTTTTGAGGATATCTTGACTAGCAGTAGTTGTGCAGTCACCTAGCGAAACCCCTCTAGCTGGCCTTTGGTGCCTTTAGCGGCATCACATGCCAGTGTAGTTACCTTGGCGATTATAATCACGCCTGAATGAGGCTAATGATAGTTACAGCCTCTACGACGCTTATCATAATAGGTAATTAAGGATTCGCGCATGTCTTTAAGTACAAGAAGGAAAGGATGCGCGTTTTTGTTGGCGCTGAAAGAGTAGATTATGACTCTAATCCGATCAGACTTCTAAAGACACGTGGTAAGCGATCTACCTTGTCTCCTGCGCTAAATGTATCCTTTTTTATGTTCAACCATGGAGTACATTATAGCTTTCTCATCATCATTGGCATCATTGCGAAGAGGGCTATACTGAAAATGATTGAGGTTAAGTTCAACCAGCTCTGTGTTGATGTTTGAGAGCCTTTAAAGGATACAAAAAGGCTACCTCCAAAAATGGATAACGCCAGCAATCCAAGAACGATATTTCCAAATAGTATCGAAGAGAACTTCTCTTCCATATAAATTGATTGCATTGACAAATTCGGCTGCTCATGGAGCCAGCGAATTATGTCTGCGCTTCGCGATCCATGATTTGAATCCAACAAATCGTAGGTGGAATTCTGGCTCTTCTAGAGGATTTTAGATCCGTCGTGGCAAAGTCCGATAGCGTATATATACTAACCGTATAAAGTTCTCCAGAAATGGAATATATCCTAGTAAAGCGGGTCCACGCTCGTATATGTTGCCTATAACGCTTGACTAAAGCTCTGTTGAGGTCGCCATCTGTTGTATCGTATCTAATGACAATACTCCCAAACAATTTACCGGAATCTTTGAGCCCGAGGCGTACCTGGAAAAGCTGTTTCGGGCATATCTGACCGAGCGGATGTACATATCGGCATCTATAGCAGATTTGGCCTACCATACTTTTGGAGTCATAAGTGACCACAGAGTATGATGCTATCAGACCCCTAGTCTTGATTGAGACCTTGTCTTGTATTCTGTGCCAATCCAGAAACGCTGAATGTTCAAATTGTTGTGGTAAGACGTGAACGAAACGATGGGATTAGTAGCGACGCACCGAAGCGCTCGATCCCTGTTCAGCCGCAGGTGGGTCTAGTGCACGATATAGGGCTGCGCAAGGGGACTAACGCGGGTACTGAGGGCTTAATAATATCCTATTATGACTTGGTCAGTGTATCAAACGAGTACTGGCTCCAATTGAGATCTTTACAGTGGTTAATTCAGCCTCAACTGGAACAGCCTCCAGCTAGTCAGTAGAGGGGTGATGCTAGTGAAGAGACGGGATCGCAATTTGGTTTCGGACGTAGGAATGCGATTTCCAATTTGATTTCTTACGCTTGACGATCGTTTTGGTCACTTAAGATTCCTCAGCGTCCCTTTTTCGCATGATGAGATGCAGGTCAAGTCTTCATGATTACATAAGGAAAAAGCTATGGCGCCATCCGGTCTTGGCACCGCCCCACATCAGAGTCAGTCTGCCATTACCTTCTTCCCAAAAACGAGCAAATTGACTGGCGAAAACTGTGCTAAGGGTCATTGGAGAACTTCATATCAAATGAACATACTTTTGCCCTTTGAGCCACTCGACGCATACGAGTCTCTTCAACTTCTTTTACCTCCTTTCAGCCTGAAATTATCAAGACCAGATCTCAAAAGCTTCATTGTCAATGGCTTCATCAAAAGACGGTTCTTATTGCGTGGCCGCTTTTATGAATTTGGTCATACGAGAGTCATGCGCTCGCCTGGGGAGATGACCGTAAAGTCTTTTCTAGCCGCGCAGATACCAAGAGAGAGTGTGGACCCACTTTACAAAGGGGACGCCGTTGGATGTAAGGCTTTCGCCAACTTTTAGACATCTACCGAATGCTAAACATCACATAGTTGTCAATGAGGAAACAGAAGAACTCTACACAAAGGATGATGAACGATATATAACGGAGCTGCCCGACAACGCCAGGCTTATCCTCGTATATCATCGGCCGGATATATGGCAGCCATTCGTCTTTGCAAGCGATCTGTTTCACGACGTCCAGTATCTCGACTCTTTCCAGAAATTACGAGACAACATCGAAGGCGCTGAAGCTGAAACAGAGACAAGCATTTTCGCATTTCTGAGTGATGATGCAGAAACATCATCGTTTGTGATGGAAGCATTCGAACATGCTGTAGAACAGAAGTCCCGTTTCGGCTACTCTACGGATTCCTTATATGCTATGAAAGGCCTCGCTCTAATCTATAGGATTTTCAAGAGGTTCGGAGATGCCAAGACGGTTCTCAGCAGAGCTCTTGGTCTATCATACAGCACTCAGGGTAGTGACAGTAGGATTAAATATGAGCTGTTATCTGACTTTGCTGCTCTGTACCTTGATCAGGGGAACATAGTCCAGGCTGAGATGCAATTTTCTCAGGTTGAAAGGAATTGCAGGGATAGCAACGTACCAGGATCTCACACGCTGCGTCTCAAAGCAGTTCGAGGCCTCGCGGCATCTGCTCTTCACAATGGGCTTCTCCAACGAGCTGAGTCGCTTCTCCATTTCCTACTAGAACAACACAACAATGATCCAAACATTGCAATGGAGTGGCTTGCGATAAAGAATCAGTTCGGAACGGTGTACTGTGCACAAGGCCATCTAGATCGCGCCCAAAGGATCTGCGAAGTGACTTTGGAGCGTCAGGTGCATTTGGTTGGAAAAAATCATTATCATCCACTAAGGACCATGCACAACCTTGCGGGAATACTTTCTGAAAAGTGTCTGCTGTCAGAGTCGCAAAGCATGTATCTGCGCGAAATTCCTGGTCTCGAATTGCTACTTGGATCTCGCCACCCGCATTACCTGAAAACCAGAGAGTTGCTAGCCAATGTATATTTTCAACAATCGAAGTTTGACGATGCCCGAATTATCTGGGAAGACCTGCTCTGCACTTACAAGACGATACTCGGTCTGGAACACCTCAGCACCATGGAGTCGGAATTGCAGCTCTCGCAGATTCTCATAATAGTTGGCAGGATCCAAGAAAGCGTGGAATACCTTGAGCCTCTCTGTAATAGGGCTAGTAAGCTGTGTGGCCCGACTCATCCAATGACACGTCGGGCGAAATTCTTGCTTTCGAACAGCTACCATAAGATGGGCAATCGTGCAGACTTTGAATCTATTCGCTATCAACTTCGACGGTTATCCGATATACGCAGCATAGACAATGAGCCCAAAAGTTCCCAATCTACGGAACCAATGCCTGATCGAGGAAAAGTGTCTGGTCAAAGCCCTGGGACAATTAATTCGGAGGTGCGCCTGAACACGTCTCTTAGACTAAGAGTCAAGGGCACCTGTGAGTGGATATTCAAAGTAGGCTCCTTCCAAGCATGGATCGATTCGCCGTTCCCATCCGTCCTTTGGATACAGGGCGGCCCAGGAAGTGGGAAGACAGTCTTGACTTCTATGATCATTGACCGACTGAAGAAGGGCAGACACCCAACTATCTACTTTTATTTCAACCGTAGTGTCGCGGAAATGTCAGACCCCAAGTTGTTCCTGGACTCTTTGATTGGTCAGATTTTACAATACGATCCCAAACTGGGCAAAGGCCAAGGGTTCCTACAAAGTCAGGCTTCTACCCCGATCTCGAAATCGTTTGCGAAATTTTCCGAACTTGCTCTTCAATTTGAGGGATTATACTGCTGTATCGATGCGATTGAGGAATGCGGCGCTTCCACTAAGTTTCTGCTGTGTCTTATCTCAAGCATGGTATGCTCCATGGCGTATCCTGTCAAATTTCTTTTAAGTAGTCGCCTGACCCCGGAACTCCTATCTTCCATGGGTGATTTGTACTCCGTAATTCGGTTGCCAACTGATGGCACGAGAGCAGACATCAGGAAGCTGGTTGACTTTCAATTAAGACAAACACAGTCGGCTGACGATCTTGATCGTGACAATGAAACAGATCGCTTGTCCGATTTGGCAAACGGGATGTTCCTATGGGTCGAACTGGCCATTGCAGAAGCCAGACTCAATGGAAGGGTGTCAGATATGCCAGCAAGATCTCTCGAAAAGACTTATCGTCAATCTATCCTTTCGCTAACCGAAGCCCTGACAACATCCGAAATCGAACTTTTGTGCACGCTTCTGTACTGGGTATCGACAGCATCTCGGCCCCTGAAGGTGATAGAGCTGCAAATGGCGCTAGCTGTGACACCGGGAGATTCTGCTCTGGAAGGATTGAACATCTTTTCTGCACCTCACCAAACAATAGAAAGAATTGGTGGAACCCTGGTCAGAATCCTATCCGATAACTCGGTAGTACCTGTCCATCAATCTCTCATTGACTTTTTGCAAAGTCCAAGCTCTCCATCTATAACAACGTCTTTGGAACTTTCAATCCCCATCGTACCGGATAAGTCTAACTCGTACCTGAGCCTTATCTGCATCACATTTCTATCATTCGATTGCTTCCGCGAGCCTTATAACTCTCAGTCTCCACAGGAGTTCCCATTTCTCTATTACGCTGCTTCATTTTGGCACCTACATGCGATTGGAGCAGGGAAAAACATAACCATCGCGCAAATGACCGTGAATTTCTTAAATTCCGACCAAGGCTTCAACTGGCTCGATGCCCTTACAACCTTCTTCACGCAATCAATTGAAGATATTCTTCTGATTCAGTCCCAGATATCGCAATGGGTAGGCCAGTTTGACAGCGTTCTTGGCATTCTTGATCGACACCATGGAGATTTCGTCATGGATGCATACCGAAAAAAGGTCGCCTCATTTGATACTGCTACTTCTCCAACTGCTGATGAGGTCGCCATCTTGCAAAGACTCGCGGACATATGCCAAGCGAAGGGACTCTTCGATGAATCAGAAAAATTATATCAACGTATTCTTGGAACAAAAAAAGCTCCAGACGACAGGTTCTGGTTGCTACAAAGCGAAATACAGACATCGCCAAAGACAGACAAAAGAAATCATGTATCACCTTCGAGCCTCGTAAACCTGCTATCAGAATATGACGGTCGTAATTTGCAGGGACAATCAGAACATTCATTTAGGGAGACAAGAGCAGACCATAAGTTGCTGCAGGAGAATAGTCACGATAGGTTGAGCGCAAAGAGTAATCTAGCGTTATTATATCAGAATCAGGGGAGATTGACAGAGGCAGAGGAGCTGGGGATACAAGTGATGGAAACGAGCATGAGGGTACTAGGAGTCGAGCACTTGGACACACTGACAACTATGGCCACCCTGGCATCAACGTACGGAAGTCAAGGACGATGGAAGGAGGCCGAAGAGTTAGAGGTGCAAGTGATGGAGACGAGAAAGAGGGTACTTGGGGAGAGGCATCCTTCCACGCTGACTAGCTTGGCCAACCTAGCGTCGACGTACAGGAATCAAGGCCGGTGGAAGGAGGCCGAAGAGTTAGAGGTGCAAGTGATGGAGACGAGAAAGAGGGTACTTAGGGAGGAGCATCCTTCCACGCTGGCTAGCTTGGCCAACCTGGCGTCGACGTACAGGAATCAAGGCCGGTGGAAGGAGGCCGAAGAGTTAGAGGTGCAAGTGATGGAGACGAGAAAGAGGGTACTTGGGGAGGAGCATCCTTCCACGCTGACTAGCTTGGCCAACCTGGCGTCAACGTACAGGAATCAAGGCCGGTGGAAGGAGGCCGAAGAGTTAGAGGTACAAGCAATAGAGACGAGCTCGAGGGTGCTTGGGGAGGAGCATCCAGATACGCTAACTAGCTTGGCCAACCTGGCGTCGACGTACTGGAACCAGGGGCGGTGGAGAGACGCGGAAGAGCTGTTTGTGCAAGTGGTGGCGACGAGAAAGAGAGTGCTCGGGGAGGAGCATCCAGATACGCTAACTAGCTTGGCCAACCTGGCGTCAACGTACAGGAATCAAGGCCGGTGGAAGGAGGCCGAAGAGCTGTTTGTGCAAGTAATGGAGACAAGCAAGACGAAGCTCGGAGCGGACCAC
Source organism: Acrocalymma vagum (assembly GCA_028476805.1). NCBI lineage: Eukaryota > Fungi > Ascomycota > Dothideomycetes > Pleosporales > Acrocalymmaceae > Acrocalymma > Acrocalymma vagum. Next base: position 8,214 of record JAQGEP010000171.1, read on the forward strand.
CCCGACACGCTGAGCAGTATGGCTAACCTGGCGTCGACGTACTGGAACCAGGGGCGGTGGAGAGACGCGGAAGAGCTGTTTGTGCAAGTGGTGGCGACGAGCTCGAGGGTGCTTGGGGAGGAGCATCCAGATACGCTGACTAGCTTGGCTAACCTGGCGTTGACGTACAGGAATCAAGGCCAGTGGAGGGAGGCCGAAGCGCTAGAGGTGCAAGTAATGGAGACGAGAAAGAAGGTGCTCGGGGACGAGCATCCTTCCACGCTGACCAGCTTGGCCAACCTGGCGTCGACGTTTTGGAACCAGGGGCGGTGGAGAGAGGCCGAAGAGCTGGAGGTGCAAGTGATGGAGACGAGAAAGAGGGTGCTTGGGGAGGAGCATCCAGACACGCTGACCAGCATGGCCAATCTCGCATTTACGTTCAAAAGTCTGGACAGAGTAAAGCAGGCATATTCTTTGATGCAGGACTGCTGTAGGCTACGAGAAGAAGTCCTGGGTCCTCATCACCCCCACACTATATCATCTCAAGAAGCGCTTGCAGCATGGCGGCTAGAGGCTGTAAAAATTAGCGAGTAGAGCACTTCCTAGCGAGGGCAGGAGACTGTTGCGGTAAAGCAGCAAGCTGACGTGTAACCTGTGCACAGTAGTGCGCTTACTAATCATCACGAGATGCAGAGACGTGAGCGGTACTTTGAGTTGCCACCGCTAGCGGAAAGATGGCCGACCCGCACCCGCCCTGACCTTGCGCTGGAGGTGATGGTTTGTAGATATGGCTGAAGAGAAGAGTGTTGTATGCAGCTCTAGATAGTGTAGAATCTTGCCAAGCATGGCCACCACCACAGCTCTGCTAGTACTCATCCTCGCGAATACGAACGATCTAAATCCTCATGACCGTCGGAGGCCGTCCTGAACCACATCTCCATGGCCCTAGAGATTGCAGTGCTCATATAAAGAGCCACTGATCGTTTGACCGTACGACAGCTGTATCACCAAAGCATTCAGAGCCTCTCCACCGGCGTTTTGCCAGTAACGCTCGGTTAAGCCCACATGTCGAGGCGTAGGCTTCGATTTACAGGCCCACCGCGCTCTATCTTAGCTTGCATCATATCGTATTTCCCTTCAATGAGTTGAGACTAAAGCTCGCTGCGGCTTGGTCTAGGAATCGGCGCGCCGGTGGACCCGAGAAACATGATGAGGCTCGATCGTGTCGTTCCATCAGTCAGCGGAAGGGATAACGGCGGATATCGGCACTTAAGGGAGGCGTGATTGTGTGGCTCTAATTCGCAAGGTAGGTATCGCTGTGCGTTGGACTACATCTCGAGGCATGTAGGATCACTATGTCGAAACTGGTTTCGACGCTGAAAGCGCATTGGCTGACGAAACAAGCAACGGGCCATGTGTTATCACTGCTCCTAATCCTAAGTCGGATTTAACTATAATCCGGACGCTTGTGCAATCAGAGCGAAAAAGGCTCGAGTTTGTCGCCGTAGGTACAGAAGTATGTTATGCCATGACACAAGGCGCTGCACAAATTATGCGCGGAAGTGATAATGCAAACATAATTTTTAGGCAAAGTGAAATATAGACATTTAGAATTAGCTACACTAGATTATTTTCGTAGAATTATAGCGATATTCGTCGTTCGCATGAGCTTTCTGGCTGCTAAAAGTCAAAGTACCCCTCATCCGTCTCGCCACATAGGGTGTCTCGCTATGCAGGGAGGGACGTTATACTCCGTTTCCCATAACCTCTCAGCTGCCCCGGCTGCTGCCTGAGCTCGTGTGCCCAGTCAACCAAAGAAGGAAATGGAACCTGTACTGCTCCGAAACATTGAGGGCTTGGATCTGAGCCGAAATATTTTTGAATGTGATACTAAGAGGTTACACTCTTTCTCTCACTCATTGGAAGAGGTTCTCGGTGGGCCTCCTCTACAACCTCTGGGAAATGGTAGCTCAAAAGTGCAATTGAAGCGAGAAGTGAATCGAAAGTTGAAACGAGAGCAGAAGCCTGTAGAAAAACATATCAGCCACACTATCTCCTCGGATCATACGGGTGATGCGAAGACACTTCAAAAAGCATTCTGCTTGCTTGCTTTAGGGAAAGATTGCAAGGCGTCAGTTCCTGGGAGCTGTGGCCCGCAGTCTAAGACTCCAGCTCCGGTTCTTAACTCCGGCAAGAGTGCGATGAATGAAACCCGGAAAGGCTTGCCACCTCTTCATGACCTCCAAAAGCAGAAAGAGGTGCAAAATCATTTACGCAGCCGCGTTCCCCCAATATGATCTTCCCATGCCGTGCTGAGGGCTGTTAGAAGACTTTCAATCGCTCATGCGATCTCAAGTAAGTATTGCCGCAAGTATGGCTATTGCAGAGACACTGAACTTTGCAGCCGTCACGCGAATACCCACCTCGGTCTATCTGAGCGACCTCATAAATGCTCATTCTGTGACCAGGGTTTCCTCTACCCAAAGGACCTCCATCGACACCAGCGAACTCACGAGAAAATGCCCATCCAACAAGCTCGACTCTTCTTCTCTCGCCCTAGTTGCCAACATGTCGATTGCCTCTCGCATATTAGTGATCTAATCTGGTACCGCCTTCAGCATTTCCCATTTAGCCCTACGCCCTCGCAAGCTCCAGCCTCCACAAAACCAAAAGCCAATGACAAGGATTTCCATGCAAAGCCGGAAGTAGCCCATTCAGTTACAAAAGAAATTGCACCAGTGCAGAGGCTACCTCTAAAGCATGTATATAGTGACAATTGTAGCCGTGGACCAGTAACAACGAACAAGAGAAAACTTCATCACACTATTTCAGCAGATGAAACGATGCCTAAAAATCCCCGCTTCAAACCAAATGCTCTTGGAATTTTACTAGTAGGAGGTTTTAGGAGGTGCCTAGTAGCCATTGTTGGTGAAAGTTCGATATTTGTTTTTTGTTTTGCTTTCCTGGTTGAAGATGTGAAGGTTGTAAACAGTAGAACTATTAGATTTCTAAATATTCTCGAATAAAACCTAGTGGGTTGTGTCATGGTTCAAAATTTCATTTTCCTATGATCCTAGGTCGTTCTTATTACGGCTTTTACTAGCTCTATGGCATACATAAAGTAAGCTCTTTACCATTTACGTTAACGCGGATTTCGAGAAAGAAATTCAAAGGTCATTGATAATCTTCCATACGCATACAAAGTTCGCTGTAGAATATACACGTAGCGCCTACTACGCAATCGAGTTCAAGGAAGATGCCTCAAGAGCAAAAGCGATCGCTGAATGCGATATAGTTATCAGCAGACAGTCTACTTTATCCAATCCTTCGTAGGGGAATTTCAAATACATCTCTTTTTGAAGAAGCACGATGAATTTTCATAGAACGCCGACTCGGAAGTGACTTCAGCGTATCGCTAACACATTTTGATATATCAGGTGTACTACACTTGCGCCCGGAGTAGTCGGTGGAGACTACAAAAGTGAACTCAGCACCGCCAGAGGGATGAAAGACTCTCAAATCTCATTTGATATTTCCAGTGCTATGAAAAGGAATTGCCACTCCAATAAACAAACATCATCAGCCACCACAGCCCTTCTTTTCACTTCCATCACACTCTACCCAGCCACTCACCTCACCTAGCGCCTCACTAAAATCTTCACCCGCCGACACAAACAAACAATCTCAAACCCACCTCCAATTTCCTCCCTATATAATAAATATAATTTACACTCTCTGCCACGATGACGCTGACGGGCCACCAACCAATAGCTCGGCGGATAGACCGCCAAACTTGAACAAAAACCTTACCCCCCAATGCCCCAAACACTACCTCACCCAAAAAAATCCGTAAAATTCGTTTAAGGTTGTTCTACCCCCCCCCCCCCCCCCAAAAAAAAGGGCTTTAGAAATGGTTGGTGCGAAGGAATATAATAGGGTGGCCACTCTGAGAGGATCAGGCGTCTTTTTTTGTCAAGGGGTTCGAATGAGTTTCGTTTGAGGCTTTTTGATTTGTTTGGTTTTTTTTGGAGTGGGTGTGAGGTGGGGGTCGAGGGTGAAAGATTGAAGGTTGATGGTTGGAGTGAAAAGAGATGGGGCGGTGGGTGCGATTCACTGGTAGCACATCTACGTCGAAGTTCTGGGCGCTACTATCGCGAATCTATCGCGAAATCATTCAGGAAATACACCAATGGAAGTCCAAGCTATTAGTATTGGCTGCCTGATTGCGAATATTATCTATGTAATAGGAAATAGATGCTGATGAAGCTCTACTTGGTGATAGTTGGTTGATCTCTAGACTTATTTCTCACTTTTTCTTAGCGTAAGAGGCTACATATCACTTGAATTCATACGGGAAACCAAATGCACTGCATCTGTTATGCAAACAATATACATGTGCGCTCGTCTCGCCGCAATACCATGGTCCTAACCAGGCACTGCTGAGCCAATGGCAATCAAGATTCTCCAGAATTGTAGCAAGCCACCAAGCTTCAGACGGGCTGTAGTATTTAACGCCTTACGTCTTTAGGCTAACGGCCGCCGTCCTCCTACACATGCACGGATGCATAAAGCATCAGCTGAGTTTCAAACTCGATTAATTAGTCTTGCTTATTGTCGCTTTTTTTGTAAGTCGTCTGTATCGTTCACAGCTTGAATCATTTAGTCGCGCCATATTGCAAACTACTGGAAGATCACCCTCAATGAAGGACACCCATCGCCTGGATACCGAGACATATTTATCCTTGCTACCCTTAATGCCCTTCTCTCCTAATTTTTATATCAAATTCGTTGTATGGATCGACCTAATACGAATTTTCTCACAGCGTTCTATCCCTCGATTCATGAATCCTCCTTCTTGTGTCGCTAAAGACTATTCTCCGGTTGCTATCTCCAGCTTTGCGAAGTGATAGAATTTGATCTATAGACAATTACCCTATCGTCTTAGAGACATTGGTTGCATTCGCCTACTCCCCGGAGCACCCAGACACGCAAACGTAAACATCTGTCGCAGGTAGTGCAATGGACGTAATTCATTCTGAACCCCATATACCACTTTGATAGAGAACAAGTATTCTGATCGCGAGCGGTTCATGATATCATGCGCTGTTGAGTTTCTACTATAGATCTAAGATCAGATAATCCTGGGCAAGTCATGGGCCGAGTACCAGTGAGATCAAACTTCCACAGAAGTTTAACCACCCAGACAGGGTGCGGAGATCAGCCCAAGTACATTATTACGATGCTGCAAGGCCTAGTGTTTGCTTGTTGTAAAAAGATTGTGGCTTATGTCTGCAGGTGCCAGGTCACCCTTGAATCGACAGATTCGATGACCGGCCACCAGTAACTATCTAGCTAGCATTCATCCCGGGCACAACACAACACCCCTTCACAATTCCATCCACAAACTGTAACCTCCTTGCTGATCCAAAGGACGAACCAGCCACCTGACTTTCCCCCTCAACCAATCCCATACCTCGGGTGTGCCCGCAACGTTGGCAAGGATCAACACGGCTCGGCTCTGGTTGGCGGAGAATTCGACACTTCACGTAAACCCATGCTCGCGCATCTCGGGATAGTTCATCCCCCCCGCAATAGGTACACACTACCCCAACATTTTCCCAACGTTTGGCCGCCTGCCGAATGTCACCTTTGGGATCAACAAGCTCTTGCATGCTGCCACTTTGCGGTCGCGGGCATGGAGACTAGGAGCGCGGTTCCGGCTCTAGACCGTTGTGGGAACTGCTTGGATTCACGCGCAGGTTGGATGAGCCGTGCAGGGCGTGACAAGGTGGATGCTGTTCCCAAGGGTATATGATGCTGGGATCACCGAATTTTTGCCTTTTAACTTTTTGGTGACTTTTTATTTTGTGTCTTGTTCGCGGACGATCTGAGTACTTCGAGAGAAAGAAAGAGAGAGAACGGCCAAGATGGGTCTCGCGTTCAATGTCTTCCTCGCTACTTTTGCTGCCATGGGCAGTTTTCTTTTTGGTTATGATAGTGGTGTCATGACGATTGTCATCAAGTCGCCGCATTTCCTCCACTTCTTCAATACAGACACGACGACGCCTATTATAGGCGCCATCAATGCTACGTTCTCTGGAGGCGCCGTGTTCGGATCTTTGATGTATGTTTGCTAAAAGCAAGTGGTGTGATGTACGCGGTAGCTAATGAAGTCGAATCTAGGGGAGGAATGACAATGGATCGTTTCGGTCGTCGTATGACTGTTCTAATCGGCGCTGCTATCAACTTGGTCGGTGCAATTCTCCAAGCCGCTGCTCAACACCTTGGAATGATTCTCGTGGGGCGCATCATGGCCGGATGGGCTGTTGGTGTGCTCTCTATGTCCGTTCCAATCTACCAGTCCGAATGCGCGCATCCCGCAAAGCGAGGTAAGTCTCCATGTATCCCAATTGCAACATTCTATGCTGAATTGTACATACAGGTCTTATTGTCGGCATTGCCCAGCAAATGATTGGCGTCGGTTTCATCGTCTCCACCTGGGTTGGCTATGGTAGTTCAAAAGTGCCCGAGACCAGCTCCTTCTCCTGGCGATTCCCACTTGCTTTCCAATGCGTGCCTTGCGTCATGATTATCTGCGGTATCCTATTCTTCCCAGAGTCGCCGCGTTATCTCGTTGAAACAGACCGTTCAGACGAGGCGCTTGCTGTGCTCAAGAAGCTTCACTACGACGGAACCAACGAGGAATGGATCCAGAGTGAATTCCAAGAGATCAAACTAACCATTGAGGCTGAGAAGGCCATCACTGCTCCCGGATGGGCCGTCATGTTCAAAGTAAAGCCCTGGCGAACACGATTGATGCACGCCACATTGATCCAACTCTTCGGACAAATGACCGGGTACGCAATCCCAAACCCCAAAATTTCTCTTTCCATCTGTATCACAAATGCTAACCTTCACCTCCAGCATCAACGTAATCGGCTACTACTCCACCATCCTCTACGACAACCTTGGCATAACCGGCGACCGCAACCTCCTTGTAACCGGCATCTACAACGTCGTAGGCCCCATCTTCAACCTGATCTTCATCACCTTCTTCCTCGACCGTGTCGGCCGCAGGAAGCCCCTAATCTTCGGCACAATCGGCATAACCATCGCCCTCATCTGCGAAGCCGCCATCGGCTCCCAAGTCACCGGCGCCACGGGGTCGCGCAAAAACGGCCTCTCGGTCGGCGGCGTCTTCTTCTTGTTCTGCGTCTCGTGTATTTTCAGCGTGTCGTTTGGTCCGATTTCTTGGGTGTATGCGAGTGAGATTATGCCGTTGAGTATTCGGGGCCGTGGCTCCGCCTTTGCGACTGGTATTGGGAATTGGCTGGTTGGTACTGTGTGGTCGCAGGTTTCGCCCATTGGATTGGGCGATATCACCTATCGGTTTTATTTCATCTTCGTGGCGTTTAATCTTGTGGTTACGCTGCCTACGATTTGGTTCATGTTTAAGGTGAGTTTGATTTGCGATTTGGACTGGTGCTGAGTGTCGGATGTGAATGCTAATGATTTTGTGTGTAGGAAACCAAGGGTCTCTCGCTTGAGGAAATCGATCTCCTCTTTGGTGAGCGTGCGCTTGGTACGTTGCCGGATAATCTTGGCGATGCTGAGAAGCAGCTAGAAGTGGAGAGGATTGAGGCGGCGAAGAAGAAGCTTGCTGGTGACACTGTTACGGCAGTTCATTAGGCGGATGAATGAAGGCATGATGTTTGGGTTGGGGAAAAGCCGTTTGGATATAAGATGGCGCTCTCGGGGCTGAAGTACGCTGACTTATTCGCTGTTTTGAGTGCCGTCACAGTGGAGATAGGAATAACGATTATTCTAAGTTCGAGCACTATGACTATGCAAAAAGACCATACGTCATACTTCTCAGAAATAGAAGATTGATTGCTGCATCCTCAAAGTCAAATCACGTACTTGATCCCAGCATCTCACTTTCATTACTTTCAATAACTCTGCCCAGATATCCTAACGCCAGTCAATTATGACGTGCATTAGCTTACTGTTCTCCCAGTCGCCGGAGTTCCAAATGTCGTAGCCCTTCCGCATGGTATTTGCATCTCGTGCCTGGGTATGCCTTGCCCTGTTAGGTATAAGGTAGGTGAGTCTAGTTCCCACACGGCAGGCTGCCGCTCCCGCAAACACATGTACCCGCCGGTACTTATACTAGATCAAAACCTAGATTTTACCGGTGGCTATCTTAAATCCAACGTATTGGTTTGTTGTCGTCGTGTCATTACCAACTCATTTCGTTGAGACGGGATCAGGATACCTGTACACTACACTACACTGCAATCCTATCCCAGTCTCTCCACCTTCCACTCACCACCGAGTAGATCTAGACCCTTGACTTCCTTGTCAGCTGTGACTTCTAGGGACCCCTTTTCATCGCCCTTTGAATCCACCAATACCGCCTTATCGCCTTCCTTCACGCCATACAGTTTCACTAGCCCACCACCATTCAACCAATCATATCCAAAACCACCCTCGCCCTCTGCTTGCCCGAGAACCAGCACCGTGCCCTCTCTTACAAACAACGGGCACTGCAAGTAGTCAAACTTCTCCTTGAACCACTTCCCACCTGCTACCTCCTTGCCGTCCCAGTAGTTGAACCAGCGTCCTGGCGGCAGATAGTACTCGGCCGTATTGTCTTCCTCGTAGACAGGAGCAGCAATAATCTGCGAACCAACCATGAACTCGCGGTCCAAGTACCAGGCTGTTGGGTCATTTGGGAATTCAAGGGCGACGGCTCGGACGCTGGTTGGCCAGCCATTAGCAACGCTCTCTTTGGCCTGCGCAAACAAGTATGGCATCAACCTCCGCTTAAACTGAACCCAGTGTCTCAAGACTTCCGTGCAGTTACCAGGCTCGGTAGATGAATCGTCCACGAGCCAGGGCACACGGTACGAGTTTGATCCGTGGAGACGACTATGTGTGCAGAGGAGGCCAAATGCAACCCAGCGCTTGTAGATCCAAGGTGGAGGGCTTCCCTCAAAGCCGCCAATGTCACTCGTCCAGAAGGCGAACGATGCAAGTCCTAGGCCCAAGCCTCCGCGAACGGATTCTGCGAGCGCAGCGGGAGTAGATTCGCAGTCGCCGCCCCATTGTAGAGGGAATCGTTGGCTTCCTGCACATGCTGTACGCGCGAAGAGTACGGCTTCGTTCTTGCCGTGACGCTTTTGGACGGCCTCGTAGACGAGCTTGTTGTAGATAAAGGCGTAGTAGTTGTGCATGCGACTTGGGTCGACGGTCTTGTCAAACCATGATACGTTCTTGGTAGGAATGCGTTCGCCAAAGTCGGTTTTGATCGAGTCGACGCCCATGTCGAAGAGCTTTTCTAAGCAGCTGACGAACCACTTGCATGCTTCTGGGTTGGTGAAATCAACAATACCCATACCGGTTTGCCACAAATCCCATTGCCACACGTCGCCGTTTGTGTTCTTGAGAAGATATCCTTTCTCAGCGGCGTATTTGAAGACAGGGCTTGCTTGCCCAACATATGGGTTTGTCCAGACAGATACTTTACTTGCTAGACCAGCGTCTTTCATGCGCTTGATTTGGCCTGCTGCATCGGGGAAGTATTCTGGATCCCATGTGAAGTCGCACCAGTGGAAAGCACGCATCCAGAAGCAGTCAAAGTGAAAGACCTCGACGGGTATCTTTGAGCTAGACATGCGCTCTACAAAGTTGGTCACAGTTTTCTCATCGTAGGATGTTGTGAAAGACGTGCTGAGCCAGAGACCGTATGACCAAGCAGGGACGAAGTTTGGTTTACCAGTTAGAATAGCATACTTGGTCAGGACTTCCTTGGGACTTGGACCGTAAATGAGATACCTATCACTAGGATTAGAAGAGCGAAGCGACATGTTTGTTAAGGGAGAGCACAATCTTACCACTTCAGACGCTGTCCTTCGACTGTTGTTTGTAGACGCGAGCATCGCTCACTCCCAATTTCCAAGTCAATCTTGTCCGGCGTATCAATGAACACACCATATCCCCTGGAACTTAGCCAAAACGAAATATTCTTATAGGCCTGCTCGCTCGACGTTCCGCCGTCCTCATTCCAGATTTCGACATTTTGGCCAATTTTATTGAATGCTCCAAAGCGCTCACCCAGCCCATGAATCGACTCACCAACGCTCAGCTCGGTTTGAGTGAAGACGTAGTGCTTGTGACCACTCAAATCCTCAACCTGCTTCGGTGTACTTAGTGCAGGTGAGTAGGCAAGGCCAACACTGCGATTGAGGAGAGAGGTCAAGGTTTTTGATTCGTCTGTGGCATGGAATTTGATGTCGAATGTGTGCTCTTTGGCGGAAACGGTGGCGCTCAAAGCTCCTGAAGTTATTGTTGTTCCCTTTTCAGTTTTCTTTACTTCTCCTTTTACCTCTGGTCGGCCTTCGGGGAATAAATCAAAATCTGGGCCCAGGCGTCGAGCACCAGTAAAATGTGTAGCCTCGAGGGAAATCACGCCATCAAATTGTGCCTCGAGCTCGATTGACAGACTGGAGAGATTGAGGGTGTCTCCACGGGATAGAATCTTGCGGGTTGGGCAGTGCAGGGTAACGGCTCGGTTATCGTGGCGTGGAGTAACGGTGTAGACCTCCTCGGCGTGCTGGACCGTGAATTGGTCGTTTACCAGCCACATGCCTAGATGCGGTCAGTTGTCGCAGGCTCTGCTACAAACTGCAAGGCACACACACCATCGCGAAACTTCATCTTGGCAGTTGCAAGCGGAGATGGTTCCGGTCCAGATTCAGAACTGTAGTCTTATCTCGGGCCGGTCTTGTTTGACGGGCAATCCAGAGTAGACGGGGTCAAACTGTCTGGAATTCTTTCAAATCTAAACATTGAGGTCATGTTCAGGGCTTCCGGATTTAAGAAGTACCCCAATGGATTACCCCAACTGTACCAAGAGACCGACCGGGGCCACGGACCGTCATGCTGATGGAGCTGGTTGGTGTGTGGACGGAAGATTTGAAGGCGCCGCGTCCGTGACATGCTCAACAGCGAGTCATCAGCGGCAGCAGGCCCACTTGCGGATTGCCCATTGCGGCCAATTTCTCTCAACTGGGATTTTGCTGGGATGCCGGTACACGTAGATGGATGTAGATGGATCCAAGTGGTGAGGGGAAGTGGGGTTTGCAGGTTGGACAAAACTTGATCATGTGAGGGGCCACGGTCACGTGAGAGACACCCCATTGTCTCTCGTTGCGTCTCAGACAGCCAGTAATTATATTCCTATCGCATCTCAAACACTTACACACAGCCTACTTCAACGTCTGTTCACGGCTCGGAATAGCACTAGGCCCAGCGTGATCTGCACACGAGACTCAACAGAAAGCCCCAAAACGGTACAACACCATTCGAAAATACCATAGGTCGCCAATGTGGAATCTCTTAGCGACACACCTTTCATGACATTGTTCAAGAGCTACTGTGATGACTTTTGGTTCAACATGTTCCTTGACTGATCCATAATTGTCATCTGCTTCGAGGAATCATCAATCGATCGCCAAGTCAACGATGGCAGCGCGTTCGAATATTATACGTCCTTCCATCCCACCGAAAGGACCACAAAACACTTCTGTCCCTATCGAAAATACTCCATTAGCTTCACTCAGTACAATAGCGCTCGCCGCTCTTATTTCCTAACCCTCTTGCCAATGAAGCAATGGTGTATGCTCTCCTCGTGTTCTCTTACCGCAGACCCGATGTCTCACCCACTCAATTCCAACACCACCTCGAAACCATTCATCTCTCCATGCTAAAAGAGCTCATCGGAGAGCTCTGGCCCATCCAACACTCCTTCCGGTACCCTGCTCGTGCCGGGAGCGGCATTGGCGACCACGCAGGCGCACCCGTCATGTCCAAAGAGAAAGTCGAGCCTGATGTCCCAGTTGTGATTACGGGGGATCCGAGTGATGGCGACGTGCAGTGGGATGTTATCACCGAGTGGGTGTTTCGAGATGAACTTCACTTTCAGCAGGCGTTGGCTAGGCTTAACGAACCTGGGATTGGGGATAGGTTGAAGGATGACGAGGAGCTGTTTTCGTTGCCAGATAAATTGAAGATTGTGGTGTTGAGTGATATCAAGGATACGAGGGAAATTTGATGGGAATATTGCGGGTATTAATGTCGTATACTGCCCGACATGATGGGTGGGTATAGTACCATAAGGTGACATTACCAGGAAGGATCGGAGTCAAATCAATTCAACTTATTCGTAGTCACTTCTGGCACTAGAAACTGTTTCTTCGCATCAAAATTGGAGAGGGAATGCGGCAACCGGAGTTAATTAATTTTAGATAGAGATGTAACCATGTTTACATCTACGTAGCGTCATATCATTTCCATAGTTTGAAGCCTCCTGGAACTGCATCCTGAAATATCCTCTCTGGATCATACGTCTTACTTACCTCCCGCAACAACTGCAAACTCTTTTCACCATAACCGCCAAATACATCTTCGTCTTGATACGCATAGTTCGTGAACAAGTACCTATGAAGCAATCCCTTCTCCCCTGCCAACTTCTTAAACCTTGCCAACAAATCACGAACCTCCTTATGAACCCGATCATCATCATCTGCAGAATCCCAAGTAGGATTGAGCAAAATAATGAAAAGCGGTCCATCAGCAGGATCGATATCTTTTGCGTTTCCTCCCGCGAGCTTTGATGCCTGTAAGGTTGACTTTGTGAGCGGGAAGAATCCAAGAGAGAAAATAATTCCAGGTATGGGTTTCAAAGTCTCAAGGGTTTCTTGCCATGCGTGATGGAGCTGGTTCATCAAGTCGCAATCTGGCCTTATCGTGCAGGTTGCGTAAAAGGACCTTAAGCAAGATCAGCATTTTGAAATAATATCTCATCAAATAATTCCACTTACCTCACCCCATCTTTCGTAAAACTCGACAATTCATTACAGAAATCAATATGAGTCGAAGTTCGCAGAGTACTATATGCCTCAATCTGATTTGGGATTGCAGTGAATCTCTGCAATGACGGTGCATTCTCAACACCCTGCGTTTGATACATGCAACACGTCACCACTTCATGGCCAAAAGCATACCCTGTACTAGACATGATATGCGTATCCTGGTCCGTTTCATTCGTCACGAAATCAACGGTTTCTTTGATGAGGTGTTCGAACGTCCCGGACATGTAGTATGTGATGCCGCCCCAGATGTTGCTGGTTTCGAAAGTCTTCATTTGCATACTAGTCACTATACTGAAGTTATTTAAGCCACCCTTTAGGCTGGTAAATAGGTCTGGGTTTTCTTTGGCGTTGGTATGGATAATTTTGCCAGAAGCTAAGACGACTTCGAAATCCAAGACAGAGTCGCAGGCGAAGCCTCGTTTGGTGGAGTACATCGAAAGCCCGCCTTTTTCATATCAATCAAAGGAATGCATCCAAATGTTCCACTAAGCTTACCTCCAAGAATCAGCCCGGCGACTCCTACTCTCCCAGCCCGTCCGCCGGCAGAGGTCAACCCATGTTTCTCAAGCTCGTCGTATACAGAGCTCCAAGTCTCTCCCACAGCAATCGTCACGATGGATTTATCCTCGTTGAGAGTGATGCCCTTTAAGTAACGCAAATCAAGAGTAACGCCGCCGTCGATGTTTGCGCTAGATGCGAACGGTGTATGCCCGGTTCCACGGACGGCGAGTTTGATCTCCGATTGCAATAGAGCTGGCCGCAGACCTGTAATCACACTGCTAACTTCGCTTGCACTTGTTGGTTGGACAATACATGATGGTCTGATTTCACTTTCGAATTTCGTGAAGTAGGTGTTGTTGCTCGTTTCGTAGTCTTCATGATCAGGAAGTAGCACCTTTCGAAGAAGTGGTAATTCTGAGAGATGTTTCAGCGCCATCTTAGATATTTGGGTGCTGAAGATTGAGTAAGAATAAAGAGGGGACACAGAATAAATAGGTAGCTCTGTCATCCAAGGATTGCGGCGTAGTGAGGCCCCGCTAGCCAAGAAGGCGTAAATCTTGCTTACCTTGCATGTTGGACAGCTATTAAGGTCTACGATTGGTGCCAGGATACAAAGTGCTAGATTTCATTATCTTGAAATCCTGCGATCTTTAATCGCTTTTTTGGGTTACATCCCTTGCTGTTATTGCAAAATAAAGAGCGAGTCTAGTCTAGCGTCCTCTGGTAGAACGGGGCGTAATACTTCACCGCAAGTTGGCTTTGAAAGATTATCGAGGATTTGCCAATTTGCACTAGAGACCCCGGCCTAAAATCCAGTTGTTTAGTCGGCTTCTCGGCAATATTATTGGTTGCTGATGTTCACTGGACTGGCGAGTTCCTTTATCCCACACCTAACCAACTCACTCACTACAGAGCGTTAGATAAGAAGATGTTCCAATTCTCTCGATAAACAACCTATGAATTGTCATGTATGTAGTCAATTAACCTATGCTCCTCGCAATAAGATTCTGGCTTCACCCTGAACTACGGTGGTACAGCAAAGACACTAACTGCATCCACCAAGAAGTAATCCTGGGTTCCTCTCGCTGGCGAAGAGTAAACAGCACAAATCTTGACAGCATGATACCCTTGATTAGCGAGTAACGTGCTACTAAATAAATCATATGTTTTGACGCTATTGGTCGCCTTGTATGTGCAACCCCCCGAGCTCGGATTGCACACCTTTGCTACCGCCAATTGATTATCATCCACGTACAACTCCATCGAGATTTGGTCGGAGCTGGCGGAAGCTCCAGGAGGAGGGTTAGAGATCCTCCCATAGTAGAACGAGAGAGTGTAGTTAGCGGTGTCTGGGTGGTAGATTATTTGTTGCAGGCAGAGGGCGCGGTTGCCCACGTCACCATACCCAGACTCGCGAATTTGATAGGCGTGCGTTCCGGAGAAGGCAAAGGAAGTGGAAATGGAGCCGTCGGAGACGAGGTTCGAGGAATAGAACGAGGGATTGGACGCTGCTTGCCAGGGGACGGTGCCCATTTCGAAGTCGCCATTGGCAACAATGTTTGTAAAGTGGGATGCGCTTAGGAAATCAGTATCTTCTATCCTCGCTTCTCAGTTCGACTTGAAGAATACGTACCTTGCAGCCTTATACACATCGATCCTATTTTCTCCTCCACAAAACTCAGCCGCATTGCCCTTGCATGGCATATTGCACCCATTATCAGGTGAATTGCCATCCATACGTTTTTGCCCGTTCCCAATAGCATTTCCGCAGTAGCATTCTAAACATCGTCAGCTTCGGCGCTTTCAGAGGAATCGAGACGAAAACCTACCTCCAGCATACTCAACTCCACTATACTTGAATCCATTCACGAGACATGTTGCCGTGCAAGACGATACGCTTACGTTCGCACTTCCTCCCGGCACCGCTGCCAGTGTTGTCAGTGCTCGTGCCGATACGGAATCTGTGTAGCATCCAATATACGAGTAACCATTCGTGCCAGAGTCGACCACTGGATCTGAAAATGAGGTATACACAGTGAGGCGAGACGGTCCGCCGCAAGCTTGGGAGCTATCGCCGACGCAGGGCATGTTGCAGTCGTTCGCATTACTAGATTGGAGAGCTGGAGTCAAACTAGAGGAGTAACCACACCAGCACTCGCGGGACCATTCTATATGAATACATCTTAGTGTCTCGTTATCATAGGAAGAAAGTCCTCATAGGAGAATTACTTACCAGTTCCAGCAACCGAGAAACCCAAACTGATGCAAAACTTCACGCATGTCTGCCCTGTCAAGTCCGTATCATCATGATAGTAGCCAGTAATCAGAGTCCGGGAGTTTACACTATCCAGATAACATCCTGCGTACGACCAGCCGGTTGGGAGGTTGACTGCTGCAGAAGGTGCCGTGTCTCGGACTTCCAGAGGGTCATGGCGGCGCGGAGCAGCATATGTGGCTGCGATTTGCATTGCAAGCAATATTGTTGTCTTCATATTTGAAATTTTGTGGAATTATAAGTTATCTAGGAAAGGGAAAGAAAGATTCTGACAGCCGTTTCTATTTTCATAGTGCGCTCAAGATTTTGTGCTCATGTTTGCTGGTTTGTTGAATATCGGTACCCGTTTCAGAACGGTGGAGGGAGGATATACTATATGGTTGACCCAGTGGTTACTGCCTTAGTTTATAAAGAGGCGCCATTCCCAGCTTATTTGATCACAACAAGCCTACTAACACAAGCAGCGACACTGGGAACAAACTTTTTGGATGCGATGCTGTATACCAAATCATGTACATTACTTAATATGCATATCAATTTCTGTGGTTTCACAAAATCTGGGGCCGATTATTTAGAAGACGCCCAGATCAAGCCTGATTATCCATGATCAACATGATATACCCATTGTGAAGCATTGACCAATAGTCTGGGAATTGTATGGCTAGGTCAACATTTGAATAAAAGCAAGACTACGTCGGCCATCCTCGCTACCGTCAACGACCAACGACCAGACAATATGGGTTCTCTTTCTCGTGACACTCTCCAACCAAACCATCATCAGCTGCCGCAAGCCTTGACGTCATTGCCCATTTAGATCAGCCGCCTACTCTTGTACACATGGTACATGTAGCTGGTCACCTAATTCCTCCGCGAATTGCTAAACCGCGAAAAACTCGTCCTGAGTGAGTAAACAATCGCGGCTTAATAGATCTGAAGCCAGGATCGAAAAACAGCCAGCAACCAACGTCTAACTTATCCCAAAAGCATTTGAAGAATTCCAATCTATCCGATGCGACCACATGATCAAGTTTTCTAACCTGATAGATAGAAAAACCCAAGCGTTTATCTGCCCGTCGGCACAAAAGTAAGCTGAACACTCCAACTCAGGTGAAAATCACTCGAAACGCTTAACGTTACTATCAGACTGAGGCCTTTCCATATGCTAATCCTCAGCACAAAATCATCCCGGCCAAGTACAATATTCGTAGCCAAGCTTGTGTGGAGAGTTGGGGAAGGGATTTTCAGGAGATGGACTATCAATGAGCGGATGAATGACATAAGTGAGTCATGGTGAAGCGCTATCAGAATAGAGATGAGGAAGAGAATAATAACCCATGGAATCATTTTAGTAGAGTTAGGGGATTGTTGTAGCCTTATTTAAAGTGGCTGTTGGAATGACTGTTCGCGGAAAACGTGGCATGTCTTGCTATCATGTCGGTCCAGCAAACTCAGGTTTGAATGGGTAAGGTAATACGCTTGAGTTAATCGATGGACCACATTTCCATACATCGTCTCAGCTGTTCTGTTACTCTGAGGTTCATGTTGCTCTAAGGGCTACGTTAAGAGCACACATACTGGGCACAGTTCCTTGAAACGGTTGTGTTTCCACTTCTGCGAGAAAAAAAAAAAAAAGGAGAGGTTACCAAATACAAAATCAGTCCAAGTACAGCACCATATAAAAGAAAAGAGAAATAAAAGAAAAGAAAAAAAGGCCCATTGCGGCAAACCGATGGTTCAACCACCCTCATGATTCTACACCGAGCAGTACAGCTGCGTGAAAATCCGATCAACCCCAGCCACTGTCAGTACAACACCACATCTTCAACTCTATTTGTGAAACTCCCCTGCCATTCCTTTTCATTTACTCAACTTTCCTATCCTTCCACAAGCTCTCCACTCTCTTAATCCATCCATCCAACCGCCATCAAATCCGCAAAGAAATTTCCCAATCCTCACTACACTTACCCGGTTTCCAGTTACCTACCGCAATGCGGCTCAAAAACAAGCATCACACAGCCCGCCAAGCGATCCATCAGATCGTCGGTCCGCAGCCTCATCTCCGATCTCCCAGATATACATCCGTCTTGGCTCGACTTTTGCCAATCAAACAGCACAGCGCGACGCTCAAGCAACGTGTCGCTGACGGACACAAGTGCCACAAGCAATTATCTACAGCGTAGCATGGCACAAAGATACAGAAGCGCACAAATACAATTACTGTACAGATTTGCTACACGTTGCACATACAGTGAGAACCGAGCTGTCAACGGGTTCAACAAACAAAAAAGTAACAGCCATAGCAAATAGAAAACGGCTCGTTCACACTAAATGAACGAATTGAATAGATGAACGAATCCAGGTGAGCCAAATACAGCACGCACAGCAAGCCGTCTCACCTCACCTATCACTATCACTCACACTCCACTCCCCAAGCCCACCATCCCCGCAAAACCCCAAGAACTCAGGAACAGGCACACCCGCCGTCCCACGCGTAGCTCCATCCGCACGATCCTCCATGATAGGAGGAGGAGCAACTCTGACATTATTCCGCTGCCGCTCATCCCTTTGCGCAATCCACAACTGCCGCACTTGCCTCATGTGCTGTGCCAATTTGCGCATCTCTTCGAGCAGCACGAAGAATACGATTTCCCACTCATATCGGCGTCTAGGGGTAACGGTGTTAGGTATCCTGGCAGGAGTATGGGAGGAACGTGTTTGAGAGGCTGGGTAGAGGGGTGCGGGGAAGGCTTGGTTGGAGGTGGTGGTGGTGGTGGTGTTGTTGTTTTGGGACATGGGCGGTGATCAGACTGATTAGAAGGGAAATGGAAATGGGAAGCTGGATTTGGGAGGGGATTACGTGATGCGGATGGGGTTGTTGATAAGGACGAGGAGGATTGTCGTCATTGTGGGGTGTAGTTTGTGGAGCGTTTGATTGAGTGCGTGAGTGAGTGATTGAGTGATGGGAGGTGGCAAGACGTGAGTGCTGTTGTCGAGCAACGTGTGCTGTGCGGTATCATGACTTCCAACACACACGCAAACGAAGCTATTACTTCACATCTGCGATACACCCAAATCCCTCACCAGACTCTCTTGGATCCTCCACATACCGCCATTCACCTCCCCTTCACCCTACTCATTGAGACACGACTGCTACTCACGTAGCGCAAATGGATCCCTTATAACAGCGTCCGCAAGAAATATAACAACTTGCGTTCGTTTGGCCCAAGCCCACAAGCAAAAGCTTCGTATGCGTCGACCCAGATCCAAGTCTACCGACATCCACATCCCCACCCCCGGCTCAATTCAAGTCAGTGGGAAAGCGCAATTCACTCCAATTCAATGCAATTCATCCGGGCCTCGCCACACGCAAGCGCATCCAATATCCGTGTCAATAAACGCACATACAGTAGTTTTTAGTTTCGGGCGCACACGCAATATTACTCCTCGAGTTCGGATCCGAATCGACTAGGTAGGCTTGCAGTGCTTGCAGTAGGGGTAAGGTAAGGCTGCAGGGGGGTGATGTCTATTTACCCTGCCTGATTTTCCGTCCAATGGGTACACATGCAGGGTTTGCTTTCGCACTCTGGGTTTTTGTTTTTCCAGGTTGAGTGAAGGACCGAATGGCGGATTTGGATGTGCTGTGCTGCAGGGTCTTGTAGATATCCTTGTGCGTGTGCATATTGGTGGCTACTATCTGGGACGGCGAGAGCCCTGTACCCGTGCAAGGCGAGGCGAGGGATCCGTCTCGCCTCCTTGTAGATTGCGTGTCCTGGCTTTGCAGAAGGATCGGTCAGATACGGGTTCTAGAAGTGTAGAGTCAGGGATAGATTTCTCTTGCCATATCTGATGCGCTAGATACGCGTTTCAGTATTGCAACGCCTGGAACAGCACCTTAGCGCATGGGTGTAAGAACGCGCTTTACACATTACATGTTGCACGTGATCCAGAAGGGAAATGGACAGAAACCATGGATGTGTGCCTCATGGAAACATCCCAAGCATGCAGCCTCGCGCAGGAGATATGCTTTTCTCCGTCTGTTTCATGTTCTACTGGCAGTAACCCCTGGATTGAGACACTGCAAGTCCTGGTTGAACGCATGGAAAGATTTCCACTACTAGACATACAATGAAGCATACCTAGATCTCTACTTGAGCGACTGGGACCCACCGCATTCAACCAGAATAACACTTCCTTCTGAAGAAACAAATTTGTGGAATAAATCCTGAGAGAAAGACACTGAAAGTCACCAGCGGTGTTGTGAGCTGCCAAATACTAGATACACCTATATATTTATGTTTTACTGTGTGGATGAAGAGAGAGTAAAAATGATCCCATGAAGTTGTAGTACCAAGGAAGAAAATGTCCAAAAAACAAAAACTAAAGTCTCGAGACTAAAAGCTTGAAGAAAAGCGAAAAGAGCGTACAAGTTACTAAAATGGACCGGAATATAAAAAAAATCTCCATATGTAGTCCCGTAAAGTCCGTATTGCGCAACCACTAACTCCCCTCCCCTTCCCACTGCCATTCCCCACAATTACCTTCGTTCAGGAAAACCCTCCTCAACCTTCCCCTAAACTGACCCCCCAAATAACCATCAAACCAACAGTTAGCCACACAGCCATCTTCCCTATTCACCTACAGTACATCTCTATCGCCGCATATTTCCAAACACACATAGGGAAGAACACGCCGTATACAATAGGGGCAAACAAACTAAAATATAAGTACCCAAGGACATCACATGTCAGTAAGTACCGTACATACATTTGGCAAAGCAATTAATTTCCATTGCGCTTCCCCCCTTATCTAGTTGGTAATCCCTCACCGCAACAACAAGCCTAATCCTAACGCCAATTCCTAAAACCAGGCTCCCGGCTCGTCTCTCCCGAGAAGCACAAGCACAAGCAAACGCAATAGCAAAAGCAACAGCAAAAGTCGACCGACAAGACAACATCAACAACGGCTACAAAAAGCTGCCCCCCCCACCCACCAATCAAACCACCCTCCCTCACCTGCCCCATCCCCATCCCCATCCCCATCTCCAATCCAATCCAATCCATCCACCCACCATCCTCCTCACACGTGCCGTATCTCTCCCCTCCCACACGATAACCGCCATCTGCAGGTACACAAAAATCCACCCACAAACCCCATCGGACCTCGCCACCTAAATCTCCGTGAAAAAGGTCTTGAGCCAATCACATCCCAGCAACCAGCACACGACCTTCCTAATCCGCGCATCTCCCCCTCGGCATCTCCGCAACAACGAAAAACATATCTCCAGCCCAGAGGAAAAAGAGAAACTGGCATCCAACCACTGCGCGCACGCCGTCGGGCCAAGACACGACTTTGCGAACGTTTGCACTGAGTCCCGCTTGTGAGGGTGGGTTTTGAGCATAGTTGGCGGATGGCGGGGAGCGCCTAGGGGGATGAGATTATACTTACTTAGGTACTTGCTGTGATGAGCATGGTAGGGCCGGCCCGTTGGGGGCAGATAAGGCTGGATGCTTGACGCAGGAAGATGCTCGTGACATTTGATTTGGGGGGTTCAGTTCGAACAGGAAGCTTGGATTGATTGTACTTAAGTAGACAGGGGCCGTACAATTGAATTGAATTGAGCAGCGCAGCTTCAACTCTACTGCAGCTCCAATTGAGCTCCTCAATACCACCCATCATGCCGTCCCTCACTCCCCTCCAAACTATCCTCCTCTTCCTCTCCACCGCAACCCTCTCCACCAGCACCTCGATCCCCGAAATCACCGGCCCAAAATTCCTCTCCCCACTCACCGGCCAAACAATCACAAACCTCACGGGCCTCATAACCGCCATCGGCCCCGACGGCCTCTGGCTACGCGCTCCTGCATCCCAAAAATCCAACGACCCGAAAATCTCAAACAGCCTCTACGTCTTCGGGCGGAACTTCGCCGCCTCGGGGAACTTGACTGTCGGCGACGAGATCTCGCTGACGGGAAAAGTCGCAGAATACCGGTCGAACAAGGATTACCTGTACCTCACCGAGCTCACCTCCCCGGTCCTGACGGCAAAAATCTCCTCAGGAAACAGCAACGCCGTCAAACCGCTCATCCTAGGCAAACAGACGCTATCCCCGCCAACCAAGGAATTCTCGGGATTGGATGGCGGCGACGTATTCGCGGTCCCGAACAACGTCTCGCTGGTTTCGACCGCGAATCCAGAGCTCCAGCCGAGGAAATATGGCCTTGATTTCTGGGAGAGCTTGAGTGGCGAACTCGTTACGATTGAGAAGCCCGTTGCGATTGCGAAGCCGAATTCGTTTGGGGATACGTGGGTGGTGGGTGATTGGAGGGTTACGGGGGAGAATGGGAGGGACGGGTTGACGATGAGGGATCGAGGTACGTAAACCAAAAGAAATCCACACCAAAAGAAAAGTGAAGTTTGCATACATACTGACCAATATCCAAAAAGATGCAAATCCTGAAGCCCTGCTAATCGGTACCCCCCTCGACACATCCAAAAACCCGCTCAACACCACCCTCGGCACAACACTACAGCCCATAACCGGAGTCCTAACCTACGCCTTCGGCTTCTACCGCCTCCTCCCACTCACAGCACTGAAACCCATTGCGCGGAAACAGCCTCTCCTACCGAGTGCAACGAAGCTGGAGAGTAAAGGCAAGTGCGATGGGATTACGTTTGGGGCGTACAATGTCGAGAATTTGGCGCCGCAGAGTGATCACTTGGGCGCGATTGCGGGGCATATTGTGAGCTATTTGAAGAGTCCTGATGTGTTGTTTTTGCAGGAAGTGCAGGATGATAATGGGCCGACGAATGATGCTGGTAAGTGTTGTCCTACCCTTCCTACCAGCACTATATACTATACATACACACACAATTCCCACTACACCGGATACTGGTACTCCCCAAAACCCCAAATCCCAAACACCCGCAAAAATCACACCACTTTAATATACACGAAACCCTACTCCCAATCCCCCGGACTGACATCCCAACTCCCACAGTAACAACCGCAAACCTCACCCTCACAACCCTAACCGCAGCCATCGCCGCAGCTGGCGGCCCCAACTACGCATTCACGGAAATCGCGCCCGTCGATGACCAGGACGGCGGTCAACCCGGCGGAAACATCCGCGTAGCCTACCTGTACAAACCTTCGCTGATCCGTCTCTTCAAGCCCAATCCAGGAAACTCGACGTCTGCAAACGAGGTGCTCGCAGGTACTGTTCCCACGCTAAAATACAACCCAGGCCGCATTGATCCTGGTAATGCCGCATGGACCGCTAGCCGTAAACCGTTGGTTGCGCAGTGGGAAGTCATCGACAGCAAGAAGAAGGATAAGAAAGACAGTGAAAAGGACCTGTTCTTTACCGTCAACGTGCATTTCGCCTCCAAGGGCGGAAGCAGCAGCATTCAGGGCGACGCCCGTCCGCCCGTAAACGGCGGCGTATTGGATCGGTTAGCTCAAGCGGAACTTACTGCAAACTTCGTAAAGGTATGTACCAAGAACCAAGAACCAAGAATCATAGGAAAAATCCATACATGGCAAAAGTTCCTGTTGCCCATGCCATACAATACCCCTTACCTTTAGCCAACCCCCTCCCCCTCTCCTCCCCGCCTACTCCGCCTCCCCCGTATCTACAGACCAAGATACTTGGCTCGGGTAGCGCCTGCAGCATGTGTTGGTGTGTGGCTGCTGCCCACGAGGCTGCCCAGCAAAAAGCCTCCGTGTTTTATAGCGCCCGCTCGTGCGAGAGAAGCTTCTACTGACATCGGCTACAGGACATCCTCGCCAAGGACCGAAAAGCAAAAATCATTACCGCCGGTGATTTTAACGAATTTTCTTTTGTTGAGCCGTTGGAGCAATATACTAAGATCTCAGGCCTCAAGGACCTCGACGAGGTGGCAGGGATCAAGGACGAGGAGCGGTACACGTACTTATTTGATATGAATGCACAGCAACTGGACCATATGTTCGTTTCGCCTGCAGTCAAGAAGGCCAAGTACGAGCACATCCACATCAACACGTGGGTCGAGTTTAACGCCCAGATTAGTGACCACGATCCCTCCGTGGCACGCTTGGACGTGTGCGCATAAGATTTGGTATGCTGGGATTAGAGATAGGCATCCAGTTCAGACATACTGTAATGTAATGACGAAGTAATGCAATGCGATGTGCAAAAGAAAGCAGACGTATGATTTGACAGAATGAAACACAAGTCGCCCTACCTGAAGCGGTGCTTACGCTGTGACCTTGTACGCGGGTCGATATTATTAAAGGCTGTTTGATATTGCCACGCTGGGGTGCACCATTGGCACGGTGCGCGATAGGCTGGCTTCGGTCGCAGCCAGAAAAGGAGCAATAAGAGGTCGGAGTGGGCAAAAAGGGTGCTGACACCGTAAAGCAATTGATGATGGTACCGAGTTAATTGGGCCGACTTGCGACTAGGGCCTGCGTATGCCTGCGTATGCCTGCGTGGATTTGCGTAGGATGCGGGTATGCCGGGCTCATCTCTCAACCATCCTCCCTTCGCAAAGAAGAGGACAGACAGAGGCTTGCGCGCGTCCCATCCATCTACCTCCCTTACCCTTCACCATGATGAGTATGTAGGGTGTAAGTAATCAACACAAGGCCTGGCCGGGGATCGGCTGGGTAATCAGCTGAGGGACATGCTATGCCCACGCGCATCGCCTGGTGTCCGAGTAACGGGCACGCCCAGTTTGACTCTTTCCAGGCAGATGGCATGAATGAAAGGTAGGGGAATGCTGGAATACTGGGCCATAGGTCGGGGCGAACGGGTTCTCCACGTGTAACTGGTGTCTGGCAGCATCCCGTTGTCCTGGTCGGGGTTGTCGCACGCATTCCAAGAAACCGTCCACTTCAAGACAGCAAAACGAAAGCGCAGGTCGAAGAGCTGTGGGCCAAGGACGGATCAGCATTCCATTTTCCCGCTGGGATAAGCGCCACGGCGGGTTGCCAGCGAATTGCAGACGGTCCATCTTCCATTTACCCGATATGCAACATCTGGCGGGTCGTCAAGTCAGCGCGACACCGGCGATGGCGGTGCTAAATTTGTCCGAGTGGGCGACGACGGGAGTTGTTGAAGGCACTTGAAATGAGGAGACGGGACCCACGCGGGGTCCCCGGAGAAGAGGCGAGATTGTAGTCCAAAGCGGGCCAAGACGGTCTAAATGGCTCCGCTCCGCTAACAAAAAGTAAGGAGCAAAAAGGTGGGGGAGAGAAGAAAAAGAGGCTGCTTAGTATGAGGACAAAGACTTGTAGCTCTTCCAAGAACAACGAGCCTCGCCGCATACGTAAAACAACCTCAACACCAAGCCCCGCCCTGGTCGCCATGGGCCCTTTGGCACTCGTCATACCGGCTGGCGTTGTCGTCCCAATACGGCCGGGGTTGCACTGGCAAAGCTTCTTTTCGTCTCGGTTGAACGCAACATGCACTGGTCCAACTGCACCCTTATCCGTCCTGCGCGTCTCTCGCGGGCGTTATGCCAAGGTCTTGGGTGGCGCTTTTGGTAGGTAACGACGATGCCGCCCAGGCCTCTCTTCTACGCCTTCCCGGTCGTTCTGGAACGCTCACTTTCCTGATAGATGGCCTTGGCCCGATGCGATAGAGGAAAGCCAGCCTAAAGGACCATCAGCCAGAGATATACAGATGAGCATATCTGGCGAACCAGTAGCGGCCTCCTAGGATCCCACGACTACTGCGAATACCTCATCTCTGCAATCTAGCCACGGGGCGCTGAGTGTATTGAGCCTGAACGGTCAGAAAGGGCGCTCCTGCGTCGAGGCGTCCGTGGGCCAGTATTTGGTCAAACTGTTGTGGAAGTGTTGTACAGATTCCAATACCGCCCGTCAAGGGCATCTCCCGCTGACTGTGTGTACGATGGCCCCTTTCGGGCAACAATCCTCCGCCACGGCTTGGAGCGCAGATGTCAAGCGCCAAGTTGGATCCACTCTCTTTGTCCCCTCCAACCGCCCCCATGGGGACCCGATGGCCACTAAATGATCCTGGTCATATCTGAATTGGCACTCGATTGCTCGTTTCGAGCCTGGCGGCGCACGCGGATGCAAGTATGAATACCCTGGGTTGTCCCCCCTTGGGGTGGTTCCTCAGAGTTCCTCACGTACTCCCATCAGCAGCACTATGACGACCGAAAAGATACCATCTGAGGGCAACCCACACTCGACCCTTGAGGTCTCTGAGAAGAACAACATCCTCGCTAGCAGCGATGTCGAGAGCTCCGGTGTGAGCTCGCCCGCTGAGTACGATGATCTGCCCGACCCTGATGCTGGCAAGAGCGACGAGGAGCGCGCAAAGCTTGTACGACAGTCATTTTCCTTCTCTTTTGTTTCCCATCTCTTTCCATGCTAACCATTTTTCTTTACTGTAGGACAAAGCTCTCGTTTGGAAGATTGACCTGTGGTTGATCCCGTGGTTGTCGCTCTTGTATCTTTTGTCTTTCTTGGATCGTACCAACATTGGAAATGCCCGTGTTGCGCATATGGAAGGCGACATTGGCATGACCGGCCGCGACTACAACGATGCCTTGACCATCTTTTTCATCTCGTACGCAGGTGCTGAGCCCCTCACCAACATTTTGCTCAAGAAGTACTCCCCACGTGTGTTTTTCACTGCCATCATTTTCCTCTGGGGTGGAATCATGACCGTCATGGGTTGTGTCCAAAACCAAGCTGGCCTTCTTGCTTGCCGTTGGTTCCTCGGTCTCGCTGAAGCTGGTCTGTTCCCTGGTGTTAACTACTACCTCTCGTAAGTTTGACTTTAATCCATGTACAATCAACTTGCGCTAATATGGAACAGCTGCTGGTACAAGCGCCAGGAACTTGGTTTCCGCGCTGCTCTTTTCTTTTCCGCCGCAGCGCTCGCTGGTTCATTCGGTGGTCTCCTTGCAGCCGCTATTACTGGAATGGATGGCGTCGGTGGTTACGAGGGATGGCGATGGATCTGTAAGTACTTTTCTCATGCCTTTTCTCTTAATGTCCGCGATATTGAGTTTTGGCTGACCATAATAGTCATCATAGAGGGTCTCATTACCGTTTTCGTTGGCATCTTCTGTTGGTGGATGGTATTCGATTTCCCCGACACTGCTCGTTTCCTGACTGCCGAGGAGAAGCTCCGCGCTCTTCGTCGTCTACGTGCCGATGGTCAGGCCTCCGCTGAGACCGAGTCGCTTAGCCGCAAGTACGTTTTCGCCGCTCTCAAGGACTGGAAGACCTGGGGATACGCCGTGTGCTACATGGGCTGCCTTTGCCCTCTGTATTCCTTCTCCCTCTTCTTGCCCACCATTCTCCTCGGTATGGGTTACAAGGGCACTACCGCCCAGCTCATGTCCGTCCCTCCATACGCGGCTGCTGCTTCGATGACTGTCTTCATTGGTTGGTTGGCTGATCGCACAAAATGGCGTGGATACTGCAACATGGTCGTCTCTTTTACTGGGTGTATCGGATTCGTCATGCTGATTGCTAGCGAAAACGTCCACGTCCAGTACGCTGGTACTTTCCTCGGCGCAATGGGCATCTACCCAACTGTCTCAAACACGCTATCCTGGGCATCCAACAATGTCGAGGGAGTGTACAAACGTGGTGTCATGGTTGGAATAGTCGTCGGCTGGGGCAACATGAACGGTGTCGTTTCCTCGAACATCTATATGCCCAAGGACAAGCCCAGGTACCTCATTGGCCACGGAATCGTCCTCGCCTACATGTTCGTGTGCTTGTTTGGCGGAACCGTTTTCATGCACCTTATGCTCAGGCGCGAGAACGCTCTTAGGAAGTCTGGTAAGCGCGATCACTGGCTCGAGGGCAAATCCGCCGAGGATATTCGCATGATGGGAGACGTCCGTCCCGACTTTATCTACACCTTGTAAATTGGTTTTTTGCCTGGAGGTTGGTATATTGGGAAACACGATCCTTCTGGATTGGATTGTTTGTCCAAGTACGAAATGAATGATTTTGGAAATAATGCTGTACTGATTTAATTGGGTGGTTAGCTGCGATGTTACTGGTCATGTATACAGTTAGATTGTTCTTCTATGTGTATCTGTTCAAGAGACGAAAAGAGCAAGACCATAGCAAGAAAAAAAATGAGTAACTTACGCCTAGACTTGACAACTTTGGTGATTGGCTTTCGTGGTGTGTGATGATCTTGCCTCAAAACAAGCCTTTGCCAGATGGTCACGATGTTTGCTTTTTCTCTTGGTACAACTCCACTGACGACAGTGGTTGAACTTGCAATCGCGATGATAATGTTCTAAGCTCAGCCACGCACGGCAGTTGATGTTGATGCGACAATCCTTTGTCTTGGACGACGATATGTTGAAAGCTTGGTAAAACGCTATTTTGGTGGCAGCGGCGATGACCAGGAGGCGGATGATAACCTTTGCGAAATCGTTGTGGCTTCGGCGGGTGGCTTTCGAGTGGTTTTCTAGAAGACTGGAAGAGGCAGCACTGACGACCTCGGGAAGGGCGTGAAGGGAGAGTCGCCATTCGTTAGCCGCTGGCTATCCGGCCGCCCGCCCGAGAGAGCCGGGGCTCCCAATTAGGCAGCCTGGAGAACACCCAGATAGGAAAGCGTGGTCACGTGGAGCAGGCTGCCCACCTGGGAAAAACACCACGAACTCGACGGCTATACAGAGACGAGGAGGAGAATGTGCGACAGATCTGGCAGTTCAAGTATGTGCCGGCCAACAACCAAAACTTCCGGACGGCCGCAGCGTCAGTCGACCCATGACGCCAGCATCGAGCGATGATAATTTCCCCGCAAGCATCTTGTATATCCAGTGTGGGTCTTGCTTGGATGCATCTGGGGTATGCGCATTCCTGGGACGCAGTCAACAAAAACCCCTAATCATCACAAGAGGAAGCCTCCAAACCACCATCGAAACCAAAGAAGACGAAAAGGAAAGGGGAGACTCACAAACCACAGAAAACTCACAGAAGGTTAAAATTGGCGCGACAACCAAGCTTTTAAGTAAAGAGTATAAGCGGCTTGCCGCCCCATTCCTTCTTCCTATTGCCTGCTTACCCGGATTGCAAGGCCGAGTAGGATGCAGCGACGTAATTGTGGCGCTGAGAGGGACGGAGGAGGGAGGGCTGGGGGCGGGCGGGTGTGAGTGGAGAGCGGATATCCATCACCAACCTTGGCGTCTCCGCGGAGAAAGAAGAGAAAAGCGTGCGATCCAGAGGTTCACTTCGTATATGAGGCCGAGGTCCAGTGGAGAAGGAGGTTGCTGTTACTTGATGGGAATCAAGCATATATGAGTGTGCTGTCATGTCGTGTCATGGGGAAGTGAATGGTTTGGAAGGCGCATGCGTGAAGAGCGCACCTTCTCCATTATAACAAAGCAAAGCGTCGCCTTCCCATCAGGAGGGTGCGCTAGTGGGCCCGCTCTATGCTACATACACACCTCCCTTCATGCCCTCCCATCCATTTCCCCATTTTGCCGGTGC
The DNA here is from genome assembly GCA_028476805.1 of Acrocalymma vagum. Lineage (NCBI taxonomy): Eukaryota > Fungi > Ascomycota > Dothideomycetes > Pleosporales > Acrocalymmaceae > Acrocalymma > Acrocalymma vagum. Next base: position 37,384 of record JAQGEP010000171.1, read on the forward strand.
GGGCGCTACAAAACATCTCCATGGCATGGATGTTGGACAATGAGAATCCAGTATGCCCTTATTCCCGCTTCAGTCACGCCACTTGAGCATACACACCTGTTCGGTCTAAGCGGCATGTCTGTCATCGCCCATCCACTCCTCTCCTCTATTTATCATCGCGCATACTCTCTCCGCACCTCTCCTCTGTTGCCAGCACCACCTTCTTCAACCTTCCACCAACCCTCCATTCACCGTCAAGGAAACCCAGTCAAAAGGACAAAAGGATGAATTGAATCGGGGGAGTTCCAAAGCCCCGGTGTCGCTTGCTGCATATACTAGATGAAGATGATGCCGCTTTAGGACTGTTCCGCCCCCTCCCCTTCTCTACTCGCTGCTCGTTTGTAGATCAATTCCATGGAGCTATAAAAATGCCTGTCTGTCCCACCGGCAGTCCAAGCAGAATTGCCGACCAGTCATACCATGCTCATTCATATGCCTGTTCCCCTAAATCATGCACTCCCTCTTTCCTTTCTTCCTCCACGCAAACCCATTTTTGTCCCCAAGCACCCGTAAGAAAGCAAGAAACCAAAAAAATTCTAGATATCTTATGCCATTGTCCATTGAATGCGCCCGTAAATGCCTGGTTCACCACTCACTTGAATAAACTCCTCAAGTCTTCCAGCCTCTTCTTCGCAGCCTGGTCCTTTGTGTGCTTCTCGCGCGCCATAGTCAAGGCCGCCAAAGCTTTCTTCTTGCGCTGAAGCTCAAGCATCTTCTCTTCAAAGCTTTGCTCCATGATGAATCGTTTGATGGTGACGGGCCGATTCTGGCCCAACCTATGCACACGATCCACAGCCTGAGCTTCAGCAGCAGGGTTAAACTGTGGTTCCATCATGTACACGTTGTTCGCGGTTGTCAAGTTGAGGCCGAGCCCACCCGCTCCAATGGACACCAGAATCACGCGCACGTCAGGGTCCTCCCGGAGTAAGCGGGTCGATTTGTCGCGCGCATCCCGGGACATTCGCCCATCCAGTCGCACGCACTTGTGCCCATGATTGTGGAGAGCAATTTCAATCAGATCGAGGTGAGTGGTCCACGTTGAAAACACGACACTACTTTTGTTAGCCACTCTACTCTCACGGATTAGCGCTCACAAGGGCGAAGAGCGAGTAGGTTTCGATGGCTCCCTTCGTCCTGTAGGGCCAGAAAGCTCCAATGCGAAATGGAACACATACCTCTTGATAGGGGGCTCCTCTGGGTGAGCCTCACTCCATTGCCTGTGCTCTTCCAGGTCTTTGAGCAGCGCCTGAGTCTTCGTATGGGGGCCTGTGTAACCGCCAATCTTCTTCGCAAGCTTCGGATCCCGCTTGATCCGCTCGCGCTCATCCTGAAATGCGGAATAATCCTCACGTTTGAGCTCAAAAGCGACCTGCCGTACACGCTCGTCGCAGAATTGACACTTAACAAAGCCATCTGGTTGCGCAATTTTAGCCCAGTCATCGCGCAGTCTCTTGATATGCCTGGGGCAAACCAGATGGTAGCAGGACGTCATGAAGCCAATTGTTTCAGGAACCTCTGCATCGTCCTCTTCAAGCTGGGGGTCTACTTCGAGGACCAATCGTCGGCAGTACTGGCATTCATCGGCGTTTGTCTGATCGAGGAGCTCTAGCATCTCATATGCCTGTTGGCGATTGAGTGCTGGTGCCTCCTCATCTTCATCATTGATCTCCATTGGATTCTCGTAAGTCATGCCATCGGTGAGCTTTAGTGCTTCATCACTTAGAAGGTCTCGGCCATGCGCACAGATAAGTCGGAGGTTGAGAATGGCAGTAAGAATGCGCGCATAACTGTGGCCGCCAAGTTTCTCGCCTGCTGTAACTGCATTGACCTTCCTCTGTGTATCTTGCTCGAACCAATCATGAAGCCTTCGTTCCTCTCTAGCAAAGTCAAGCCTAACTATCAAGTCCTGACGTGGAGGAAGATCAATGATGTCCTTGGTTCTACGCAGCGTGACAGAGCTCACAAGAAGCTGCAATTTGGGAATGACTTCAGGGTCAGCAAGCTTGAACGGATTGAGAATATGGTGATTGAATCCAGCAGGTGTCTCGAAAGGTTTCAGGCGAAGAAATTGGAAAAGTGCTCCGAGATCCTAGATTTTGAACAGACGTTAGTACCAAGAGACTTGGTATCTTGGCATGGGCGAAACGGGGATTACTAACCTCTAAACGATTCTGTACAGGAGTGCCTGTTACGGCCCAACGACGCTGACCAGCAAGGCGACAAGCCGCTTTTGACTGAGCCGTGGAGGTCGAACGGATAGCGTGCGCTTCGTCTAGTACGATCCGGAACCAATTGACCTGTTGCAGCGGCATTTTCTGATCTACCGTATCCTTCGAAATTATCTGGTAGGTGGTGATAACCAAGTCATGGTCCGCAAGGTCGTTCACCGTCATTTGCTTACGTTCTGGGCCATGATAGCGGATCCATTTCAGACCCTTACCGTCTGGAAAGTGGCTTTCCAGTTGCTCCTTCCAATTCGTCATGGTGCTCAGTGGGCAAACAAGAAGCGTAGCCCGACTGTTCCTCACTTGGCGAATGACATCCCCCAAGCCGACCAGATGTCGGACGGTCATCGGCGGAGGAGGCGCCTTGTTCGTGAAAGCTTTCGCATCAGCCATGGAATTATCATCTGCAACCAAGGACAAAACACTCAAAGTCTTGCCCAATCCCATATCATCAGCAAGAATACCTCCGCGGACGGAATTTGGTTTCTCCTTGGTCTCCTCTCCTGTGATAACATGAACGTAGTATTTCTGGCCGTTATTACGAAGCTTAGCCTGGAAGAGTGAATCTTTGCGATCGTCGCTTTCTGGCCCCGATCTATCCTGCTCCTTGTCCCACATGAAATGCAATGCCTTCTTTTGATGCGGGTAAAGACTGGTCTTGATAAGCTGAGTCGGCTCCCGGAACGGAAGGTCATCGTTGCCAGCAATAGTATCAAACATGTTGCTAACATCGGCTCGAATTTCCTCTACGCTTCGCAGAACGTAACTGCCCGAAGCAGGAGCATATCGGTTGTTGTAGCCGGCTGGTTCGAAATTTGGGTTAGCGACATCAGCACGAGTGAAGGATGCATTCGTATGGGGGTTGAAGTAGTCATATCGCGACAACTCAAATTGTGGATCCACAAGTTCAACGCCTCTGCCTTTTAGAAAACGCCCGATATCGTGAGAAACCTTCCGTGGGCAGTATAACTGCAAAGTCATCCCAATGAGCGTATTCAGCGGGGAGCCTGAAGGTCCTTCCCCGGGTTGCTTCCGTCGCGGCTCGGTCCAGGACATCCAGTACAATCCACTGACTTTTGCGGCATCCATCAAAGGCGCAAGAGCTTGAGCTGTCTTCACATCCACTCTGCCAAACTCTCTACTAGTGGGATCAGTGACCATGATGATATGGGTGCCTTTGTGGCCGCCACCTCGGCGAAAAGAGACTTTGATTCGACTCTGTTGGCCGTAGTTGCCGGAGTACTTCTTGGGATCTGTAAAAGGAACCATAGTTGTTTGCACATATGCTTGTCTGATTTTGCCGATGCAAATAACCTGCGCAGAGTTGTCTTTAACCACCTCAACATCTGCATCCTCATCATCGCCTGTAAAATTAGCAAACATGCAAACAAATAAGATGATAAAAGAACTCACTCATTGTTAGATCAATCGCCGCTGTTGGTCCTGGAGGTGCTGTCGGAATTTGTTGTCCATCTCGCGGTCTGAGGTCAAGAGCCCCGCCTCTACCAGCCGCATTTATGTGAGATTTTTTGTTGTGCTCTTCATCAGTCTTGACACGTTTTGAGGGCGAAGCGGTGCGCTCATGTACGTTGTGCAGACGCTCCACAAGTGATATTTGGCCAGGATTCATAGGGCTTGTTTGATCCCCTCGCCCGCGATCGGTATCGCCTTCCGATGAAGCTGGTCGCTTTGATATTGATTTAGGATTCATTAGTGCTCGCGGATCGTACTGCGGCAGCTGCGGAGTCGACATGTTGTTCGGCTGCTGACCCGCAGGACCACCTTGAGATTTCAAGTCAGCTGATGTAATGGATGGAGAAGAATTTTGATGCGTGCTTTGTTCAGGTTGCTGGGCCTTAACAGGGGCATAGTCATGAACGGGCACCTGAGATGTCTCAAGCTCTTGACTGTCGCCCATAACAATATCCCCATCTTCGTCCATGCCGGGCTCTTATGATACTGAATTGTTGAACGAAGCTGTGATGGGATTGTATAGCAGAGGGAAGTAAAGATGGGTGGAGTAAGAAACAAAAAGTTGAGGTTGAAGAAAGTGGGAGAAAGTGACGAGCAAGGGTTGAAAACGAGAGTCAGCTTTACCTCTCTTAAACGCCCCTCTGGGGTCGAGCAGAACGCGCGGGTCCATAGCTTTATATATGACAGCGCGAGAAAGCAGACCGCCACAAAGGTGAAATTAGATGAACAACACTCAGTGAGAGAAGAGAGAGAAGGATTCTCGTGCGATAAGCAGGGAGATTCAGGTAAAGGCGGAGTGACATATACTGCTATTCTCCCTGCTGGCACCAGTAACACTCTGTTTGTTTCCTGAGGGCGGATGATGGAGGTCAAAAGGCCGCATCTGATATTCACGCTGTGGTGGGAGGGTGCCAAGGCGGGTAACTCCCAAGGTACTGTATGGCTTCTTCCCTCTAGCCCGTGACTCGGAAAAGCACCAACGATGCGATTGATTCTGCAGGGTAAATAGTCAGTACCCAAACTTCTCTCACACTGTCCTCGTAGCTTCTCACAAGGAGGTTGCTGAGCCGGGTGTAGTGACTTAGGCTGCAGCAGAAATCAACACAAGTATCGGAAGCCCGTCTGCAGTAGTGGTAAAGGCAGCTTGAGGCGGCGTAGCAGCAGAGGACGCAGCAGCCAGAACGGGGCCCCTCTCCACATGTGCGCTGGTGCCGCTGCCTCTCAGGGAGGAAGATGACGAGGCGCAAAATGATCTTGAATGATGATGAAGAGAAGAAAGCGAGCGATGGTTGCCTTTTGGACGGATGGAGAAAGCAATGAAGACAGTGACAGTCAGCGTTTTGGCGCCACATGTGGCTAGTGGCTGGTCTGTGCAAGGGTCAGATGACCCTCTATAGAATGGCCCAGCATTGTTTTCCCGACGTTATCGGCCCCATGAGGAGGATCATCCTGATCCTGTGCGGGGGAATCTCCTGGTAGAGACCGTCCAGAGGTCGCAGTGCCCAGGAATCCCTAATAATGTAATACTACGAGGTAACAGATTGTGTCCGTGTGACCTGCGAAGTGGCGCCATATCTAGCCCAAAGGCTATGTAGTCTGGTCGTCGGGTAGTGACAGCGGATAGTGCGTGGGGCAACCCAACCCCCGAATGTCAGTCTCTCTGCCCATACTACCATGAGCAAGCGATAAGGAAATGGGGGGAGCAAAAAGAAAGAAACAAGGAGAAATGGGAACCAGCTTCCTGGGGGGCTGAAGTATTATTACACGCACGCTCCAACGCGTGCGGGGTGGTCACTAGACAGAAAACGCCGCCTATGCAATCTTTCCCATCCCATCCGCCATGCATGCACATGTACATGAACGCCCAGCCATGCAAGTGTGTGCCCCTCTTGTTCCTGCTCCTGTTCCTGTTCCTGTTCCTGTACCTGTTCCTGTACCTGTTCCTGTACCTGTTCTTTTTCTTGTTCTAGAAATGTGTGTCTAGCAATATATTCCACCAATCCAGTAATAATCTATACAAATCATAGAAAATAACCCAACAAGAGAAAATCCGAAAAAGATACAATCAACATATCAATCATCAGCACCATGTAAACACAGGATTCCTGCTCTTGACCATTTCCAGTCGCTCCACAATCACCTTTTTCCGGTTCCCCTCCATGTCTTCATTCGCTGCGTACCCCAAGTCACCCTCATCGTCATTCTCATCACCAGCAAAAAGGCTATGCCCCCTCCTGCTTGATAAGGAAAATCGACGATGGCTCCGGCGAACATCACTGTGGTATTGGCGTGGTGCGTCATAGCTCATACGTGATCGATGGTTAGGCCGTCCGTTGGCGGCTTCAGAAGTATTACGAGACGTCCAAGGAACAGACTGCACCGTGACTGGAGATACGGGTCCGTTTGCTTGCTCCTCCGGTCGGCGTATGTCAATGGACGACGATTCGCGCGATAGATTGAATCGGTTCTCATGCGCAGTTTCTAAAGGCGGCGAGTTCATGAGAAGGTCGTTCTGGGGCCTCTGAGGCGGCGTCGAAAGTGCCGTAATATCCATCTCTTCCTGCTGCTCTCCGCGCTGACGGCGTCCTGGTTGGTGTTTTCTCCGCATTTCCGCGGACGGCGCACGAAGCGGAACAGCGATAGGAATTTCAACTATATCGTCCCATACACATACGCGGGCTCTCCGCGTAAGTTCCAAGGGCCCATGGTCAGGCGTCTTCAGCGTTTCCACTACATTCCATGCCTGACCTTTCATGACCGCAATCTGCTTCGCATACATTCGCTCTTTGAAATCTGCGTCTTGCGTAAAACATTTCCGAAGAGCCACTTGAGTATCGCTCCACCACTGTTTTGACGTCAGGAGTGGAAGGAAATGTCGGCGGGTGGCTTCTGAAAAGGGTTGGCCAATGAGGGAGACAGGCAAGAATAACCAGCCAAAGGGATAACTGCGCCACTACATTTGACGTTAGCATTGAATCTCTTTTCCAGAAATATGACAAGCAGTCTTACAGCATCAGGATGCTTCCACGGCCACGACAAACTATTGTCGATAGCACCAATAGATATAGCTGGCGTCGGTTCATTGTTCGGCATCGGTGTATTCGACCGGCTCGTTGCACGCATAGGTTCCCTCCGTCCATAAGGGTCCACTTCAGACATGGATTGCTTCGTGTAGTTGCTCGATCCAACTTCACCGTCCTCCTCTTCGCCATCCATCTTGGGTGGCTCTGCCACAATAGTAGCCTCTTGCGACTTCTGGTCGATCTTGATCATCCAGTTATCCAATCCTCGATCTGTATTTCGCATAATATAGTCCAAGATGACAAGTTTCTCCAATTGCTCTCTGAACGACTGCTGCAGAGGTGCTGTCCAAAATACCCTCCGTTGCTGCTCCTGATTAGCCGCATCCAGCGGCTCATCTTCATCTTCGTCTTCATTGTCTGACTGCGGTCCACTTGGCCTACACTCCTCAGCCCATCTCCTCTTCTTTTTCCTTCGCGGTGCCCCGTCCGTTCTAAAACCCGAGTTGTGTTGATCAGGCCATGGGTGTTCTTTCAGGAAAATGTTCGCATCCTTGAACCCTTTCAGAAAAACCTGGAAACTACCCTGCTTCTCCGGCAGGGGCTTATGCTTTCTGTAAAACGCCCTCCGATCCCAAAAGTCGTAGTAGAAGGATTTCGAGGATAGGGAGACGACTTCGGTGTAGGGGACGAGGTTGGTACGCAGCTGAGTATCGAGGACGTATGCGGCCGCTTCGGAAACATAGCTCAGATTAGGAATAAGGCACGCTCTCCCGAAGAAGAAAGGGAAAAGATTGCGATGTATCCATTTTGTCCACTTGGGGTTTCGTGATGCGTAGGGCTCCTCGTCCTTAGGCTTGAAGACGCCAACGACTTTGCCCTGCGTGTTCCGCGCAAAGTAGCTGCCCGAACTACCTTGGGTAATCAGCTTGGGATGTGTGCCCATCTCAATTGCCAGTCGGACGCTCTCAACAATGTCATCGAATTGCAGCTTGGTCATACGGTCAGACGAGCCTTCAAAGTCAAAGGTCAGCGTCTCCGCTGACGCCGGTCGCACCCCGTCGGGTGCCTGGAAAACAGAATGGTGAATCTCGAGCGGCTCATCATCGGGAGTATCCTTTTGCTTCTTGATTTTGAATTTCTGGGCAATCTCCTCGGCCCAGCGTTCCAACCTGGCGTTGATGGCCTTGATGTCCACGCCAGAGTTACTCCGTTGCCGTCTTCCCGGTGCATTCCGACGCGGATTGGGCGAAGCAGTGACGCTAGATTCGCCGGGAACGCGCATGCGAGAATTGCGCTTCGGTTGTATAGGGGCATAGTGTGAGTTAGAGAGGGAATGCGGATGGAACTCGTCTTCGGATTCGCTGTGGGAGTCTTCCTCCTCTTCGGCCTGGGCTATTCGAGCATAGCCGGAGGTAGGCGGCCGTCGTGATCGAGGCATTGTGAAATAGAGGCAGCGGGAGAGGGAAGGAAAGGGAGTGTGCGGTCCACGAAAAGGGAGCCTGGAATTATCTCGCTATGACGGAGGCTGTTGCATGAAGCTGATCTCCAGTTGCTAGCCGCGTTGGAGCTTAGCGCGGCCATCATGACACGTGCGCTACCCCAGATATCTGCTTGCTCCTAGGTTCATCTTCACTCTCAGCAAGCAGAACACATATTAGATAGCGCAAAAAATGGTTGGTCTGCTCCTGGCTGTGCTAATTCTGGGTATCATGGTCTTATTAAAAACTCTTAAGACGAACGCAGCAGCAGAGAGCAGTACGTCTCGTCAAACTCCCATTCCTTAAGCCTAAAAGCTATCATCCAAATCCACCTGCCGTCGGACTACACTGGGACTATCCTCGTCCATCCCGCCAGTTGTGTCCGTAATGTCCCCACCCGCTGTCAGTAACAAGTCTTCTACAATACGCCTGCTAGCTTCGCGAGCTATCCCAAACAGTTAGCACACGTGCTCAGAGCAGAAATTCAGACGTAAAACATACCTGGCGTTTGCAGAAGCTTGCTCTGTGGAATATGGAACTGAATTGTTTTGGGAGGACTATAATCAAGCTCGTCATCCTCTCCGCTGTCGCTATCGAACACGTTGCCTGTTTTGGTCACGCTGAACGGCTGTTTACCCTTGCCGGGCGTTTGTACGCTGACGCCGGGTGTCCTCGGAGTTTTCAAGGGAGAGAAAATATCTGCACGAAGCTGAGGAGCCGGTGACGAAGGCGGCGATGAATCGTCGGCCCAATTGGGTAGGCTACTTGTAGCGCCTCCACGTGGAGTAGGAGCACCACGGCGGGCTGTTGCGGGCGTGAGCCCACCTGTCGGCTTATATTTCCTTGGACTTATCAACGGGGTGGCCTGCACACGATACGTCTTGTCAAGGACCCGATGCAACAATGGATCCTGATTGAATTGACTCTTCTTAGATGTAGTTGGTCTTGTGAATGGTGATGAATCCAGTTCGCCCGTCATGTCCGGAAGTGCCTGCTCTTTCCCAGGTGTAGTCGGATGCAGCTTTTGCGTCCGCGAGCCGAGGACCTCTTCCCTGAGAGCTTCGTATGGCGAAGAGAAGTCGGCAAATGTTGGGTTGTCTTCTTCTCCTCCCTCTCGCCGATCCCTTCTCTCAGACGGCGGTGCGCGCGGTGTGCTATGTGCGTGTGCGAGGGAGGGCGAATCGAGTGCCGAAGTGTCCTCCAGATCGGCCTGCGAGGAAGAAGGGCGGGGAGGAGTTACTGACGTGCCAGTTACAGTATCATCTTCTACAGTCTCGTCCTCGTACAGCTGTGATTGTTGGGTTTCATCTTGTGCAATGGATTCATCTTGATCGGGTGCTTCGTAGCCGGAAAGAGAGACATTTGCGCTGGCTTCGAAGAATTGCTTCCAAAACTATTCAAAGGGTCAATCAAGGTCTCTTCGTGGTCTTCCGGTGCCACTTACCTTTGAACCCTCCCATACCGCCTCCGAATGTTTTCCATACTGCTCAACGATGGGAAGTATGTTCGTTGTTACGATGCGGTGCGCGCGACTAAAGTTGTGGTCGATTTCTGGCGGATGGTCAGTCGCGTATGCGGGGTGACGCCCAACGTTGTTTACCTTGCAGGGTCAGTGTAATCGACTGCTCCAGCTTCTCCAATTCTTCCGTAAGAGAGAGATTACGCTGCGGGGCGATGCTTTGGCGAGACATCTTGTCCGTTGTGCATTCAGCGGTGTCGCGTGTTCTTTGTGTATACAAAATATCCACAATTGTTGTTGTTTGCTTGTATGCCAACACGCACCGTGGGGCTCACTCGAAACTAGGCCGAAATAGGCAAACCCAGCTTCCCTCTCACTCTCGCTCCTCTTCTGCCTACGCTTCCTGACTGAAGTTTATACATGCCTCAAATATTCCCCGCTAGTCATGTCTATGTTAGCTGGTAAACACCGCATACATAACCGTTCACCAATATTCAAACCGCATGTACCGTCCTGTTCAGTCTCACGGGTATGGCGGGGTGAAAAGGTTCTCCAGATGCTGATTCGCAAATGCGCCCACAGGCGACACATTGCTTAAAGCACTAGGCTTCGAAAACCGTGGCGATTTATACTGGAATGCCTGGATTAAAAAGGCAAAGCCAATAAACTGCGGAGAGTACTGATACTAAGTACTCAGAGAAACCAGAGGCCTGCATACTTTCGGGCACTTGTGTATATGATGATACTTTAGCTTTAGGCGCTGATGCTGAGATAGTTCGATTCGTTTATTGCAGTTGCGCTTGGTACAATCCTTTTGACTCGGAAGCGTGTAATGTTGATCACATAAGAGCTAGGACTAAGATAGAATTAGCAGAAGGATAGCCTCCCGGATACACTGAAACTAGGTGCAGTGAAGAACGTGTATGATCATGGCCTTACATGACCTGTCTAGAAGAGTCCCGCCCGCTTTTACTGCAGGCTTTACATGTAAATGATGATAAAAAACCAAGCAGAGGAGGCCTTTATCGATCACACTGTATGCGCTTCACCCGGAGGTGAACTCTGACCATGAGCAGTATGAATGATAGTAAATGAAGAACAAGATGGAGGTAGAGACTTGATAATAAAATCAAGAATTCGTTATTCCGTGGTTCAAGCTTATGGAGTTAAGTCATATATACCCATGGTACATTCCCACACTGTCCATATCGTACGGCCCTCACAATTTGTGGCTCATCAGGTTATGACTGACTCTGTTCCTGATCCAGTGCTACTATTCACATCCTACGATTCTTTACAAGATATCCATATTGTTAAAGCGAATACTCAGGGTTTCGCAAATACTTCTTCTACTACCTACTAGTGGTTCATCTGCGAAGGCCTAAAACGGAAATATCGTATATCCATCCAAAATAGATCATCTCGAACTGATAATCACGGGATTCAGAAGTTTCATCTGCCGGCCTAAGAGGCAAATGAGCGTACGGCACTAGGTTGCTATGCGAGAATACCTATGGTATGAGACGTAGCAGGCAGACTCGTAACACGGACCATTGCCTCTGCTTTTATGGGAGACATTGTCTCGCCCAAACACATTCATACACACGAAAGCTTCTTTCACTTCTACATTTTGTAGCAAACCGCAAAAAAGAACAAAGACACGGAAATGCAAGCATAAATGGGTTGGATACACGTTCCATCCTGCCCGATCTCACGAGTCTGGCAGGGTGAGGGTGTCACTTACGCCGCATACCCTTCAAAGTTAACCGACGAATAGTTGCTGGAGGCATTAGGGTTTTTTAACAACGAGCAAAAATATTGGTTAGGCGAAGTAAACCGTGATCAAGCTCATAATTTGCATCAGGTAATCAATGTCAGTATCCTATCCCTCCCTTCGATGTACACCTTTATGGGCTATTATCGAGACTAAAACAAGCATAGTGCGAGTCGTTCTCATGTGACTGCATTTTCTATAATCCCACACTACCAAGAAAGGGAAATGTCGAGATGAACAGAATCAGGACAAGAAGAGATTGAGCAGAAAGATGGCCATCAGGGTACACGGAACCACACTTGGATTCAGCGGACGATGAGGCAAAAGAGAAACCCGAACTTGGATGGTTTCAGTGGGCCTTGTCTCTAGTCGGCATGACTTGGGACAGAAAAGACCCACAAAACGTTGAAGCCGGTCTAGATCCCACCGTGGATCCAAATTGGAAACCCGAATTCTGCTATGTGTTTTGAGCAACCTTAGGCTGCGGCATTCTGTAGCAGTTACTCTATTCAATAAAATCTATAAACTTACTTCGTTTTGAGTTTACGGTTATAAACATCGATATGAATTGATGGTTCAGGACCTTGCATATCATTCTATATTCTGGCAATATCTTCCAAGTTCGAAGGGGTTGTAATTTGACGAAATCGCTTCATCACCAAGACCGTGGTCCATATAATTGCAACTATATTAAAGATGATTTCAGCATTTACGATAAGAAAAGAAACGATAATTCTCGCATAAGAGTCGCGGGCTTCAAGATTTGATAACCAGTGCCGTCCGCACAGCATACGGGGCCCATACTGGCGTGAGCAAAAGCGTCCGCATCTGACCGCCCTCGCCATTCATCAGCCTTCAAGGTGTCTTCTAGGTATTCATGCTACCTCATTGAAGCCAGACTTCTCTGATGTACGATTACTTCTAAGATATTCAGTTGGAGGTCGGCTGTCTGCGATGTGGCATATCAAGCTTTACAGCCGTGGCACGTTCATCAAGAACGACGAACCGATAGTCGACTACTTCGGCCCCATACCACATTCTTGGGGTCTCGATCCATTTTCCATTATTGGAAGTTGGAAGTCTAAATTATCGTAGAAGGGGGCATGTTACTCAGCCGCAGCGTTACGGACTTGCTTACGATACATCAACATATCCCTCAACAGAAGGCAAAGACAAATTGGCACATCCAGGGCTCAAGAGAAAATCTGGGTCTCCGAAATTTCACAAATTGAACCGTTCTGGTCTCGCGATAAAAAAAAAAAGGAAGTGCAAAATGAAAACTACGTAAAAATAATCCCTCCATCAATAACAATCGTCTGCCCCGTCATATAATCACTATCCTTACTCGCTAAAAAGCTCACCGTAGAACTAACATCCTCGGGCACACTCGTCCTCCCCAACGCAATCAAATCCCTACTAAACTGCTTAATCGTCTCGCCCTTTTGCACCCCATTCAGCTCGCCTATCTTTTCGTCGATCAAGTCCCACATTGCCGTGCCGACGATTCCGGGTGCGTAGGCGTTGACGGTGATTTTATGCGGTGCAACTTCCATGGCGAAAGCTTGAGTCATGCCGCGGACAGCCCATTTGGAAGCGCTGTAGTGGGAGAGGAGGGCAAAGGGTTTGAAGGCGACGATGGAAGCAGCGCCGAGGATTTTGCCGCCGTGGCCTTGGGATATCATTTGGCGGGCGGCGGCGGTGTAGCAGTTGAAGACGCCGTAGACTGTTTTTGAAATTTAGCATAGTTCTTATGGATCGCGTGATTAAGTGGGATTGGACGTGGAGATATGAAATCGAAGTGGTTTTCCTTTTGCTATACGTACCGTTGACTTCAAACATCCTCCTCAAGTCTTTGTCGTCGAGATCTAGCAGCGTCGTTACTTGCGCAATACCCGCATTTGCTACCATTGTGTTCAAAGGCCCCAGTTCGGACACCGATGTTGATACCATGTCCTGCACTTCGTTGCGTTTGGATACATCAGCCGTGTAATAAATTGCATTTCGTCCAAGAGCTTTGATTTCCTTGACTACATCTTCGCAGCCGGTCTCGTTGGCAGCAATGTCGTTGACGCAGACATTGTAGCCGTCATTGGCGAGACGAAGTGCAATGGCCTTTCCACTTGAGGATGTCAATGTTGAGTTTGGAGAGCAGTTAATTGGGGAAAACTACTGTTTTGGAACTTACATTCCACGGGATGAACCTGTTACAATGGCTGTTCTTGTTTCTGAGGGCGTGGAAGCGTATGTTCTCGCCCAGCGCGGTGTGAGGGATGCGACTCGAGGAAGTAGAGTACCCGAAGTCGAAAGCTTTGGCGATTGCAAGAGCGTTCGAGCGGGTAGACGGAACGCCATAGTACTTCAGATCACAGACGAACAGCAGTGTAAAACAAGCAAAAGAAGTCAGTCGAAATTCTGCAAGAGCACACTGCGTCAACCCCGAGTAAAAGAGGAGTACATCACCTAAATGACAATGACCAAGGAGAACAATGCAAGATGCGCGGAGCCGGTCCTCTACTTCTACTTTCCCCGCAGCCAACCAACATGGAGCATAGATCAGAACCAAGCTCTCCGGAAGCAAAGTGCGGAGCATGCAGCAACCCCTCATGTAGCCTCTGCAACCATTAGTCCGGGGTATGCGGTGCTTTCGGCTTTATTGACTGCGGGTACCTGACGTCTTTCCCTAGCTAGATAGCTTCGCCTGACGCGACCAACTCATTTCCTACACTGGTCCGGAATATTTCCATGTAGAAGATCCGAAGCATGGCGAGGTATTGTGCTTTCGCTGCTCGGTATTCGGATGGCGATGGTCTTAGTTGGGCGGAGCGGGGAACTGGGGTATAGCGGGGAAATACCATGATCTGATCAGAAAGTACCCTCAAGGGCCCCCACTGTAATCACTGTAATGCATACACTAAATTAGGTTGCCCTGAAGATGATCATCCCGCAAATGCATAAAAACACGGCCTAGTATGTATTCGTGGGGACATTTGGTGTTATCTTGAGAAGATCCAATATGGGCTACAACATATGCCTCATCAGCAGTTGAACTTTTCGCACGGCTGCTTACGGTACTCTACCTCAGATGCGACTCTATGTATGTCGTAAGCATGTGCCGAAAAAACCGGACTACTAATGACGATTTATACTATTGCTATGTGTTTTTTGTCTACAGATCCAGTTAATTCCTTTCGATTTCACTGTTCATAGTTGGACGGTAATTTTAATTTCAAATATATTATTACTAGGAAATAAAGTAGAAACTAAAAATTAAAATCTAGACCCCAAAGGAAATACCCCAAGAAAAAGCCTCGCAATGCAGAATTCCCTCGCTATACTATGCAATACAATGTAAACAGATAAGAAAAAGTCGTTGTCAGATCATAAACCAATTACTACCCTCCAAATCCCTACTCCGAATTCTTCAAGTCCCCATTTAAAGCTCATAGCTCAAGTAGAAACCGTTGGTCTCGGTAAGAGTGATGAACACCCTATTCTCGCCCTCACCCTCATCACTACCCTTGATTTCAAGAGCAACCTGCTCACCACACTTGAGGGCGGGTCCATTGTGATCGGAAGGAGACTCAGGCCAGCCAGTGAAGTCAAGGCTGGGAGACCAGTCAGCGTTAGGATCTTGGAACTCCTTGAGGCTGTTGAAGGAGACGTTTTCAGATGGGAAGCCAGTGAGTTGGCGGGTGAATGCAGCGCCGGATCCAGATACTGTGAAGGCGTTGTCGCCGTTTGGCTTGGTGCTGCGCCATTTGAGCTGGCAGTTTTTGGCGCCGGCGGGTACGTTGTCGAAGACCATGGCGTTGGTGGTGGTGGTTCGGCTTCCTTCTGGCTTGTTCAAGTCGACGTGGCCGACCCTGTCCTCGACATCATGTTGAGCTTCGCTGAGAGGGTAGATGTTATAGGAGCGCGGCTTGGTGATCTCGTATTTCTTGGGGATTGGAGGGAGCGAGCATGGGTCTGAGGCGAAGCACCCAACGTAGCCGTTGCTGCATCGGTAGAATGTGGTTCCTGGGTTGGTCTGCCAGCATTCGGTATTTTGACGCTCAGTGAGCGTGTTGCGGGGTGCCGAGGGGAGAGCCGCAGTGAGGGCGAGGAGGGTTGCGAACGTGAAGAGCTTGGTAGACATGTTGAGGTGGATTGATTATTGGTTAAGGTTGTTGATGGAGAGATTGGTGATTATGGTCGTAAGGTGGATGGATTAGTATTAGAATGTAGAAGGAGTTGGAGATGCTGTGAGATGATGAATGATTCTACGAGCGAGGAGGCAGAATATATACTCGAGTGCGTGGTAGTAGCTACAGTGATCATTCCTTAGTTCATAATACTACCATATTGCTTGTGCGGCGTAGTATGTCTCTGCCATGACTTAGTGGAGCTTACCTATGCTGGCCACTTGGACTGCGCAGCCACCTCATATGTCTGTGCCACATCAGCTGTGGGGGCTACTGAGTCCTTAGGGAAGTTGTTCGTAGGTGTGGCTTCGTCCCCACAAAACGCAAGCATTCGTACGGTTGGTCTAACTATGGGTACGATCTTAGTTGCTCTAAATTCCAGACCCCAATGTTTAATAAAATGTAGACTGCGGCGTGCGGCGTAAGTCGGTACCGTGGAATCTTGACAAATGCAACAAGCCAACTCTGATGGAGTGATGTCCGATTGGCATACACCTACGCCATACTGCGCAACTGGCTGAACTGCATATCGCAATCGCATGCATGTATTCCAATCGAATACAAGGCAAAACATTCCAAGACTTGTTGTCAAAGACTCTTGTACTACGCAATCTTAATTCTCGTTCAGCTTAGCGGCGAAGAGACGAATGCTGACGAGCCTAGCCACTGCGAAATTGCATCTGACAGGCCCAAGATTTGAGGCCCTAATATTAGGACGACGCCTTACCCAAAACGTATATTTCGATGGGAATTTTCGATTGGGCTAGCATTAAAAATCCAGCGTCTGTGTTTTCCTTACGAACCATAGGGCTGTGTAGAGACACTTCCAAGCTTCCAAGAAATAATTTGACTCGCAAACTGTGGTTTGCCTTGTGCCCGACAGCACTCGAGCGGCACTCGCATGTAACGTCGACAACACCTAGGCAATAGAGTAATGGCCATCTGTTTGAGAAGCTTGGTCAATTGTATATTGTGCCACAATTCGAGGCGCAATAGCTATGGGCTGCTCTTCTATATAAAACTGTTATTTTTCGACTCACAATTCGTATGATTACTTCCTAATTCAGCACAGGGCCCTCTATCAAAACAAATGACACCAAGTATCGGCCAGCGTTGGGCGTGATTGTCTTCACGTGGCTTCCACCCTTAATTGTAGATCATGAAACATGTTGTGCGACTTATACGGCACCTTGGTACTCCTAAAATAAGATTCATTTGTCAGAATCTTGAAGCCACAAACTTCGTATAGAGGGCCGCGAAAGAAACGACATCGTAGAGCAACCCACCACGCTACATGGTACGTAGGACCAGAGTATATAATCCAAATTTCGCTCAGCTTCTAGTTTATAAGAATCGAGCCCATGTATTCGAAAGCAAACACTCGATCAGATTCCTGTGGCTATGCTGCGCCTTGGCCCGCTACGCTTGTTTATAATGGGCCTCCCGACCACAACTACGCCCGTAGAGTAAGTAGTATCAAGAGCCAAAGCTTTACATACACAGCCCACGTGCACGCCAGGCATCATGGTTGCTAGGCTTTGCCCTCTTTGCCTTTTAGTCGATTACTTAAGGTAGCGCTGATGCTATGTTCTCGATCGAAACTTCAGCCTTCTCTAGCCGCTGGGATCTTGGGTGAGACATACTCTTGGTATGCTTATTTGAGTGTTGTGTCATCATTTGGGGTGCCGTTCTTGTATGTCAAGCCAAGAAATTTCGTACGGTCGGTCTTACGCTGGCTGAAGAGTTGTGGCAAAGACAAGATGAACCACGTACATCCAGCTAATAAAAGGTGAAGAAAAAGTGCCACAATCCAGAGATAGTGCTGATTCCTACCCATCGTCATAAAAATCCGAATGTCTTGACTTGAAACTTATCTTTCGTTTGTGCATGCAAGTACTTACACGGAGGGTAGATCTAGACGAGTACAGTGGGGGCGGGACGGCAGATGCATCATTTGGCCCCGGCCCCCATCTAACTAGGCCACTGATCAGCACTACGGTCTACAGTAAAATCTGGGAATTCGGCACATCATTTAATCAAATATTTTCATTGGATAGTGTGGTTTTCAGCTGTTTCAGCCTCGTTTATATCAAGCGTTACTGGCGGTCAAAGAGCAAAATATCACGCACAATTGTCTTGACTGTTCACGTCATCTAGCACGAAATGTCTTCCCCTTGTCAAGTGGGCTTCGGTCTATGCATGAACAATGTAGGGTTGGCATAAGTGATACCGTATCCGGAGGCACTCACCTCAGAAATGGAGGTGTGCACGCCAGCCATACCTTGGCACCAGACTTCCATATGTAGTCCAATGTAGACACGATAGAGGCTCAGATTATTCTCATGCCACTCTGCTTCGCATCTAGAATCCCATCGTATACTATTAATGAACCTACAAACATACATCACAATCGGATAGAGTTGTAAAAGATAAGCCATTCCGAAAGAAATAGAGCAACATTGGATTGAAACTGCCGCAGTAAAAGTCTCTCAAAGAGAGTCACACTTTAGCTGAGATGTGCTTTTCATACGGAATTCCACTTTGAGCATACTATGCAACATGCAAATTAATATAGAGCTATGCATTATGTGCAAAGCATACCTAACTACCTTCTCCTTCGGATAAATACTATTCGCCACAAAAAAACCGCCTTGACAGAATCTAAACCATAGTGAGAACAGATACAGGCACATAGCCGGAACAATAAATGTCAATCAATCGACTTCAAATACCGGTATAATAATTCCATACTTCCCAAAAAGCCGAAATCTAGTTTAGAAACGCCGAGGTGCTTGAAGGCTGAATGTTCGGCGGATCTTGAGAATAATTGACAGCTCAAGGATTTAGGCATCAACCCCGCTTTGAGCAGATCTATTGCCCCTAGCTTTCTACCTCGAAATCGAGTTCTACAGCTTGTACGCAGCGAGGACTACGAATCTACCTGAAAGGACGCAGATTCAAAGCAGAATCGTTCTTTTAGCAGTAAGAAAGAGAGTATCTAGTGCCTTCTTTCGCTCTTTGAAGTTGCACATGGGGAAAGCAATCTTCTACATGTGTTTATGCTTGTATGCTGGTCTTCCTTTCCGAGAAGCCCTAGTATTGACATGGTCGTTCGATTTGTTATGAACATATGACAATAAACGGCTAGGATAGTTAAGAATAGGCAGCATGTATAGATAGAGTAGTCTAATTGCACCATTCACTCCATACTAAAAGGACCCTTATCCTTGCACGGCATATATGTAGCATCACATATAGGCGAGACGCCATACATAAGGAAAGGAAGGCTCCGTGGCATGCGCACAAAAGAAGAGGGATGCAATTACGAAGCATCTTGGCCTCTGCAAAAAAGCAACGAGATCAATAAGAAGGACACCCAACACACCCACACACATACGCCCCATCGACACTATGATAGCCTTGCATAGAAATTCGGATGGTAGGTGGTCCGAGTTGCAAAGAGGTCGTATATATGGTATTCAGCTGAGAGTTACTTATAATCACGCAATCCCATCCTTCTGGACCAGTAATGTTGAGTGCTAGTTATCACACACACTTCTCTCTAACTCTCACATCCCAATCCTACCATCATTCAACTAGTGCAACCTGGCCCTGCGGAAAACGATCCAGTTGCACAGTCCAGATCGAACTCTACCATGGCGGAGAATTCTGCAAAGCCAAAATGTTCACAAGATAACAAAACTCGACCAACTAGCCAGCCTGATGCACCATTACTCAAGATGAATGTGCCGAAACTTGAAGCCTCTGCAAAAACGTTGCGTGCAGAAAAGTTTCAGAGTAGGGATGAAAGCGCTTCGAAGCCATTTAGACATTTCCAAGAATGGTCCACAAAACGACGCAGTGCGACTACTCGCCTTAAGAATTATTGCGCAGATCGGTGGGCTTTCGAGATCTTGAGCAGCGTCTTTGCCCTGCTCTGTTTAGTTGCTATCATCGTCATTCTTGTGGTCCACCAAGACAAGTCACTCCCGCAATGGCCTGAAATGATCTCAATCAACTCTTTAATTGCGGTCTTCACGGCGCTTATGAAGGCCGCGTTGATGGTTCCAATTACCGAAGGTAGCAAGACGTTAAATTTAAATTCTAGAACTTAGTTAATAATGAATAGGTTTGAGCCAGCTCAAATGGTTGTGGTTTGAAGATGCTCAATGCCTTATTGCGCTGGACGAGTTCGACAGCGCCAGTAGAGGGCCGCTAGGAGCAGTGTCTTTGATGCTTCAGCGCCAGAAGCAGTATGTAGAACCCTCTCTCCATATTTCGAACTCTTCTAATGAGTATGCAAGTTATTTAGCAACATTGGGTGCATTCCTCGCCGTAGCCGCCTTTGCAATCGACCCTTTCTCACAGCAAATACTCCTGTATTACACGTGTATGCAAAATCTCCCGGAACACATAGCACGAATCCCCCGAACCAACAACTATACATCTGGCGCATTATACACAAGTCCTGGCCATGCTGTACTTGAGGGGCCAATGGCAGGAGCCATGTATCTAAGTGTTCTCGATGCACCTAGTCGCCCATCTGCCAATATTCAAACAGACTGCCCCACAGGAAACTGCACGTTTCCTAGTGATGAAGGCGCCACCTTCTCAACTATTGGAATGTGCTCTTCGGCGCATGAAGTCACGGACGAAATCCAACATAATGAGAAAGCAGATGTTTACTGGCTCCCTGGATGGAGACCTGATTCGTCAGCTCGAATCGGCCAACTGAAACCATTAGAAGACGAGGATCCATACAGCGAACTTTCCGCTATAAAGACCCTTGCTCGGAATGATAGCTTTGATGAATTATTCACGATAGATATCCTGATGTTTAAAACCGGTGTCAAGTGCAATAGAACTATAGATAAAGTGAAGTGTGAGAAACAACCCTGGGCAGCCAGACTCTCGCTATATCCATGTCTACGGACATACGGGGCCTCGATTACGAACACAGAATTGAATGAGAGATTATTTTCGACAAGCTCGTTACGAAAATCGAACGCGTCCGCCGAGGAAGCGGGGAAAACTAAGAACTTATCATGGTCACTTGTAACCGATACCATTTTGCGCAACGGACACTGGGAGACATGTGTCCCTTCGAAAAACCTCAGTGAAGATAACCAAGTTGCAGTGACGATCAACCACACCCTTCAAACATCTGAGAAACTCAATGAGCCCTATTTATGGTACCCTGAAGATTGTTCTTGGTACTTGGACTCCCTTCCCGCTCTGGCAATCAACCAACTAGCGTCATGGATGTTTGACAACTCATCGCTCTGGTCACCAGATGGATCTACAGTCACAAACGGTGCGCTGTGGCTGAAAGCGTTTTACAGGAACGGTACCGCTAATCTTGACACTGCTACGCAGTTCATGGCACAGTTTGCGGATGGCATAACTTCGGTCATCCGACAGCATGGACAAAGCTCACCACAGGATTACGCTCTTGGTGCTGTTCTGGCAGCTCAAACTTGCATCTCAGTCCGTTGGGTGTGGCTGAGCCTCCCAGCTTCCATTCTAGCCCTGACAATTGTGTTTTTAGGGGCCACAATGCACAGGTGTGTGTCATCTCGGACGAGGCAGGGCTCATGGAAGTCGTCGATTCTTGCGCCGCTCTTCCACGGTTTAGAACCGAATACCAGCGAAAGGCTAAGACATGTCGTGTTGAGAAGCGAGATGGAGGAGGCTGCGAAGAAGCTGCGGATGCAGTTGGTCGCTCTAGATGGTAAATATAGATTCGTGGAGAAGGAGGTAGAATAGTAAACGAAAGAATGTACCATGAATTCAACGCCTTTTTCTAGAAATAAAATGCCTATGTTTGCTCGATGGCATATCGAAATCATCGACTTCACCCAAAAGGCACATTAATTGTTAACCTAATAGGTCACTTGATAACAGTTTGATGCGGAAACATAGCTACTGAGTCAGACGCCGTCATTACCGGAAATCCATTCTAGTCTTCACTACTAATAGATAAAGGCACGTATATCACGCCATTCACGATTCTAGCAGGCCTGACGGGCCGGCAATCCCCAGTGTGGTGTCCCACAGTAATTATGTAGGTGTTTCATAGCGCAATTGTGGACCCTGAAAGCAACGACGACACCACTACCACATGTGCACTATCCGATTTGGTCCTGTTGCAGTAGGGTGAAGATGTAGTCTTAGGTCTAGGTAGTTCTAATATTACCACCTGCAATTATGGATTCAGCTAAGTCGTGCCGGGTGGGTATGTGCAGACGTACATACATACATGTGGACACAGACAGATATCGCTTACATAGATGGGCGTTTCATAACCAACAATCCGATCACGACATACCCACCTCGCACATTTTACGTTTTTCCCATACTGTCCCGGACACAGTTCCCAACATTCCTAGAAATCCAGATCCACAAACAAAGCAGGAAAATCAACTGTTTCTGATAGTCCCTCTGGCCGTGAGGCGTATGAGATTGGTCTTTTCAAAACGATGTGCGTTTGGACGCGGTGCGCTTCTTGTGGGTGGTGGTTCCAGTGTTCGATTCGCGTGCACTTCGGTAGTCTGCCCTTTTTGGGCTGTTGTCATTTCCTTGATGGGGGAGTGCGATTGCGATTGCGATTGCGATGCGCAATGTAAGGCATCGACCAGTCCTGACGCCATAGGTGTCGATCGAATTTGTGAGGCGAGCGTAGTGTCGATCATGATGCACGCTGAGATCTCAAGCAAGGGGAGGAAAAACATGCTGTGCATTAGATGTTCGGGACGGGGAGGCTGAATGGAGTTAACGCTGGATTGAGACTACCTAAGTACACCCCGGGCTGGAAAGGCTAGGATCGATCGTTGTTACGGGCCGGCTCATTCCTGGATTCCTACTGTAGTCCGAAGTACTGGCGAAGTACTAACCCTCTTCAACAAGCTTGAAACGGGTGAGCTGCCCGTGCAGAGCAAGTATCAGCAGCAGCTCAATTGTTTGTTGCATTAGCTGGGTGTGCTGCAAGGTGAATTGTGAGATCGCAGCCTTGGCTGGGGGGTGATGGACGCTTTTTGGCTCCCTGTCAATGCATGCATGTCATTTGATTTTGTACATACTTGGCAGTGATTGTGACAACATATGTGTATGATTGACCTATGCTCTGACCTACCTGCGATTGATTTCTTCCGAGCGTTGTAATGGATTTGCTTTTTCCCTTTCACTTATAATGCAGGGATCGTAAAAGCAAGAGGGAAGATACCACTTATACATACATACACATACATCTGTACTTCACAGTGCATAAGCTCACGCATCGTACAGGACAGGGGATACAAAGTAGCCAAGAGTAGCGAGATAGATGGTGGGAAATGCAAGCCATATGCAGGATAAGAAAAAGAAAAGCGCTATCCACACCGAACAAAAAGGGAATATATCCATCCGCACTCGAAAGAGAAAGCGAGAGCGAGGCATTACGAGCACGCACCTGCCTGTTGCAGCGAGGTACGAAAGGGGGAATAACATGCTTTCATCTCCTCCACGTTGCTTTTTTTGAGGGGCGGTATTGTGACTAGGTACTAGTAGGTACGCCCAGCGCAGAATCAGTCGGCACTCGGCCCGGGTTGCAGAACTTTCGGTACCGTGTTTGTCACCCGAGATAGAGAAAAAAAAGCACCGCTATCAGACACCTGCAACTCTACCATACCCTACTCCCCGGTACCGTCCACAACGCCAAGGGATTATCAAAATAGGCCAGCCCATACTAAACATAAAAGAACAAAAACCAAGATAAAGAGAAAGTAAACACAACGCCTCAACGCCTCAATGCAGAATCTTAGCTTAGATCCATCTCGCCAGCCCCTACCTAAACCCTCAATTCGGCATCTCCTTCAAGTTGCGAAGAGATTACTCCGAACAATGTCTGTGATAGATGTGTAAGTCCAAATCCACGTCAGACTCGGAATAAGAGTTAGATATCAACTTCAAACAAATTTCACCGTAACCGACCGTGCCGCCTGAAAAGCAAAAGGGAAAAAAAAGAGAAAAGAAGAAAGAGTAAATAGAAAGCAAATTCGGTTATTCTTTTTTGGACTGTCCATTACGATATATCTAAGAAATGAGAAGAGATTGCGCATCCATCCAATCCAGCCCGAAAAACAAAAGCAAATGCATACCAAGAACAAGCAATCAATTTTATCATCCTAAACCCATTCAAATCTCACAATCAAAAACTTCATTGTCCCCATCATACCCTCCCATCCCTCACCACTCAATCACTTACCTCACATCGTCGCGCCGGCGGGCGTCGCCCCATCCGCATCCAACACAGCCGCCTCCTCCGGATCCTTCGGCTTAATAAGCTTAATACTAACCTGCGGATCCTGACTATACACTCTGAGTCCAAGAACGCAAATCGCATTCCAAGGGTTCTGTTTATTGTCTGCTGGTTTCTCTTTCTCTTTTGCTTTCTCGACAATCTCGTCTGGGATAGGGTCGGGCGGAGCTTCGCCTGCGTCGTTGGAGACGCTGTGAGAATCAGCAGCAGGGACGGAGGAATTACTGGGTGCTAGAGCTGGAGCTGAAGCAGGAGCATGAGTAGATGATTTTGTGGATGGGGTTTTGGTGTGTTGCTCGTTGGATGTGGTGTCGGCTTCGGTGGAAGTGGGCTGAGGGTTGGCTTTGGCTTCTTTTTGGTTTTCCTTAGAGCTTTCTTCGTCTGTCTCCTCGCTGTCATCAGTCTCTAGTTCACCCTGTGCCTCATCTTTAGGCTTTTCGACAGACTCAGTCGCCTTTGTTGTCTCTTCACTGGTAGACTTGGCATCCTTATCTTTAACCTCCTCCGCTGCTTTGCCTGCTTTCTTCTTAGCCGCCTTCTCCGCCTTTTCCTTCTTCCATGCCTCGAACTCGGCCTTCTCCTTCTCTGCTTCTTCCTTGGCCTTGCGTTTCTTTTCTTGTGCCTCTTTTTTCTTCTTCTCGTTCTTTTTCTTCTCCTCTTCGGTTTCCTCGACAAACCCCTTGGCATTGGCAATATCGTAATTCAGGCCAATCTGGCGCAGTTTCTGCGGATTGTTCTTGGCAAGTCTTGTAACGACGTCGTGGACTTCAGAAGCGTCATTGTTCTGAGCGCCTACAATCTTGAGGACGACGTCGTACTTTCCTGGCTCAAGATCCACTTCGGCCGAGATGCTGCGGTCACCAAACCATGGGCTTCGAGCACGCACAATATGCTCACCCGGCTCAGTTCCTTCCTCCTGTAGTAGGAAATGAAGGTTGAATTCATATTTACCTTGAAGGCCACGGAAGTATCGATCATCAAGCTGCATATATTAGCAAAGTCATACGGGTTTCACACGAGGGTTTGTACCTGACAAAGAACGAAGACTGTAGGGCCTGCCTTCTTGATCTCAACTTGGAACTTGGTATTCAGATAGCCAGTCACCCAGGAAATATTCACACTCGTCCAAGTCTGGACGACTGTCCATTCTTTGTCGAAAATCCGAGTGCGATCAAGCATTTCGAATTTCGCAAGGAGATCATCATAAGCCATCCAGAAGAGACCATCGTCACCGAACGTATGGTTCAGCTTTGTCAGCCAGTAAGGAGTCCACTCCTTGGAGCCATCTGACCATGAACCCGTCCATTCGCCCATGGACGCGTTTGCTCGTTTGCCCCAGGGATTTCTGCCACCGTTAGTAAGTGTCCCGATAGTCTCGCATTGCAGTTCGTACCTGATGAGTACCAGTCTATGCTTCTCTCCGTTCTCGCCCTCCTCCTCAGTAGCTTTGATAACAGAATAGGCATGGTTAAGAGCCAGACCTTTTCTTGCATTGGTGTCATCTCCACCCTTGCTTGGAGATGACGCCGAGAAAAGGAACTCTTTGTTGGCCTGGATGAGCTCCTTCCAAAGCCGCTCCTTGCTCAAGATCCGATCTGTCAAGATTTTTGTAGTGACACCTCCAGTCAGATCCTCTATAGCTTCACCGCTAAGTCCTCCTACAATTGAATCGTAGTCTCCATGGGCCTTGGCATACGCTTTCTCAAGCAATGGGAGCCAAGTCTCGTTCTGGTCAGTACAAGACGCAAAGTACAGAGCATCAGAGCCCGTCTGATAGTTTTTCTTGTATTTACGCTCCCTTGCGCCCGTGGGGTCGTAGTAATCACCATCATCATCAAAGTCCTCATATTTGAGATAGAGGTTGTCGTCAACAACAGTCCAGATCCACTCGCCATCCCTGTTGAATACAAAGCCATACACACCGCATTCTTCGTCTCTCTCAACACATACTCTATCCATCAGAGACGGGTTGCTGCAGATAGCTGCAACAGCTGCAATGAACCAGCAGTCACCGTTTTGCCCTTGTTTGAGATCAGAGCTAGAGTATCCGTCTATAGTAAACGCTGGCTTCTCGAAAATCCAATCAAGTCGATGAACTGCTTTAGGTCCACGAGCACTTTCATCATCGTCATTGCCGTTCAGCAAAGCAGTTGTGGCGTTCAGGTCGATTGCCATGGTGGGGTTTACCAGAATCCCACTTGCATTCAAGATCGTGAGTGCACCAGCTAGAGCACTGGTTGGGATTGAAGAACGGGCCTCTGAGGAATCTTCCTCATACCAATTCATCAAACCTTTGAGGCAATTCTGAGTACCCATGTCTGAAGCAATATCAAAATCTGGGTCTGTGAACTTCTCATTGATGCGATGGCATTCCCGTACGATGCGTTTGACGCGTGCTCGGCACTCATCCGCCGCGGCTTGGTAGGATTCCGCCGCATTCTTGCCTGAGACTGTGCCCGGCGACTTCTGGGGCGGGAGTAGACTCTGATAGAGGCTGGCAGGGAATATCCGGGTGACTTTGGCTGGCTTCTTGGTGACCAGATTCTCCCAGAAGTCATTGACAATCTCCTGAGGGGCTTGAGGGCCGGAGGATTCGTCGTCCACCATGGTGTCAACTGTGGAGGACATTCTGGTACGTTGGCGACAAGGGTGAGGTGTTGGTGATATTTGCCTTTTTTGGGGGCTCGCTTACTGTTTGCCTTTTGCACGTAAGACGCCTCCAGTACAAGGTAGAAATCTCTGTTGTTTAGAAAGCTTGAGAAACTACTCTTGATTGTCCCTCCAGAAACCCAGAAGAAATATTCAAGAAGAGATGGTAAAAGTCAAAACCGGCAAGGCTGAGTGCAAGTATATATTCGGAAGTCGGCACGTGGGGGCCAAAACACTGAGCTGGCGCAAGCTGTGTACGATTAACTTGTTTAAGACCAGTGTGCGGCTGAAAGATAGAAAGGCTGCCGTTACCATCAGCTTGTGATACCGTCAGCATCAAATGAATGGCCGCAATCAAATGTACGCATTTTCTTTTGTCTGCCTAGTGGAATATGCAGTGAGAAGGCGACGTCGGGTCTCTCCATTGTGTCCACGGAGTTGTTGGCACGTATGATGCACGAGCAGAGAACCTCTTCCAATCGGCAGGGTGTACAATGGGGCGGCAAACGCAATGTCAGTTCCGGTGAAGAGATGTTGAGGGCTGTGATTAGGAATCTGGGCTTCTAATAATTCCAAGGTGGAACAAAGACAAGTGTGGTCGAGGACAGCGAGTGCCTCAGGCAGATGTGGCAGTGGCCAGGTGTGGCTACTGCGGATTGGAGAAGGCACGTGTGCTGCGGGGTGAAGGGACACTCTCGACGCGCTTATAATACAATCGGTCGTACTCCGTACTCACTCTCCGAAGTCTTCCAAAATGGATTGATCGTCCATACTGAGTACCTTGGCAAAAACGCCAGTATTTCAGAGTATCTCTATCCATCTACTGATGGCCAAGCTGCGCTCCCTCTACTCGCATCCCGGACGCCGAACTGCAGCTCGCTGTCAGCAGACTCACAACCACCACACCCTCAGCTCCAACCCCCCCCCCCCCCTTCCCCCGCCTTCGTATTCCAAAAGCTTGAAGCACACTTTGAAGCATGAAGCATCTCAATCGTCACAGCAGGCCCATTGGCTAACCGTGACGACACATTCTCAAATCTTTAGGAAAAGTGGCACGCCCGTAATCGGTTATTTGCCCCGACACTCGAGCGGCTCGCTGTTGCTACCTTTTCGGTGCCTCCCGCTCGTCAATCCTGGAGGCCGTCGCCGCAACACAAACTCTCAGCATGGCCGGCTGCATGGCTGGGCCCTCGGTTGGGGATGCAGTATCTGATCTCGATGGGGGTAGATGCATCTCTGACCGGAACGCGTGAGGCAGTCTGTGCTGCGACGGAGGCCAACCGCAAAGGGTTGTTGTCTCCAGCGCCATCTCCGTCTGTTTGGAGTGAACAGGATTGTCTACAAGTAGAATTGTGAGGTCAACATTAGAGGCCACCGCGGCAGGCGATTGGTGCAATTCTAGTAAAAGCCGAACAATTTCAATTGTGTAATGTGTTGGGGTCTGGCTATCGATTGTGAATACCTGGTTGCGATGAAACGGATCTAGAGCCCGGCCAGGACGAATCTGAGTGTGCTAAATCCTCGAGGCTAACCGAGACCTTGTCAACATGTCAAGATATGATGACGTGAAAATAATTAGTACCGACGATCAAGGTAAGTTCAATGGGCAATCAGACGTGTGACCGGGACAAGTACGTATAGGAATCGCTCCCTTCTGATCGAGGGGCGCCCTGGGATGGCCGGGTGGCTGCAGAGTTGGGTCTGGAATGGAGGATGAGTGCCGTAAACTTTCTGTATTGAGCTGCCAAGAAGTGTCTACTGGGGCGCGTGAAACCGACAATCCCCACCTGCGGACTTGATAGATGGAGAAGGTGACGACGATACAGAATAGACTCGACACAGACACAGCTGCGGAAGTACCCAGGGGGTTGCAGTGGGACGCGTTGGGGAGGTATAGAACGGCTACCAGATAAGCAGAGGATGCAGGGGTAATTAAGGAATTGAGGAATCAAAAGAAATGTGGCGGCCGTGGTACAAACGCTGGGAACGACAATCACGGTGTGGTACAAAGAAGAATAAAAATGGCCGCCTGGTTATGCTGAAACAGGGTCCTGAGCCAATGGCACAGCCAGCGGGAGCGGTGAGAAGTAGCACAAGAGGTGGAAGCTCACAGCTGGTCGGACCAAAGAGAAAACGCCTTTGCCTGCGCCTTTGACTGACTGAAACGGTAAAGAGAGAAGAACAGGGAGCAAAAGTAAAAGAAACCCAATTGCTTTTTGTGCACCGATGGAGGAAGAGGCCCAGCAAGGAAAAGAGTTGTTTTGAGATTACCACCCTTGACTCCAAAGTGACAGCCGATGCTGAGCCACCGAAACGCCGTGCTAAATCCATATGGAAAGCCAAAACCTGCCGGCAAGCTGAGGAGACGGACAGGCGAGTAGGAGCAAAAAGTAAAGGACAAAAAGAACACCATGCGCCGATATGATGAGGGAATTCATGCGAGTAGCGAGTCAGGCAAGGGGACGAGGGGCATGGAGGGGACAAGAGGGGCAGTTCAAAGTCCCAGTGCCAGCCAGAGTCCCCGACGCCCTACCGCATGGCCCTGGCCCGGGTTTGCGAAAGCGAGTTTTGGTTGTCTCTTGCAATCAGATCGCAGTGTTCCGAGTACTCGGTTCGGTCGTGAGATCCGTCGATCCGCTTTGCACGCGCACTTGCAACTCGAGTCAGCACTGTGCATCTGGCATCAACCCATGATGGTCGATGGTCGTTATGCGCTCCACCACGACAGACGTAAAAGGTCGTCCATGAAACGCATTGCCCGCCTGACAATAGGCTCAGGCACAGAACGCCCAGTGCTTTTTCCAGCCTCACGGAGCCACGTGCGAAGCAGGGCCCCCAGTCTCCAAGACGGCGCCAGGACTATTTTTTGCTTTTGTGTCGCTTTTTCGGGGCAAGGTACATTATTTATACAAGTAAGAAAGGGAGCGACGTACATACATCTATCCTTATGCATCTGATGCGCCAAATGCCGCTATGCCTTGGACGAGCAGGGTCGACACGCCTTGACCTTGCAGTTCTGGCACTCGTAGATGTACGAATGCGGGCCCGAGTGGCACATGTTGCAATTCCAGAGGATGAGGGTCGTGTCGGACTTGATCATCTTGAACGAGTGCTCGCAGCTGGCGGGAGCGGCCATGGCTCAGGGCAGTTGAAGGGGAATTCCGGCTAAAAGAAGAAGAGACCCGTGGGAGTGGGCTGGTGGTGCTCTGGTGCTCTGGTGGTGCTGGACGCAGTGCTGAGTGGTTCGCCTATCGCTGAACGGTGCAGTAGTCCGATAGGGCTGAAGCGGGCGGGCAGGCGAGTGCTGCGGAGCGAGACTGGGGACTTCGGGAGAGCTGGGGGAGCATGTGAGCAGCAGCGAGGGCGGAAGCGGGCGCGACTCCAGACTCATATATCATGGGCCGTGTCTTTGTTCAAGTCGGCCGGGATGGGGAGGCTCACCAGTACAAGGGCTCCAAGAATGAGGCCGGGCCGTTGGGGGCAGTGAACAGTGACAGTGACGTGGGATGTGCGCGCAAAGCCGAGGGTGTGCAGTACTGGCAGAGGCGCCTTGAGACACGGCTGGAGAAAAGCAAGCAAGAGGGCCAGGCAGGGAATGTCTGGTCTCGCTGGAACAATGGGAACGGAGCGGTAGTAAACAGGTAGGTATCTGTGCAAAGATCCTGTACAGTAGGTAGGCGCTTGGGTATGCCAATGCAAATGTAAATGCAAATGCAGATGCAGAGCCGTGCAGAAAAAATAGCTTGCTGGTCTGATTGATGGTCTGCCGTCTGCTAGATTTGCTGGATTGCTGAAGCGTCTGGCTCGACCATCGGCGCGGCCCTGGGTCGGTCTTATACTCGAGGTTCCAGGATACCAGACTTCTCTCTAAGAGGACGACGACGGTTTGGAGCTAGCCGTGACTACGGCCAATCTGATACTGCTACCAACCTTCCCAGGAACCCATCTCCACACGCTGGCCAGGTGTACAACCTGCTCCAGCGTGCAGCCGTCGCGCCCGTCCTGCCTGTCTGGCCGCCCTGGGCTTCTAGGGTGGTCTGGTGCATCCAATGCGGAATAGCTGGCGGACCGATAGAGCAAAAGGTACGCTTTGCCGTCACACACAAGACCAGATTGAGGGCTCCGTCTGCGCAGGCCGTCGAGATAGGACACGGCAGCAGAGCCATGAGCCATGAGGCTCATCTCAGGGAACGATGGCGATGGAGCTTGTCAGACGCGGGCTGGCTGTTCCGCAGCCGCGGTCATGGTACGGCGGAGTAGCATCTTAGCATCTCTCCAGATCAGGTCGTGTACGGTCTGTACAGAAGTGGATAAGTGGAGGTCGGTGGTAGGTGGTAGGTTGTGGCATCCCTGTCGCAGCGCCAAAATGCCTAGTAGCGATGGTACAAGCACCCAAGTATGCCCTGGGGCAGACTGGGACAGATATCGACACTGGAACAGTATGTGGAATAGCGCTGGCGCAATCTATGTGTCACGCAAACCGAAACGCTCACTCATCTGGGGCCGCTGATGGCATCGCGGACATGACATGGCCATTGGGAGGAGAGTGGAGGGATTGGACCGACGCGGACTAGGCCAGGCCCGACGTGGAGCGCAGAGAGGAGGAAGAAACCTGGCCCAAACCTGGAGAGAAGAGGCTGATGAGAAACAAAGCGACCGAGCGACGGAGAGCGCAGCAGCCAGCGAGAGAGAAGGGAGACGGGGCCGGCAAGCAGGACGGCCAATCCAGCAATCGGGCCTGTCCAGGGTCGGCAATTAGAGTTTGTGGGCGTTCAAGTTACTGAGTTGCTTTTTTGTTTTTTTTTCTTTCTCGCTGCTCGCTGCCCTGCACGTCCCACAAACCACAATCCGCAACCACGACCCATGGTGGCTTCCCTAGATACCATACCACCTAGAACCCAGCACCTAGCACCCACCCTAGTAGGCATGTACACACCTCCCCCTGTCCTGCCCAGTAGAGTACCTACCTAGAATGTAAACCACCTATCAATCCAGCAATCTACCTACCCTACCCTTCCGTGTCTACCCTCACATCACATCACATCACCTCGCCTCGCCTCGCTTCCACCTCTCCCATCTTTTTTTTTTTCCTTTCTTTTGCGCGCTCCACAACCCGCCTCCGCAGAAGCACCGCATCTCACCTCATCTCAACTCACTGTCTTCCCTCTTCTATTCTCCTCCCCGCAGCCACTTCGATTCATGCCTACGCGCGGTGTGCGCCGGATCCACGCCTGTCTCTCGCCCTTGGCAGACGTCCCTTCCTAATCCGGCTTCTTGCAGACGCCCATCAAGTACCCGTTTCCCTCTCCATTTTTGCTTTCTACACTAAGTACATACCCTGTCTGGCCCTGTCTGTCTCCTTGTTCTTTTTTCTTTTTTCTTCTCCTTCTCTTGCGTATTCCCCCCTTTCCCAAGTTATCTCTCCGTTCTTTTTTTTTCTTTTTTTGCTTCTCAGGCCCGGTTGCTACATGTCAACTACCGGCTCGCTCTTGGGATGACTCGTTAGCCGTCCATACAATGCACACTCGGTTTCTCTCTGCATCTCCGCGAAGACCTTTCTCTGCGATGGTCACACAAGGGTGGCGGAACACACCGCCTTTGTGACTCCCGTCTGCTTTTTTGGCCCATTCGTAGACGCTTCTACTTTTCTGCTCTCCTTCTGTCGCGCGTGCCAGTGGTGTCAGTTACCTCTCCCGCTCAACCGCAGCAGCTGGCCCTGCATGTGAATGGATACAGAGTGACCTTGCCTGCGCGATGCCTTCCCTCAGCCCGGTTCAGCTCGCTGGAAAACGGTTACATGCAGCCTCATCTCATGGTATTCTTTCGGGTGGCCTGCGCCAAACGCCATCATTCCGTCTCTGACCATCAAACGAACCCTTGCTGTCGAGCCTCGCTTCCCGTCTCAATGTAGCATACATCCGACCACTGGCGGTGAAGCTATCCCCTTCTTGCACTGCAAAGGGAAATGGCTTGCAGGCGATCCACCTTTGCAAAGGGTTGGCGTTGCTTGCTTCTGCGATCTGCAAACTGGCACATCAGGCCCACCCATGTAACCTACTCAAACTAGCAAGATCCAGACAGTCAACCTATTCAGAAATTCAGCCAACCGCGTTCGTGAGGAAGAAACGGTCCTTGAGATATCGTTCCAAGTCGCCAGTGCTCTGACTTGGCCATTATGCTTTCATAACCACATGCATGCCCAGGAGAAGCTCGGAAGGAGGAAAGTAGAGTATCATAACCTGGTATAGACTGCCGCACATCCCGGTATCCGCGGAAACAAACTTAGGCTCCAGAGGTGCATTTCCTGCAGCTGATTCAGATGCGAATCGTGCAGTGTGCATCATCGCGATCACCCGCTTCCTCCATCTGCACGAAATATGCTCCTTCCCACATCTGAAATCCCATTCCTGGGTGTTTTCCGTCACCCTCGCTCACATTGCTTCTCACTCACGTAATATCTGCACTTGTGAGGTTATGCCTACCGTATCGCAGCAGAACCTCCACTGAAGGCTGCGACACCTCGACCCTGTGGGCAACCTAAACTTTATAAAATCAGACTGTTCGAAATAGTCGACTGGCTCCAAAAATTGGTACCATCTCAGCCATCTTATGAAAGTTCCAAAGATCCCCTTTAGGAAATGGGTAATCGAAATAACACTCCCGACAAGCGCGGCCGGACTGGCGCCTATATTCGGATCATTTCGCGATGAGAGCTTGCATTATGCTGCTTGGCCCATCCTATTAGTATTGTTGATTGATCAGGAAGATTATGCGGCATGTCCATGGCTTGATCATCAACTTTCATTCAACTGGCAGCTGGCTTATAGCAAGCGCTTTGGGGATCATATCTTTGGTTTCTCTGGACACATATCATATCTCCCCCGCCAAATGGCTCTAGTAACACAAGATCGAATGTGAACCTGGCGTTTGGTTTCACAAATGCAAGATGGGTGTCACCATCGATGATGCCGTGTAATCCATGGCGGTCGTGGCGCACCCCCAGCAAGGACGAATGCGCGTCATCCCCTAGCTTCCTACATTTCATCCACTTCTGCGACCTTCTAGTAGGTTTGAACTGCCAAGCCTATGTCTTGCCCCCACGCGACTAATCGCATTCCATGCTTTTTCCTGAGAGACCGTAGGCACAAGAAGGGTGGTTGAACTCAAGTACCAGATGGAACCAGCAAAGTATGTTCGCCATCCAATTTCCCGGTTCGTGGATCCGCTAGTCGTGGCTGAGAGACACCGCTGCAACGCGACCTATTCCACGATTCATGTGTACTCCAAAGATCGAGGTGTTATGTGGTCTCCGATGCGGTCTTGCCCTCCGACTGAGCAACCACAAATGGCTGTTTACTTTTCTCACCGCCTCTCAAATTGAATGAGTCTAGCTAGCGAATAGTCGATGAGAACTTGACTCAGCTCACAATCAAGGGCTGCCCCTAGACCAAACTGTTGAGCACCTCCCGAAGTGATAGTGTATTGACGCCCCCCAAGAGGGCGAGCGCCAGAGGAAAGCCTTCCGCGTCAAACGAGGTACAGCATCCAACCCGGAAACGATGGCTACCCTTAACTTCCGAACCGGGTACATGGAACCGTATGGACCTCCGCCATTGGTCATAGTTTTCATTGCCTACTGTTGTGCATGCCGTTTTCTGTCACTCTGTCAGGACGGAGCAGGTACAGCGCCGTCGTCGGCGGCGTTCTTCTGGACCATCATCAACGAAAGTATCAGCTGTTTTGGGTCACCAGTAGCCTAGGGTAGTGCGAATGGTGGATACGGACTGCAGTGGCCAATCGGGATATTTCTCAATAGCCTTACGAGCCTTCAGCAGCCACCAATACCGAGTGCTTGGTTTTAGGTAAACAAGTACATTCACCCTGCCTTATGGGAAAAGCCGCATTACCTACTTTGGAATGAAGTCTTTAGGAACACAACGCTCGGTGAGATCCAGGCTTGTTGTTTGGCGCCATTCTAATTATTGTTACGAACCACGAGATCCTCAACCTCAATCCGATCACATTCGATCGCCCTGTATTAGGGTCACGGTCTGGAGAATCTCAGAGACACGTATGTACCCGGAAGCTGGTCACACCGTCTATCCGCCCAGCTCACCTGGGACTACCTGTTTTCAGCGATTCCCCATCATCACCTTCATCCCACTATTCTCCGTCTCAAGCCTCCCGTACGGGAGGCTTTTCGCGGCTTGAAGCCCACATGAGAAACCGTCAGCCAACCATGTTGGCGTCATCCAGTGTTTTCGCTGCAGATTTATCGAAGGCGTCTATATCGAGCAACCTACATCCAAATACGTGCGAAGATCCATTACAACTGTAAGCCGAGGTTGCAGTCGCCAATGGTACCTTACAACTCGCGTGACAATCCAGATAGCTACAACGGGCGAAATGCAATCGAGCATGTATAGGGCATGACGTCGGTCGAATCGAAATCATGCATACAATCACTGTCACAGCGGGTTGAGCAGACCGAGAAGCACCAATCGGCTCCATTCCTGTCTAGAGAATACCTGCATTGTGAGCAACGTTGAGCAACGAGCTAATCATGACAGCAACCAGGCGGTGAGCTTGTGCAATGATATTCTTCCGGTTTCCGGGGCCTGGAGGGAAGATACATGTCCCCATTGATTTTGAATGAGGCACGGCTACCAAAGAGAAAGTTGCAGAAAGCGTACATCAACCCTGCAATTAGTGTCAGACACGCCTTCTTTTGTTTTTGCACGTTGGTTACACAGGGTACGCACCACCGGTCGAACTTGTACCCAACCTTCTTCAGGTGACCTGCATCTTCGAATCCGTGCTTTACGTAGAAGTCCCGCAGACCCAACCCTCCTTTCCAGGCTGTATTGTCGACACTCATCACGCTGAGAAGAACGCGCGGTATTTTATCAGGGCTCCTCTGTAC
This sequence comes from Acrocalymma vagum, assembly GCA_028476805.1. Lineage (NCBI taxonomy): Eukaryota > Fungi > Ascomycota > Dothideomycetes > Pleosporales > Acrocalymmaceae > Acrocalymma > Acrocalymma vagum. The sequence continues at coordinate 72,904 of JAQGEP010000171.1, forward strand.
CGCATAATACTCGGGAAATTGCTGTGGGTCTTTGAGAACTTGGACGAGTTTGTTCAAAAGGAGGGCACCAATCCCTTTGGCGGTGTGCTCATGATGGCAGAAGAGGGAGAGCTCTACCGTTTGATAGTACCCTTTGCGACCGCCGCCGCCCCTGTATTCGCCAGCGTAGGCGAATCCGATAGGTTTGTCGTGCTGATCTACAGCTACCATGTACGGCAGACCATCATTTGTTATCTTGTCCCAGCCACTCCGCACCTCAGCCAGCGAAGGCGGCGTAAGCGCGAGGGTGAGGACGGTATTGAGGACGTAGTATTGGAGAATGCTGTGAACGCAGGGAATGTCATCGCTTGTTGCTGGGCGCAGCGTGCCTTCAAACGGGGCCATGACTGGTTGGAGGCGGCCGTGTTGTGGTCGCGTGCCAGCGCAGCAACAAAGCTTGTAGAACGCAGAGAAGAAGCGGGCAGAGGAATAAGAGGGGGATGGGTTGTTTGTAGTCTTTTATAGGTAATGGACTGTCTCTCTATTGTCGGAGTCATACTTAGCATCTCTTATCTTTTTTCTTTTTGACTGTGTACTCTCTCGCGATACCCGTGGTCTCGTGATCTGATTTGTCCGTCTCCAACTGAGCTCAGCTGCCTTGCCCTTTCCCCTTTTTCCCCCTCGTGCCTTCCTTCCTTCCCTCACTCACCCACCCACTTAGATACCCCCCCCTCCTTTGTTGGGCCGTGCGCAGACCGTGCCAAGCTGTCGACCGCCGATCCGCCGACCACTCGCTCCAAGCTATGGCGGGAAAAATTAGAGACCGCTCGTCACGGCCTTTCATCGACCACTACGAGAACATCACCCTGCTCGGCCCGCCTACAATGCGTGGAGCAATCGTCTTCAGCGGGTCCTCCCATCCATCTCTTGTTGATGGCATCTGCGATCGCCTGGGCATGAAGCGGGGCTCCGCTTCCCTGACCAAGTTTGCCAATGGAGAGACGTCGGTTCAGATCCGTGGGTTCACCTCAGCTTGACGCTGGACAGCTCCGCCAATGCTAACCTCCCCCCCAGACACGTCGATACGAGACAAAGATGTCTTCATCGTGCAGAGCGGGAGCGAGAAGTGGGTTGGCTGAAGCTACTACCTAATCTCCAATTGCTAATCTCCTTCTGGCGCCCAGGGTGAACGATGCGGTCATGGAGCTGCTGATAATGATATCTGCCTGCAAAGGTGGCTCAGCCAAGTCTGTCACCGGTAAGGATTCTTTCCTCCGCTATGTGACCGTCACTCCCTATTGTTAAGCTGTGCCACTAACCGCGCTCACAGCCGTCATGCCATACTTTCCTTACTCGCGTCAATCAAAGAAGAAGTCACACCGTGGGGCCATCACTGCCCGCATGGTAGCTAATCTCCTGCATATTGCTGGCGTCAATCATGTCATGACGATTGACTTGCATGCTTCGCAAATGCAGGGCTTTTTCAAATGCCCCGTCGACAACCTCGTCGCCGAACCCCTCCTCTCCCGCTGGATCCGAGTCAACGTCCCCAACTGGAAAGAAGCTGTGGTGGTGAGCAAGAACCCTGGCGGTACAAAGCGTGTGACTTCGCTGGCAGACGCGTTGAAGCTCAGTTTCGGTATCGTCACAACGGATAGACGCAGGGCGGCTACCTCTGTTCACTGGAACGAAAGCGCCATTTTTGAGCAGCTGAACCTGGATGGCACATATGAGACGCCAGGTCTCGTAGAGGCAGCATTGGATGCGGAGGCACATATTACGCCTATTAGTAGTATCTCGTATAACCCCAAAGCTGAACTTGGAAAACCAAAGCTGCGGACGCGAACAACGTCTAACCCTCTTCAACGCAGAGCGAATGGTGCCGTCAATGAGTCTCTGGGCAGCCCACTTTCAAAGTCGATGCGAGCTAGCTCTATTGTCGAGCCTGAAGTACCGCTTGAGCCTATTCGAAATGAAAACGAAAAGAACGAGGCGGAGGAGAACGAAAAGGAATCAGCTGAAGAAGAGCGGGAGGGGGATAATTCAGGGGACGAAGAGTATACTGATGTGGTTTGTGTTCCCCATTGACCTGTCCAGGATCCTGCTAATTGCTGTAGCGTGCCCGAGATGTCATTCATGGACGCCTTGTGCAGGGCCACATTGTTGACGACTCCCACCCATCTCCTGCCATGTCCGCCGTCTCACATTCGACCTGGCGGAATCGTCCACCTTCGGAAGGCGAAAATGAGGATGTGCCCGACCGCATGATGGCCTCATTTATGTCGACCGGTTCCTCAACCAGAAATAGGGATTCTGAACATGCCCACGCTTTGGGTGGGACCATGGACGCAGCAGCTTCATCCGAAGACGAAGAAGAAGATTTGAAGAATCCTGAGCTAGAGACGATGGTGACACTAGTGGGCAATGTCAAAGACCGCCCGGTTTTCATCGTAGATGACATGGTCGACAAGTCTGGATCCTGGGTCGCGGCCGCCGAAACCGTTGTTAAGCGCGGTGGTGCTACCAAGGTCTACTGCATGGCTACACATGGACTCTTTGGCGACGACTGTCTTGAAGAGATGAGCAATTGCGAATGCATTGAGAAGATTGTGGTCACGAATGCATTCCCCATTCCTGAGTACAAACGGGCACGAGCAGGGGACAAGCTTGTCGTTATCGGCGTTGACAACCTACTTGCCGAGGCCATCAGGCGCAACCACCACGGCGAAAGCATGTCTCAATTATTTATGCACTTCGACTGAATGGTAAATCAAACAGATTTGCGGATGGTAGGTTTCTTTATCTACCAATATGCTCACGATACCATGGACACCAATGGTTCTGATTAGCAGGGCGTTCGGGCATTCATTGATCACTTTTTCACAGATATGGCGGCTCTCCTTATTGCATGACTTATGGAAACTCGGTTCTCGATGGCGCACGGGGTGGAAAATCTTTGCGGTTTCATGAAGACTTTTGACGACTGATTCAATGCGTGTACGGATATGGGGCACGGATACTTGAGAGTGCGAACTCCCGGTAAGCTTGCCGGACAATGATACCATTAACATTTCTCTTCCTGGACCTCCCTTTTCCCCTCCATGCGTGTCTATGCCCACTCTGCGTGAGCTCTGTATTTCCTTTATACTCATATGTACGCAAGTACACACATATGACCAACGACGCAGGGCATTGGCCCTGCAGGAATCCCGTTCCTTTCAATACGGTGTATTCTTAACGGAGCGTTGGAAGAGCAGATTAGTCAGCTTCGGTTGGCGTCTTGAGGATAGAAGGCATGACATTCAAGATCAGAGTGAATTCTTCCTATTCTCTTTAGTGAGGAGGGAAGGGCTCAGTCTAGTTCAGGGATGTTGTGCAAGAGAACCCCTCATACATCCCTTTGTGTATGTGTGATTTCAGATAGTCTTGAGTGATTAAATGAATGAAATATATTTGCGTTGAATTAACTGTGGTTCGTTGTTTGCATTTCAATTTGGCATCAGTATGATTGTGAAATTTGACTTGTGCGAGGAGTTTGCTTAGGAGGTGCTTCTTCCCTTTCATTTCACATCTATTGAGCGGACGTGGACGTGGACGTGGACGTGGAGGCGTGCTGGTATTTATTCAGTGTTTAGGGAAGCAGCCCGTAAGTAGGTGAAAGAGCGGGCCTGTCCGGTCAAAGTGAAGGCCAGACCAGGCAGTAAGACAACCTACGAGACAAACAACGACGACGCCCACCACCACCACGACACGAACCTCGCCGGATGGACGCGCGCCTTTCTTCGTGTTTGCTTGGTCATTTGTCCATTCATTCATTCATTCATTCTTCGGTTCAGTTCATTTTACACTCAACCCATCGCTTACGAGCTTACGAGCTTACAAGGTGCATCGTACTATCGGACAGCATTGAGATTTTGGAGGCACTGAAAGTGTGTGTACTTATTTCCAACACCCACAAAGACTCTCAACCTCTTCTGACGGTGAATTTGTTCTTCATTAGTGCGTTCTGTGTGAGCGAAAAAGTACAGTCACTCGATTCCTCGCCCGGTAACTTGGCACTTCTCACCGCACGCCTACACTTTCGACACTCCAGTCTTAGAATTCTATCGAAGTGAGAGTTCAGCATGACGAGTGATAATGAAGATTTGTACTCTCTGGATTTTCCGGGGCTGTTGGGGAGAAGCGGTGGGACGGATTCAATGAGCGATACTGGGAGCGAAAGTGATGGTGGAGTGGACATTAGAGCACTGTTGGGTTATGGCGGTCAAGAAACTGGACATGGACAGATGGGACAGACTGCTGAAGAAGAAGAAGAAGAAGCCATGTATCCCACCATGGTCTGGAGGGGCGATAGTTTCCAACCTATCTATAGGCTGCTATCCCCGAACATTCGGAAGTCTGAGGAGTGGGAGGCCATTGACCGCCAGCGTGCTAAAACCGTTACCAGCGAACTCACTACATTCACATCGCAAGAAGAGGCCGACCTCACTGAATCGCTGCGCTACCGTCGCTACAATTTCGAACGCATGCAACAGCGTCTCCGTCTCGGTCGACCCTACTTATTCCCCCGTCCGTGGTCCCCCAACTACCGCAACATATGCGCCAAGTATCCTACACTCCTTCGCAAATACATTGATCTCGAGCAAGAGACTGCCCGCGTGATCAAGAAACGTCTCAAGTGGATTAGCGAACACGGCACTACCGACTCGCAAATGTCTGAGGGCACAATCCTACAATATCTTCAGGACGCCCGGACTGGAGATCCCGACTCGGATGACAGCAACATGTCCAACTACATGATTTCCAAGATAATCGATGAGATGGAACGCATGTTGTGCCACGATATTGAAAACCTTGGTCAAGTCCAGCACGGCGGCGTCTCGCGCGGAACACATTACGAAGCCCTCACCGAAATGTCGATCGAGCAGCGAGCCATCATCCGCAAAGACACCGCACTCAATACAAAGTATGAAGATTTGGTGGATATGGAGCGAAGTACGTTCCCGGAGCGATTTGAGAATCGAGTGCATGGAGGGCAAAAGGCGAGGGATGCATCTCCGGAGTTTACTTGGAGGACGCCGGGTCCTGATTATAGAAGCCCCGTTCCGTCGCCGGTCGTGTCGATTGATTTGAATGATGGCAGTGATGACGAATCTGACTCTACGTTACCTGAAGGCTGCGAGGGAGTTGTTGAGGGGGGCGATTGGGACTGGGGGATTGAGGTCGGTAGCGGTGATACGGCTGAAAGGGGTGAGGACCCGGTGTGGTGGTCTGATAATTGGAAGTGGTAGTTATTGAGTAGTTGGCTCTTATTGGTGTTAATTATCGAGTTAGGTTCTTTTTATGAGGGTTTGCTTGGAATACGCTCGGGACTTACTTGATTGGCGTGTAAGGAGTATTTAATGCTTACTGCTCAAAGCTCCGTTTCCTCATGTTTTAGATGGCTTTGAGAAGGAAATAATTGGGATATTAATACTGTGTATGTACCTCAAGTATGAGAATGAAGCAAGATGGAGGTTGTTCTTGGACTATTTCTGCCTTGGTTTATCCATGTACATACTCCAAAACAGATCCCCCGCCCCCCTCTCGTTCTCTCTCTCCAACTGTAAAGTAGAAGCCCCTTCCCTTTTTTCTCCGTGCGTCTTTTCTTTTCTTTTGCTACGGCAGCTAGCTTAGTCGTAAATGAACAAATAAATAATCAATAAACTAATCCACTCTTCTAATAAAATGATAATTTTTCGGTAATTTAACTCACGCACTGTGAGATGAGGCATTCTTCTCTGGGGCTTTTCATCGAGTTAGGGAAATTTGAGAAGGAAGGTAGATTTGGGTGTGGTATGGTATGGTTAGAAGAGTTGGGTTGGGTTTTGTGTTTGTGATTTTTTTTTTTGGGATTGTGTGGTATTTGATATTTGCTATTTTTAGATAATGAAGTGTATTAAATAGTCAAAAGCGCAACGACGGCAAGGGCTTCTAGGGATATTGTGAGGGGCAGTAGGAGATAAATGAAGCATTCGGTCGGCTTGTACTGATGCTGAAATTTTTGGTGCAATGCATAGGCAGTGGTGGAGATGGAGCTGTGTCTATTGGAATATTGGAAGGCTGGCAGCATGACGCTACGCTACTTAAATGTGTAGGTGTTGCGCAGAAGAATGTATAAGAAGGAGGTGTTTCTTGTGGTAGAGTGGTGTGGATAGATTTGGGCGGTTGGTGATTAAAGTTGTTTAGATTGGGGTAAGTTGGGGGGATTGCTATTAGGATCACTCACTAGTACTCGTCACCATCAACATCGCCGACCTCTTAATCGTATATCAGACCTGGTTCATACTTTTTTGTATACTCCTCTCTTCGTGTAATCAATAGTGTGCGAAGTATCAGGTATTTGAACTGAACTGAATCTATGATGGTTCTCCTGAGTGTGCTAATAATTTGATCCCAAGATAGTAGTTTGTTCGCCGGTGGAAGTTAAAGTGTCACGAGATTAACCTAAATACGTTCATTCAATTAGTAGTGTGCTGTTATTATGGGGACATGGATATTTATCATCGCTAGCATGTAACTCGATTTGCAATAGAACCCGAGGCAAGAAAGAGCGGCTTGAATTAGTATATCTGTTGCTCTCTAGTTTTGGACCAATGACACAATGTAATGAGACTAACAGAAAACTGTCGGTTAGTAACGTTACTAATCCCCTCTCCGCCCCAACATTGAACTGAACCAGGAGCCGGATGCAGTAGGTACATTAGGATGCTGATTTGATTGAAAAGTGGTGTTGCTGTGCTGTGGCGTTGCATTAGAAAAATGATAAGCATTCTGTTGTGGCATTTGATTTGAAGGATGATAAGAATTCTGGTTGAAGGGCGTACTTACTCCAACTGAATTTGAGCCATGGGGGGTTATAGTTGGGTTCGAGGTCGGCGGACTTGCTGTTGGATTTTGTTTGTACCGCTCCCATTCGTTTCTTCGATTGAGCTCGAGAGTCCAAGCGGCATGTTTTTCCCCCGGAGGAAGATTCGCGATGCGATCCTCTTCTCTGCTGCGGCGGGATGCTTCCACATATTCCATGTTTGCAATAGTAGACATGTCGACGTCTTCCAATTGTAAGATTAACAAGCTACTAAGCAGTTAAACTTGAGACTTACTCTGTACTCGATAGGATGGATCGTGGCGTATGGCGTAAAAGTGTAATCTGTCATCATTGACTCCATCCGGTTCCATATCATCGTCATCCGCATCACTATCGTCGACCTCATCCCTATCAATATCACTCAAACAGTGTTTGTATCTCCAATGTGCATTGGTCTCAAAAAGGAATGCATCGCTAAGAATGATTCTTGCTGGTGCGTTTGGAAGAACATGGAAGATGAGGAGATACTCTTCTGCGCCACAATCCACCTGGCCATAGCCAAATTTCCAACTGATGCGTACAATACCCGAGGTGTAAGCAGACGATCCATCAGCGAAAAGAAGACGCTCCGTGCCGCGATATATTTCTAAGCCCTTACACCTCGCGTAGGCTTCATCGACGATTAACATATTTGAGCCACAATCCGCCAATGCGTACTCTTGTTGTCCATTGATGAAGCCCCAAAAAACGGGAGTCGGGTCCCCAAGATACATGCAACGAAATCCATTGGCGGCTTCGAGTATTCTCGTCATCATCCGTCGAGCAAAATTTCCGGGCTCTGATAAAGTACGTGTCTTTTTCAAAAAAGTCCTTCCGAGAATGACGTCGTGAATGCAATATGGTAGGACGTGAAAATGGACCCTGTAAGATCTATCTATTTCAGAAGAGAATGAGAAGTTCAGTGTGATAACCCCGATAGTGGCTATTTGCCTCCCGCTACCCACTTTGACAATTCTAGATCGGTAACGAGTAATTTCAAGACCTTGGGCCCTCGCGTACTGTGCGTTCATGAAATTACGTTTCGCACAGTAATCCACAAGGCTGTTCACCGCGACGGTGAGGCCCACATTCTGAGGTCGAAGAACACTTGGAATCCAGAAAACATGCGTAGCCGTATACTTATTCTCTGTAGCATGCGAGGGATTCTGTCTTGGTGGGAGAGAGGATACGGTGCTGTCCATTGTACCGTCCCTTGTACCGTCTTGAAAGATCCGTTCCTCTGTCGGATGCTGATAGTAGTAGTAATTTTCGCGACTTTTGTCCCATTCCCAATGTGCCATGTCAAGTGAACTGATAATGAATGCAAGGTAATGCAGTATGATGCTAGAAATGTTTGTTTTCCGGATTGTACGGGTCAGATATGGTACATGTAACGTGGGAGAGGAGCTGTGAAGAGTGTCGAAGGGCTTATTGTAGAGTCAACAACACGACATTCAAGAGCTACCAAAGAAGGGTTACTAGCAAACACTTTTTATTTGCCCGTTTCTCTCACCGGTCCACGCAAAGCGGGTTCGAAGCTTAGCTGGGCTCGATGATTGGGCTGCATGCAGCCGTATCACATTGAGCCACGTCGTTTTGTTCCCATGTGTGTCTCAGCCTTGCGGCATCAAAGACCACAATCCGTAGTCTTGGAGCATGGATGCCCAAAATGACCCCCCATTCAAATGTAATCAGAGACTAAGATCTCTGGTCAACAAGGAATTACTACTCTTAATACCATATACACGATGGATTCTCCAAGAAAAAGAACGGAAAAAGTAATTCAGAAATGATAGTATCCTACTTGCTGGTTTAAGTGCGCTCTTTTGTTTTAGTGACGCCGCTTATGCGCGTATTTGGAACTTGGCACATCTCAGAACAGGCTCCCCTTCACCGTGAGCTGTATTCACGTTAAGATACTTGAGTAATAACACTTTATGCGCCTATTACGCCTTTGACTATAAATAACTTTCGCTCCTCACTTCGATAAACGAAGTTTTTCACCGCAAAATGCGGCACCAAAAGCGACACGACAGAAAGTTCATCGTCATAAAAACAAGTCCTAATACTCCTTTGCAGTAATTTTGTTCTGTGGATAGTTTTACTACGATATAACAGTCATTTCATACGCCGTTCTTAAAACAAATGATATTTGGTGTAGACACTTGGCACTTAATAAGACGTCAAAAACTCCACCAAGATCAAAAGGCGAACTCAATCAAATAAAATCAACTAACCCTCAAAAGGTGAGAGAGAAAAGATTCAAGAAGTCCCCTGGAGTCAGTTTTTCCGACACAGCCACTTTCTTATATTGAATTTCTAACAGCAGACTTCGCAAAAACAACTGAAAGATCGAATACAAAGCCAAGCAATTGGGTGAGTAGGTAGGTAGGTAGGGAGGTATTAATTTTTGTCCCAGGGGTCCGAAAGAGCCCGCTGAGCCTCCCTAGGTGCATTCGGGGCGTGCTAAGCTATTTGTATATACGAAAGAAAGCATTTCTTGCGCAGACAAACCATGTTTAGTATTCTATACCGCCTCTCCCTCCATGCGGAGCAATAGTAATAGGGGTCATGTGCACCTCGGTGCGCGGTTCCCTTAAGCTGTTACTCCTATAGACTGCTTATTGAGCTACTTTCTTGCCCGTTCGGGCTATATTTGCTGAGAAGGTCGGTGGCCAGGGAAGGAGCGCATCCTAACCCCACACCATCCGTCCACTCGGAACGGAACAAACTATAGGTACTTCCATTTCATCTTGCCACCAGATTGAAAGTCTTAAATGTCGCCGTAGTAAGTACCGTGTTCATTTACCATGGCTCCAAAGCTACCGGCTGACAAAGCGTTTCCATCTCATGCACTCTAGCCTCTTCATCCAGTCTCCAACGGTTGCTCGTTTGATCCAACTCATATGGATCTCTCTCCATCCAGTCCGAAAATTTCTTAATGACCTTAGCAGCATGTTCTGGTGTTGTGCGGAACCATTCCATGTGTTTCATATGGCATCCTTCACAAGTGTTTTCTCGGAATCGAACATCTTTCAACTCTGCGAAAACAAGCTCTTCAACACGCTGAGCATTTTTGACGAGTAATCTCTTGCCTTGAGCATCTTGCATATACTCCCGGACATGATACTTGCATTGTTTCTTCCAATCCTCCAGTCTGCGAGGGACGTTTGCTGTAACTCCAATCCTGACAAAACCAAAATTACCAAGCGACCAGGCAATGAAAAGATACTTAGGCAGCCCTATCTGCATGAGAGGTTTTTCTAGGACTTTTCGTATCGCAGCTTGGATGGAAAGGGAACTGAATGTGTTTCCCCGTAATGGTGAAAAGGCTCGGTTGATGTGAAGTGGTTCACTTCCGTCTGGTGAACTTTCTTCGAGTGAAATTTCTTTGGATGAACTTCTTTCGAGCGAACTTTCTTCGAGTGAGCTTTCTTCCAATGGATTATCATCATCGAGAGATATATCGACTCTTTGACCAGTTGCTGTCGTTGTATCCCCGTCTTTTTTTCTCGGAGCACAGTCATTGCAAAAGATCCCGTAAACCAAATCTGGATGGGAGTTTTGTATACCTAGAAGACGGTGAAGAAGCGCTTCAGCTCCGATTCGGTCTGCGCTCCTAGGCTCCAGCATGTTGTGACAAGCGCGGAACAACTGGTCTCGTCCGGAATCAGATGAACTGAGATCGATGAGAGTCTTCTGAATATTATCGGCCGTTTTCCAGTAAGGATCAGTGTTAGAGGTTTCCAAATCGATGTCAGGTTCCAAGACGGCTATCATTTCTATGAAAACACAGCCCAGAGAGAAGACGTCTGATTTCCTGTTTCTCTGCTCCCAATTGGCCACTTCTGGAGCACAATAACGCATTGTGAGAGCTTCAGGTTGGCCAGTAGTGGTGGTGTTCTGCTGACTTGCATCAGATGAAATGCCAAAATCCGTATAGATAACCCGGTCGTTGTGAATCAATATATTATTCGGTTTGATATCTTTGTGCCGAATTGTATGCATGTGAATAAATGCAAGACCACTCGCAAGGCATCCAAATGAGTGATTGAGAACGGAGTATTGCTTTTTCGTTAAAGGAGCGCCTGCATCTTTGATATCTTGGAGATAAGCTCTAAGATCTCCTCCGTTGGCAATTGGAGTAAGGAGCATGCCTAGCTCACGGCCGCAAGCGTACGACCCAAACACTTGTATAATATGCGAATGGGATTGTAACCTTTTTATAATGCCGATTTCGTTCCTGAATGCCTTTTTGAACTTCTCGAAGTCTGTACCGTAGTACTTGCCGAAAAATTTGTGTGCGAACTTTTGGCCAGTTGTTTGGTCTTCTACTATCTCGACCATAGCGCTTCTACCATGGCCGAGTTGGCCAAGGAACCGAAAAGGTAACATATTGCGGTTCGTTATATCTATGTGCTGACCCTCGCGAAATAGTGTGGTGGAACGTGTGGAGGATGGATCGATATGTACCGCATCTGCCTGGTTTGCGACTTCCTCTACTCGAAGTACAGTGTAATCCTGGAGTGGGGGCTTCTGCGACATCTTGGGACAGAATCAAGCGAGGCAAAACAGGAACTGAAGAAGAAAAGTTTATGTGACATCAGGAGGCCTCTTGCGAAAGATATCGAGGTTGGGTGCGCAACCCCGAGAGCCTCTATTTGCTGTGCCGCAGCCTTGCAGTGCACCGCCACCTTTAGGCGGCTACAACGCTCCGCCATTGAACGGGTGGCCGGAGAGATCTTTAAGAAGTTGAGTTTACCCCCATTATTGAAAACGCAAGTCACAGGGTACATAGCCTGCTATATGGTGGCGCAGAAGTACGAGAGCAGCCAAGGTTAGGTTTGATCGCTAGGCTGGAGGGCTGGTCGGCCTGTGCTATTGCACAGTCACAGGTCTGACAGTCACAAGCATCCATGGATGCCTGCTTGGTTATGATTATATAGCAAAAGTGTGCATTACGAGCTGCAATAGTAATATCAGTACGGTAGTGGCCCTATATAGGACGAGGTTTAATTTAACCATAAAGACAGGTTCGTTATAAATCTAACGGTCTAGCATGTATACGAACATGTTTTTGTATTACCATATTTACGGGGTTCAGAAGTCATCTTAACATGGAACTCAAAGGCAGGATCAGAATAATAAAGATACTTAAAGATTTCCTGATACTGCTAAGTCAAAGCAACTATGGACTATTCCGTTATGGAGGTTGTTCCGTTATAATGGGCTGCCATTAGCATTTGGTCGAGCGAGCAAGTGAAGTAGTTACTAAAGCATCAAGGCACACAATACCAAAGTCCCAGCCTCAGGCCAACACTAGCAAACAAGTGATTCCAAGCGCAAAGGAAACGAGGAGCTATACCCAAAAACGAATGTCATTACGTAAGATTGATTAATCAAAACCTCCCAAAGATATACATATATGTCCATTTTTAAAAGAGTTAAGCTATATACGTTGTTAGAAAATCCTACTCCAACGGCCATTTCATTTACAATATCGCCCCTTTGAACCCTATGTTCTATTCACAATTTCACCCATCCTCAATACATCCAAGCCCCACTCATTTCCCAAGATATCCCATCACTTCCGTCGATCGTTATTGTCTATTTACAACCAGCGCTTGGCCAATCCGGAAGCAGCATCAGCATCTTCGGGGTTGTTGGCACGGAGAGCCTCGAGGATGGACGCAACGTCATCCTGCCTCTTCTGGATTGACTGACGAGCTGCAGCAGCGTCGTCGGGGTTGTTGGCAGCAAGGGCCTCTAGGATGGAGTTCACATCCTCGGTCTGAGCCTCACGCTTGGCCAATCCAGCAGCGGCATCCGCATCCTCGGGGTTGTTGGCACGGAGAGCCTCGAGGATAGAAGCAACGTCATCTTGGGCCTCACGCTTAGCCAGACCGGCGGCAGCATCCGCGTCGTCGGGGTTGTTGGCGCGGAGGGCCTCGAGAATAGAGTTGATATCATCTTGGGGTTCCGGGTCACGCTTGATCTTGACGCCCATGACGGCGGCGGCGGCATCGGCATCCTCGGGGTTGTTCTCGCGCAGAGCAGCGAGGATGGAAGCAACATCATCTTGCTGGGGCTCACGCTTTTCTGGTGCTAGTTAGACACCATCCGTAACATAAAAACGTGAATTATAATATAGCTTACCCGACGCAGCGAAGACAGCACCCGAGAAAGCAGCAGCAACGATGACAGAAGTGAACCTCATTTTGACTTGATTAAAGGTGTATTGAAGAAAGGTCTAGGAAAAGGAGTATAATAAAACTTTATAAACAAGAAGTAGTGAACGTGACCTGCACAGGATATTAAAAAGCTTGTAGTTACGGATGAGGAAACGAAAAATCCATTCTTGACTTTGGGCTCTGGAATATATACGTCTTGAGGGTAGTGGGTATTGAGGCAGTGCTGCGAAACCAGCGCTTTGCGCAATCGGCTTCAAAAGTTTGTATCAAAATATCGTGTAGTTTCACGGCTTGGTGAGAAGCCGTCGGGCCAAAAACAGGTCTGGAGGGATGGGAGCCGCACATCTCCCGTGGGAAACATGGTCGCCCTAGATATGTTTGGTTAATGGTTGCCGCATTTGGGTGCTGGGTCTGAGATCTGAAACATCACGGAGACGGAACCTCGAGCAAGCTTCCATGACAAACAGCCCACTCGGGCCTATCGTTTTGACTTTTGTATACGGACTGGCTGTGGCTATGTAGAACAGCTCAACAGCGAGGCTATCTTCAGACATTTGACGCCGCATCGTTGACGCAGGAGAAGGCTTATCTTGCCGCCAGATCGACGGCCACGAAGCTTGTTTTGCGTCGATACATCATGCCAGACAGGGCTATGGAAGACATAGAAAGCTATTCGCTCGATGTATAGTTATATAAGATCGACGCAGCGTACGCAGCATACGCAGAAAGTGGGAAGATTACGAGGTAGGCGGCGGAGCGTCGGATCTCCGAGGGGAAGGCAGCAGGATGTCGCATTCGGGTTCATCGAACGCAGTGCTTTACTCATAAGGGGTCATTTCATGTTATATACTAACATGCAGTTAGCTACATATCTGGTTGATGGGGGAAGTGCTCATACGTACCTTACTCCCAGCTCCCCGGGTGGGCTGCCCGGTCTATAGCGACAGTAATTGCGACAATCAGGTGCAAAGAACTCCCAATTCCATTCAGACTATGAAATTCACCCTGAGAAGAACTCTCATAGTTGTCTCCAAGTGTCGTATAAATGTGGGGAGGATGCAGCTGCGTCCGGCGCTCAAGCTTCGCGGAGAAAAGGAGCTGTACGGGACGCAGTAACAGCTGCTGCTGCGCCCTAATGCCGTCATACGCCGTTCAGAAGTGGAACAGTAACAGACTAGATGAGATTAGAAGAGCAATTGAGGATGTGGATAGCCTTGGGAGAAACGCTGCCGGCTTTGGCAGGCTTCCCTGCGTTGAAGAGCCTTAGAGATGAGGTTGAGCAAATGTCTTGGCGCTCCGAAAGCTGGACAGGTTTCATCGAGGGGAACAGCTTTACCAGCCAATTGCCATCACACGGCATCGCAGCAGCATTGGAAAGCTTCGGGATTGACTTGAGACATGCAATTGAATTCATTAAGATGATTGTTAGCCATCCGCACGCGTCACAACAGCTCCGAGGAGCTCCGCAGTTGTACCTCGGGCGAGAGATTAAGAGCAGAAGAAAAGTGGGAGTTTGCTCTTCAGATTGCTGATCTAAAGTACATGTTTTACACAATCTGACCGGCCACTAGACTAGGAAAATGAGGTAGTCCTGTATGCACACACCCATCCGCAAAATTTTCCACCCTGAGACCCGACCCGTAGACCCGATACCAAGGTGCCCAATGCAACGCACCACTCTAAGCAACGTAGAGCAGGAGGAAGGACATCATGAGAGCGAAGAGACCAGTGGCTTCAGCGAAGGCAAAACCCAAAACGGCGTACTGGAAGAGCTGACCACGGAGGGAGGGGTTACGGGCGACACCCTGGATAAGGGCACCGAAAACCGTACCGATACCGACACCAGCACCAGCGAGACCAACAGTAGCGATACCAGCACCCTGGATCTTAGCAGCAGCGACCATAGCGGCGGCGGTCGACTCAGCGACGATGCCGCGGGTCTGGATGATCTGGCGGCCGGCGTTGTTCTTGAAGGCGTTGCGGACCGAGTTGTTCATGACGAGGCTGTTCTTGGGGGCGACAGCTGCAGGAGAAACAAAGTCAATGGCTGTTTGATGGACTTCAATGGGAGCTTTGGATGACCCTACCCTTGGTGGAGAAACGAGCGGCAGGCATGCTGGCCGTCTGGAAGGAGCGGGCGGCCACACGGGCGGCGCCGAAGGATCGTGCGATGCCAGACATTGCGATTGAGATGGTGCTGGTGTGAGCGGAGAGAAATTGGGGATGGAAAGAGATGGTGGTCGAGGCAATTGGTGATGAGGGATGGGAGGTTGAAAAACTCGCAGTTTAAGGAAGGCGAGCTTGGACCTCTTGGCGCCTTAGGTAAGCCGGCTCTACTCCTATAGAGCGACCTCTGTGCTGTCTCCTTGCCAACTATCGACCATCAATATTCTTATCGTGCATCGTTGTATTCGATGCTCTGGTTCGAATTTTCATCAATTCTTTGCGTTGCGTTGGCATTGGCTCTCTACGCGTGTTGTTGTGCTGCTTGTACTCTGCGACAGCTGTCCCGTGTTTACTTTATCTTCACCTCGGGTCACTATTCCCATGGACCGACACACGCAATTGCTTCATCGCTCTGCAGTCTAACCCTTCAAAAGTCAATTTTACATAAAATAAAGGCCCTATTACAGCTCCTAGTGATGCCATTGAGTCTACCAGAAATGGAATTACTCTCTCCTCCCAATGCTACTATCCACCTACTAGCGCACTAACCAATTCACCCCTACTTACCTCAAGTCTACCTTCTAACCAAGCATTTACCATGACTATTCCAATCTTTCACTATACATTTGTGCTTCCAATCCCTTCATAATTCGCCCAATACTAGACGGGCAGGCTGAAACCTAGTAGTAACAAGCCTAGCTTTAGCCCGTCAGCACTATGGGCGGCGACAACAATGCGTCAGCTAAATGTTTATAACCCATCATTCACGTCCACACTTTCCCCTTGGTCTACAACTCCTCTCCCTTTCCCAAATCCCCACACACAAACTCACACATCACCACAATGGGCGCCCAAGCCTCAGTCCCCAAACCAGGCGCCGAATTCCAGGTCATCGGCGCAGGCATGTCCCGCACCGGAACCTCCTCCTTCAGTGAAGCCCTCTCCATCCTACTCGATGGGCCCGTCCACCACTGTGGCACCCAAGTAACCCGCGGGCCCTCCAAAATCATCAAAAACTGGATCCAGCTCTTACAAATCTGGCCCACACCAGCAAACGACGCAGCCGCCTCGCACGCCGTCTCGCAAATCCTAAAGAAGCAGCTCGACGGCTACGTAGCCGTCACCGATGCCCCAGCAAACGGCCTTGTCGAAGAAATCCTGCAAATTCATCCAAAGGCCAAAGTCATCTGTACAACGCGGGACATTGACTCCTGGGTGAAAAGTATGGGTACGATACAAAGCGCCACGACTATGAATTTCCTCGCTTTCATTCTGTTCCTCACGCCTGGTATGCGCCACTTCACTGCTTTTGTCGAGGGTCTAGTCAAGCAGTGGCGCCATCAGTTTGGCCTTGAAGGAGCCACTAAGCGCACGTACGAAATGCAGATTGAGTATTTGAAACGAGTGGTGCCTGAGGATCAACTGTTCTTCTTCAATGTCAAGGAGGGGTGGGAGCCGTTGTGTAAGGCTTTGGGAAAGGAGGTTCCCAAGGGGGTACCGTTTCCGAGGATTAATGATGCCGAGGCGATTGATAAGCGGGCAAAGGAGTTGATTGTGCAAGGGCTGATGAGGTGGACGGCGGTGTTTTTGACGGCGGGTGTTGCGGTTGCGGCGTGGTTTCTTGCGGGAAGATGATGGGTGGGAAGAGAAGGGCGAGTGTATGGATGTCATGATCAAGGCGGTCAAGAAAAGAAATTCAGCAGGCCAGAGTACGATCTGATCGTCTCGTCGGTCAGTCTCCAAAGATTGTACTAGACGAGGGGCTGTATTTACTGCATATCATGCCCCAAAATCCAAAATCCACAAAAAACAAACCCACCCCTCCCCTCATCACCAACCTCACTCAGAAGAAAGAACAAGAGGTGTCTTTATTCACCAAACCAAATCATCCAACGAAAATAAAATGCTTTCCACATCTATGTATGTGACTCTGACATCTGTAACCCCTACCCCCCTCTCTACTCAAACAACAAAGTCGACAGAAAAATAAAATCTACCAATACACCACGAAAAAAATAACAATAGAAAACCCAGCCATATTATCTGTCATATGAACATAAATCCATATTTTCATTTACATAACGTGTTTCACCACCGAGCGGATAACACCACCGAGCGGATTACTAAAATCGTACCTACTAATATCTATTATTAATAGCTCTCTATATAGCTTATATACTATAATCTACTAGGTTATTCTAAATAATATAGTACTTTAAGAATATATTATAACTATTCTAAAGCTCTATATAGTATTATTACTACTATTATATTATAATAACCTTATTATTACCTACTCTACGCGATACTCTACCTAAACTACTCTACCCTCTTATATACGCTAATTATACTATTATAGTATTATAAATATACTATTTAATTTAAAATAACCTAGTATATTAGGCTAGCTATTATACTAGATTATTTTAAATAAAATAGTAAAGTATAGTATAATAAACTACCTAAAGCTTATAAAGCCTTTTAGAAAGACTTTCTAAAAAGCCCTAATTAATACCTACTATAATATAATTCTATATAAGCTAGCGCTATTAAACGTTATAACTAATACTAAACTACTAACTAATTTAGTCTTAGTAGTAGTATATATTCTAGTATTATACTCTAGCTATTTATAGGTATTATACTAATACTAATTCTTCTTTATACGTATTCTTTTATTACTACTCTTACTCTTCTTCTACTTCTTAATAGGCTTAGAAATTAATTCTAATACTTTTTCTATATTAAGTAATATTATATCTTACTTATAATACTTTTTTTTCTTACTTTTATACTTACTTATTTCTTTATTTATCTTTTAAAGTAATAATAGTTTATAATTCTAAAGTCCTCTAGTATAAATAATTATCTAAATACTCTTTAATAGCTTATTAATTATAATATTAATATATATTAGTAATAAATTTTAGTATTTTTAAATACTTTTTTAAATAAGCTTTATTTATAATTTAATTTTACGCGTATTACTTAGTATTTTTAATTTCTAGGTAAGTATAGAGGGGGCTAGTAAAGAAAGAGTTTCTAAATAGATATTTAGCTTTAATATAATAGAATTAGAATTATATAGAACTAATCTAGCTACTTAAAAGCCTAATTATATATTAGTACTTATAAAAATACGTTTAAATACGCTTTAAAAGACTTTTATAAACTTAGGCTTATTAATATATCTAATACGTTAGTATAATAGCTCTAAAATTATATCTTTATATACCTACTTTAAGAGTAAGAAAAGAGCTATATTAAGTAGCTAAAGAAGGTATAATAAATAAAAAAGTATATAGAAAGTAATAATATTATATTTCTAGTAGAGTTTTTAAAATTTAAATAAGTTATAGCTCTTATAGCTATTAATAATTAATAGCCTATATAATTCTAGCTTAGTATTAGTTATATACTTATTAAAATACTTTAGCTAGTTAACTCTATACTTATTATTTATCTATTTATTATTACTAATACTAATTCTATAGTTAGAAGGTAGTTCTA
>JAQGEP010000172.1:1989-92276 GCA_028476805.1 Acrocalymma vagum
TCTATTTTTCTATTAAAAAGACTTATATATAGATTATAGAGTCTAAGTTAAAGAGAATAGACTATATAAACGTTATTTTAAAGAATAAAACTATATAGTTTAGTTAATTAGTTAAATTCATTTTACTTTCCTATTTTAGGCTTAACTTCTTCCTATTTTAGTTAGACTAGGTTAAAGTTTTTACTTTTACTAAATAGTAATTACTAAGTAATTACTTAGTAAATGCCGACCCATGCAATATATAAATATGTATTATATGTAATAAACTCGGCCTCCACTCCTTGGCAAATACTAGGTATAATTTTCGTCTATTTACGTAATGATTATTATGTCCGACGGATAATAGAGATTCCCAAGCTTATGATGGGTGTGGTGTCAAACAAGCAGTAAACCTTCACATGAAGCAACGCTGAGGAAAGCCTACTCTTAAATCAAGAGAAAAAACCCAAGGATTCCGTTCGCTAAACTTTGGGAGTGGGGGGCTTCCTTGATAATAGGCTGAGCGCGGGCAAGCAAGGGCAAGCAAGGGCGAGCAAAGGTGAACGAGGGCGAGTAGAGGAGGGAAGAACAGTTGTTCGGCATCTGCTGAATTAAACAATCGTAGTATGCAGCACAGACCTTTGCCGCCATTTAGGGTAAAGAAGCCCTCCAGCTTGTATAGATTTACCCTTTTATATGGCCCATTCCCCATGACGAAATCACTTGACCAACTCGTGAACAGCTACAACGCGGATGACTCCATGAAGAAAATGCGATTTGTCGCTGGGCGAGAGTATTCAACAATTCAATCGAAGTCAAAATATGTAGAAGAACTCATAGATCTTCTGAGAGTAACTTGTAATGTACGATGCCTAGGTTTATTCGACTTGCTTCTTCCGGGTCTTGCTCAAAAATCTATGCACTAGAATGTTCAGAATTTTTGTGCCGTAAAAAATCGATGCCAGGGCTGGCATGCTCATGGTCATGTTGCTGCGTAGTGCCCCAAGTCAATCATTTTCAGAATTTGTTAGTTTCTTTTTCTTCAACGGGCGTTGCTCTTCGGTGGCTCGGTAGACGGACCCTCTGGTGTGATATAGCACTTTGTCATTCCGCCGTCGACCACAAAATCCGTGCCGTTCACGAAGCTACTTTCATCACTAGCAAGGAAAACGACGGCGTGTGCCTGCTCAATAGCCTCACCAAAACGACCTGTAGGGAAGTGAACTTCGCGTCGATGACGCTTGGCAGCATCATCACCTAGCCAGTCTTGAAGGAGAGGAGTACTATGAGTGATTAGCGGTTATTGGATATGTGATAGATAGGAGGTCTTACTTGAGGGGCGCAGGGCACAGTGCGTTGAACCTGTAACCTTCACGTGCATGGCACATGGCCAGTTCTCTGGTCAAAGCCAAAACAGCTCCCTTACTAGCAGTGTAGGCGAGTTGTGGTGTAGCACTTCCCACTAGAGCGACCACACTAGCCGTGTTGATGACCGAACCCTTCTTCTTCCCGTGCTTTCTGAAGCTTAGCACGGCGAACTTGCTGCCAAACCAAACGCCTTTGACGTTGATGGCCTGCGTCAAATCCCATATCTTCTCTGGAGTGTCAATAGCATCAGCGTCGTCGGCATGCATGATGCCGGCATTGTTGAAGATCACATCAAGACCGCCCCAGGAGTCAACATGATCCACCATCGCCTTGACATCGGCTTCTTTGGAGACATCAGTGATCTTGGCCTCAACCTTCTTTGCATCAGGAACTTGTTCCTTGACTTTGGCAACGGCCTTCTCAAGTGCAGGGCCAGAAATATCGGAGAGAAGGACGTTTGCACCTTCTCGTGCGAAGAGGATTGAGGTCTCCAGGCCAATACCACTGAAAATGTGTTAGTGCTGGAGATATTGGGAAAAGGATGGCAAAGTGACAGAAAAGGCAAATCATTCTGGTAACAGAAGGCAGCTGGTGTGGAGATTAGACAAGTGATGAGTTAGAGATTGGCGGGAAATGTGTAGGATTGGGGGAGCAGAATGCAGGGTCTGACTGGGGATGCAATGGCCCGACGCTAGAAGAACACATACAGAGGAGAAGAGCTTCTTGAATCAAGTCGATCTTGCAAGGCGAGTAGGGTATTCGCGAAATGAAAGGGCAAGAAAGGAAGTGTACCTACCCGGCAGCACCTGTGACGATGCAGTTCTTGCCTTCAAGACGACCCATGGTGAATAAGTCAAATTGTGCGTCAAATATTGTGGAAGCAAGCCCTATAGAGTTATATTAGTATGGAAAGTCCAGACAAAAAGCACACTGTCAATCTAGCGGAGGAGTAGATATGGCCAATATTTGCAAAAGCACTTGAGATATGTTTCATAGAAGAGCGGGGAGATCGGGGCGTTTTGCGGACGTAGAGGGTAGAGATCTGGGGAGAGTAAGAAAGGTGGCAGATAACACGACATACTTGCTTGAACTGATCTGGTAGGGTGGCCTTGGTGAAGACGATTTAGATTCGTGGGAATGTCCAGGTGATGAAGTGGTCAAAGTAAAGAAATTCATTGATGAAGCGGAGGGAAGGTACGGATAGAGGCGGCGGGACTAGGTATCCCGAAATCGGCCTAGGGTAGATAGGGTTTGATAAGGCCCGAGTGATGCTTGATTGATGCCCACCACACCACGCCACACCAGACCAGTTGACGAAGTCTGGACTCGTTCCACCCAGTCCTGCCTGGCAGGGATTGAGTCCCTACTTGAGTATGTACGCTTTGGCGGGCTAGGCGACTGTCTATATACATGGACAAGGACCTGCCTCACAACAGCGTCTGATCGATGGCTATCGGCTTATTTGCAAATATTAGGCCGGAAATGTTCAAAAAATGGAATCAATAGTTAGTGCCCCGCTATGACTAAGGCAACAGTTGAGGCACCCGGCCAAGTAGAGCGGGGCACGGACACATGTGCACTCTGTTTGGCGGGGTATCGAGACGTTTGACAGGTATGGCAGAATATTATGTACACTACATAAGAGTGTGTGTGTGTGTGTGTGTGTGTGTGTGTGTGTGTGTGTTCGTGCGAGTATATACCTATAAAGGCCGTAGCGGAGCTTGGCTTCGGCCATCTGCCTAAAGATTTCTAAATAGATATACATACGTATATACAGCTCGCGTCCTGATGTGCACGCGATACGCGATACGCGATACCTGGACTGGTATGAATTGGGGTTGGTCATCTGCATGCACAGCTCCGAGCGGTCAGGGCTATTCCGATTCCGACCCCTCATTGGCCCAAGCTCCTTCAAACAGCCACACACCACTCACCCAGCTATCTTCTTCTTCCAACGTCACTCAAACCTGCTTCCCTCCCCGTCCCCTCGTTTCCTCGACACCTCACTTCTCTCGCCATGTCCTCCCCAGACGAAACCCCGGTGACACTGGAATCTCTTCCAGAACTGCTCAAGCAGGATTCCGCAGTCAAAGTTGCAGGCATAGACGTCGATGGTATTTTGCGAGGAAAGCTCATGGCGAAGAAGAAGTTTCTCAGTATCGCCAAAGATGGGTTCGGCTTCTGCAGCGTGATATTTGGGTGGGACATGCATGATCAGACCTACTTCCGCGAGCTCGCCATATCGAACAAGGAAAATGGTTATCGCGATTTGATTGCTGTCCCCGACTTGACCTCGTTCCGTCGGATACCTTGGGAAAACAATGTGCCCTTCTTCTTGATATCCTTCCATGATCCGGATACCCATTCAGGTTTGAGCACATGTCCGAGAAGCCTATTAAAGAGAGCTGTCGATAAGCTGGCCGACAATGGTTTTGGGGCAATGGCAGGAGGTAGGTGGAGAGTCGATGCAAGAGCGGATGCCGTGCGGTGTTGGTAAAGCTGATGTTTTATATCCCCACAGCCGAGTACGAGTTCTATCAATTCCGGGCTCCTCAAAGTCACGATGGTTCGGAGAGAAATTCATCCAGCACTGCCGCCTTTTTGCGCGACAATACGGTAGACGCACTGCCCAGCCTTACTGAGGGTATGTTTGGCTACAGCATCACACGACCGGTTCACAACCAGGATTATTACTATGGTGTTTTTGATGCATGTGCAAAATTTAACTGCGGGATCGAAGGATGGCATACGGAATCTGGGCCTGGGGTATTTGAAGCTGTATGTTTTGACATACCTAGAACATCCACTTTTGGGCCTTGGGTAACCACTGACTATTTCGCCCCAGGCACTCGAATTCGGTGAAATTGCCCAAATGGCCGACAAAGCCTCACTCTTTAAACTTGTCGTCAAGTCCTTAGGGTCCAAATTTGGAATTACACCCTGCTTCATGGCGAAACCGCGGCATGGTCTTCCTGGAAACTCTGGACACATGCATGTATCCATTGTGGATAAAGAAGGGAAGAATCTGTTCTTCCGAGGACAAGAAGACAAGAGCCCGCAATGGCCAGACATTCGATGGCTCTCCGATATTGGACGCCATTTTCTAGCCGGCCTTATCGATGGGCTACCGGATATTATGCCACTTCTCGCCCCAAATGTGAACAGTTATAAGCGCTTGGTAGAGAACTTCTGGGCCCCAGTAACTGTGTCATGGGGTCTTGAGCACCGCGCCGCTTCTATTCGTCTCATCTCTCCACCGACATCGTCCCCTAAGGCAACACGTTTCGAAGTGCGCGTCCCCGGTGCCGACACAAACCCACACTTCGTGCTTGCCGCAATTCTTGCTCTCGGCTGGCGTGGAATTGAGAAGAAACTCGAGATCCAAATTCCACCGTTAGGAAAAGGTGAGGACGTCGGTGGAGCTTCTGATAAGGGTGAACGGTTGGCGAAAAGCTTGAAAGAAGCAACTGAGCGTTTTATGGCCAAGGATAGTGTAGCTCGCGAAGTATTTGGCAACGAGTTCGTGGATCACTTTGGTGGAACGAGAGAGCATGAGATCCGCCTATGGGATGAAGCGGTAACAGACTGGGAAGTGCGCCGTTATATTGAAACTGTATAGGCGCAATTGAGCGTTGCGTCTTGTGAAGCTGGCCAACTTTGTTCCAGATCTGTTCTCAATTGTTCCCTTCTTAAAGGCTCTGGTTGTGTCTTACACTTTCAAATTCCATCTGAACAGCGATATGTCTCTTCAATGTAGTCAATGACAATAGATATTTCCCCAAATCTTCTTCTCGAAGAAGTGAGTTGTAGAATGAGACCGACAATGATGATTACGTTTGTATGTTCGAAGGAGACTTACTAAGTAAACTATGCTGCATGCTGTGTTGTCAGCTCACAATCCAATCAACCCTTTGATGCCCCTCAGTTTTCCACTCCAGTCTCCGTATCCTAGCCAAACAATACCCTGGGCCATTTTCCAGGCCCGATCACCCGCACCGCTTCCTTTAAGCGGAATGTCCATAGGTTGAGGTATGGCTGTTTTGACCCCGGGCCATCGATCTCGCGTCACCGCCTTCTGGTTACAGAGACTCCTCAGGCCTTCTTTGCCTGCGAATCGTCCATACCCACTGCCTTTAACTCCTCCAAATGGCAGTTGCACCATATAGGTGACCGCAAAGTCGTTGACAGCTATCATTCCTGCATGCACCTCTCTTACTACCTTCTCCAAATCTTGTTTGTTTGCGCCGTAGACAGATGCACCAAGGGCATACAAGGTACTGTTTGCAATTGAAATGGCGCCATCCACAGTTTCAGCGCGCATAAGAAGAAAAACAGGCGCAAAAAGCTCCTCTTGGGCGATGGGCATTTCCGGAGTGACATCTACAATCAATGTGGGAGTAAAGTAGTGGCCTTGGGGGTGAGCCGGATTGATAAAGCGTTTCCCACCTGCGATGAGGCGGGCGCCGCGCTTCACAGCATCTTGTATCAAGTCCTCTAGTTTGGAAAAGCTGGCGCAAGATATGGAAGCGCCAACGTCAATTGGCTCGTCGGAAGCATTGGTGAGTATGGAACCCGGGCGGAGGCCGCGGATAAGAGGCGTGAGGTAATCAATAAGTCGAGAATAAGTTTTCGGGAGAGCAATGACACGCTCAATTCCGATACAGTTTTGTCCAGCGGACTGGAAAGTACCTCGCATAAGAATACTTGCCACACGCTTGAAATCAGACTTCGAGAGATCATCCAGAATGATGGCCGGGTCCTTCCCTCCCAGTTCTACGCAGACCGGGGTCAGGGATTTCGCAGCAGAAGCACAAACATGATGAGCTACAGCTCGAGAACCGATAAACGTGATGTGAGCGATTGAGGGATGTGATGTGAGGTAGTCAGCGACATTAGGCCAGCAGACCACCGACTGAACAATATCTGGAGAATGGCCACATGCTACCAAAGCCGATGTGGCAATAGAGGTGAAGTAGGACGAAGACCACGCGGTAGCTTCGGAGCCTTTGATGATTATAGCGTTACCGGTGAAAATGGAGGCAATTATGGGGGAAATAAGATTGTGGAACTGCGTTAGGTTAATCATAACAGGTGCGATAGAGCTCATTTTGGAGGTCTTACGGGATAACTAGAAGAGTGGTTAATTGGTATTTCGGTTGATGCCATCGTTGCATTGGGAGTCAATGGCGAACTCACTTCCAGCTCACGCAAGCAGCCACGACGCCTAGAGGCTGCCAGATAACCTCATTCCACTTATACATCATCAAAAAATTGGTGGGCCTCCTTTCGCTCCTGAGTGATTCCTCTCCATGGTCGATAGTCCACTTGAGCTTCTCTGCTGTCACTAGAATCTCTCCTAGACTTGCATCGACCATGGTTTTGCCAGAGTCAATGCATGCGACCTTTGCTATTGTTTCTTGATTCTCCAGGACGAACTTGAGCAGAGTCTTCAAGACCTTTCGCCTCTGGGCAAAATTTGTTTTCGCCCATTGAAGCTGGGCTTTTTTGGCTTTTGTAATGGCGCGATCTACACCTTCTGCTGTTGATGGATTGATACGGCCCAGGGATTCACCGGTTGCAGGTGCGTAGCATTGTACTAAGGACGATCCTGAGACCTGATGAAGTCAGTAAATACAACTATTATTTGTCTGCTATTATCCCATACCTTCAGGGAGGGTCCGGTGAGCACTTCACCCTTCCACCCAGGCTTAACCTGCTCTGGCGGCGCGACATGGTACGTCACCGCTGCTTCATGGTCTTTGCGGACAAGTAAGAAGAGAGCGGCAAGAGTAATGACGCCAATGGCGCCCAGGACGTAGACGCTCTGTTCGTCTAGTCGACCCATGGAGTGCAATGGCTGAAAGTGAAGTGAGATGGTTTGTTGTTCTTGCCGACCGTGGACCCTGGAAATTTTGCCAAAGTGTTCGTGGCGCGTTTTGACGCGCGATCATGAGCTGAGAATGCAGGGCCGCTCCGAAAAAAAAAAGAAATAAAACTCCCTGGCCGCTCCGGATCAAATCAAATCCTTTACTTCCCGTGCAGCCGTTCGCAGGTGCGTTAATCCGTTGTAACTATTCTAGCTGATACCCAGTTCATGCCTCTTCTTTGGGGTGAGAGGTGAGAACTGCAGTATGCTTTCTTGGCTTTCATTTTGGCTCTATGTGTAGAGATGTTGCATAATACACAATTTATTCTGGACAATGTATTTGGTATGTAAAGGGCCCGAGGCAAAGCGACTCTGCAAATATCCCCCCTCCAAAAGAAAAGAAAGCCTAGAGCCGTAGACTCTATCCCAAACGCCTACAACACCATTAACTATGCATTGGAAGTAATCGACAACGCTCACTTGCATCCCTCTACTTCCTGTCAGTCCACCTTCCACCTCCACCCCCACTACCGGGTCTCATGCCAGCCTTCTTCTCACTTCCCGCATAGCGTTGTTCCTCCTCTTCCCATTTCTTTCTCTCCACCCGTCTCCTCGCCGAGAAGGCCCTGGCAAATTTCCACGCTTCCGTGTCGGCTAGGTTCCACTTCTCCACCATGTCGATAACCTGCTGCATATGCCGATCCTTACTTTTGAGAGCCCCTCGCGCCTTCTCCAGTCGCTCCTCCTCCTTCTTGATCCATCGATCATCAGGCACCTCAATTCCTTCGATGGGTTTCGGCTCCTTAGGGCGAGGAAAAATGATAAGTTCGGACTTTTCGTCTGGCGAACTAGGCTCTTCGTTTGGTGATGCTATTTGGGGGATGCTGAATCCAAATACCCAATTTAGATCCTTTTGCGTGACACGTTCAGCTGTCAGCCAAAGGGAATGTGACGGGGCAGCAGCCACGACTTCTTTAAACTCTACCAGGCGGACAGATTCCGAGTGTTGATCAGCTAGCGATTCCGCGGTCAAAGCACTAATCCAAAAGTTGCGCTGAGCGTTGTTCCGTAGGAAGTTGCCGTCTAGTGAGTCCCGGGTGTAGTGAAGAGAGGTAATGGTATATGGATGGGGAACTACGCCGATGGTATAGGAGCTGGAGGAGTTCTTGAAGGATTTCAGAATTTGAAGATTCGTTGTTTTGTTCGGATCGCAAGGAGTACACTTTTGGCGGTTTGGTGGACATGACTTGGGAATGGGGGAAGCGGGACATTGCGTAAGATTCCGAGCGATATCGATTGCCTCGTACATGAGGGCATTTGTATGCTCGGGTAAGGGCTTGGTCACAATGATGCCGTCTGGATAGTTTTCTTGAAAAGTTAGATGGAGGTGGGAGTTTATCAGACTCGAGAGCATGTCTAATGCTTCTACTTTGTCTGCTTGAGTTGCGTTGTTAAGCTTTTCGGCAACAGACTTGTACTTGCTCTCAATGGTCTCGGTTGAGTAGTAAGCAATGCCGTTGGCTTTAGTGTCCACCATGACATCTGCAGAAGCCAGGAGGTTGATGACAGCGCCTCCGTCTTTGTGTACTAGGTCAGCGATTTTGACCTTGTTTTCTGTGACATTCTTGAAAAGATCGTTGTTGATGGCCTTCTTAATTGCAGCATTTATAGCGGCTGATTCCCCAAAGAAGATGCCATTGTGTAGCGACTCAACACGAGACAAGATCGGGTATTCGTTTCGGCGCAAAAAGGCGAGCATCGGATTATCGTACGAGGCCATGGGGAGTGTTAGCCAGTTAGACATGATGCCTCCTCCCATATGTCCCCATGCCAGCCACCTCATAATCTCGAGTTCAACCTTGGAATCGAGTTTCAAGCGCTGCACAAGCTCGTACTGGGGGTGTTTCATAGACTCGTCTCGAGAAAGCACTTGAGGCTTGAAGCCCTGGGCCCACCATGCCCTTCTCCATGCCAGTATCAGTCTGTTCTCTGCCTCGGAAACGGCTTTTTCCTGCTTGCGTTTGATATCGTAAAAGGCATAGATGGGCGGCCGCTCTTTTAACGGGGGCAAGACTGCACGGTTTTCGTCGAGAGTGGTGGAGGAGGAAAATGGATTGCGCCATTTGAAGTCGGTGAGCCATTCAATCGCGCGGTAAGAGCTCTCGCTGGTGCTGTTTGGCTGGACAGGGGGCCTATGCGCCGAGGGGCCAAAGGGATTGGGGACTGATGGAAGGTTCTCTAGATTGGGAAGATGGGGGTTTTTGACGGCTTCTGCGACATCCTGGTAGGTGGGAATGTCTTCAGAGGAAGGAGGACCAAAGAAGGTCAAATTGAAGATGATGAAGAGGGCAAGGATGAAGAGCAGCTGGAAACGCCTCGGGGGCATCTGCAAACTTATGGGCCGGCCAAAGAGGGAGTATTGCACCGGCATGACGAGTGGAGTCAGGAGGTCTGGGACTTGTTGTGGAGGATGTGGGATAGGGCTTCTTTTACCGCGACATTGGCAGCAGGAGGAGCAACGTGATTGAGGAGCAAGGCGAGATGTAGATGTGGACGTGGGCGTGGACGTGGACGTGGACGTGGCGCATGCGCAAGAGGCGAGAGGGAGAGAGAACGGAAATGTCAATGTGTCGATAGGTCGTCGGTGAACTCTTAGGCCGGCCACTGCAAGCGATAGGCGATACGCGATGGGGTGAACCGGGGAGCGTTGAACGAGGCGAGCAAGCCGTCGGGAGAGAAGAGAGATGGAGAGAAAGAAAGACAAGGACGGTTGATGCAGATAGCTGACACCTAGTACTGGCTGGACTGGAACTAATAGATGCTGTCCAGGCTCGATACATACATACGCGTCGCGCACTCAGTGCCCCTTGGCGCGTCTGGCTTCTTGGGTAATAGGCACTGTCCAAAAGAAGAAACAATTCTCAGCTACTTTTTGTTAATTTCAAAGTAATAGATACATAGACACACTCGTTTGATACAGCACGAAGCGACAAGCGACAAATCATCACCCCGGGTTCTCGACCGCTTTGGTGGGGAACGCATAGCTATAGATTGAGCGAATGAGGGACGTCCTTCTGGCATCTGCAATGTATAATGTCATTGTGCCGATGTCGCATGCGTCAATCCCCCTCCAAAAAAAAAAGTAACAGTCATGGTCACCGCCTTCCACTTCCTCTACACCACCACTCTCATGCGAAACATGCGTTGCTCCTCTGTACAATAATAAGCAAGAATAAAAGAAAAGAAAAGCCAATTGCTTTCTCTTTCTCTTTCTCTTTCTCATTCCCATCACCGTCCCTCTCTGCCACTTTCATTCCTCCCCGCCCGTCAACCAACCCCGCCATCCAGTCCACTACGACGTCTCTCCTCCCACTCACACACACAACCATCCCAATTGTCCACCGAAATGGCTGCCCGGACAGCTCATTCTATCCCAGACCCAACCGCAGACCTGCATTGGTCCGATTTCAAGGGTCCCATCCATGAAATCTTCGCCGCCAATGCCCGCAAACACCCTGACCGAGCATGCGTCGTCGAAACGGCCACTAGCACCACCCCAGAGCGCCGCTTCTCCTATCAGAACATTTTTGAGGCTACTTCGGTCCTCGCACATCACTTTGTCCAAAATGGCGTACAAAGAGGCGAAGTTGTCATGATCTTTGCCCATCGTGGCGTCGACTTGGTCGTAGCTATCATGGCCGTCCTGGCCGCAGGCGCTACCTTTTCCGTGCTAGATCCGCTGTGAGTCCAATTAATTCCACTCGCACTCAATTGTAATATCCTGTCATATTGACTGACACATCTTACTACTTCAGTTACCCACCCGACCGCCAGTGCATTTACCTCGAGGTAGCCCAGCCCCGCGCGCTTGTGGTCATTGACAAGACCACTCAAGAAGCCGGCCCTCTATCAGACCAAGTGCGTAGCTACATATCTGAAAACCTTGACTTAAGAACCGAAGTGCCAGCCTTGTTACTCAAAGATGACGGAACACTCGTCGGAGGTGTGCAAGACGGTAATGACTGCCTGGACGCGCAACAACAGCTCAAGGCCGACCTCCCCGGAGTTTTGGTAGGACCAGACTCTACTCCCACACTTTCCTTCACATCAGGTTCCGAAGGACGACCAAAAGGTGTCAAAGGCCGCCACTTCTCCCTGACCCATTACTTCCCTTGGATGGCGGAGACCTTTGGCTTGTCCGAAAACGACAAGTTCACCATGCTTTCTGGAATTGCCCACGACCCGATCCAGCGTGATATCTTCACCCCTCTTTTCCTAGGTGCACAACTTCTTGTCCCGAGTAAGGAAGACATACAACATGAGAAGCTCGCAGAGTGGATGCGCAGGTACGGTGCGACTGTGACTCATCTCACCCCTGCTATGGGTCAGATTCTCGTGGGGGGTGCATCCGCCGTCTTCCCTGCCTTGCATCACTCTTTTTTCGTTGGCGATCTTCTCATCAAGCGAGACTGTAGAAGGCTGCAGAACCTTGCCCCCAATGTCCGTATTGTGAATATGTATGGTACCACTGAAACCCAGAGAGCCGTGAGTTATTATGAGCTGCCTAGCCACGGCGAGGCCCCTGGCTTCCTGGATACGCTCGGAGAGGTTATCCCAGCAGGTGTGGGAATGAACAATGTACAGCTTCTCGTAGTGGACCGTGAAGATCGGAACAAAATATGTGAGCCTGGCAAGAGTGGAGAAATCTATGTTCGAGCTGGTGGTCTGGCTGAAGAATATCTCGGTCTACCCGACCTTACTGCAACCAAGTTTGTCGAGAATTGGTTTGTGGAGCCCCAGAAATGGGGAGAAGAAGATAAGAAGAGGGTCGAAAGCCAGGGTAGCCCAGAACCGTGGCGACAGTTTTGGAAAGGTCCTCGTGACAGGCTCTACCGATCCGGCGACCTGGGTCATTATGGTCCAGACGGCAACGTTCATTGCACGGGCCGAGTTGATTCACAGGTCAAGATTCGTGG
This sequence comes from Acrocalymma vagum, assembly GCA_028476805.1. NCBI lineage: Eukaryota > Fungi > Ascomycota > Dothideomycetes > Pleosporales > Acrocalymmaceae > Acrocalymma > Acrocalymma vagum. The sequence continues at coordinate 14,179 of JAQGEP010000172.1, forward strand.
TTTCCGTATTGAATTGGGAGAGATTGATTCTCATCTTGCTGCACATCCTTTGGTTCGCGAGAACGTTACGCTACTCAGGCGTGACGCCTATGAGGAGCCTACCCTTGTTAGTAAGTTAAAGCTATTAGAAATTCCTTTGAACCGCCCATTAACTTTTGCAAGGCTACATTGTGCCTGAAATGAAACGATGGTACAATTGGCTCAAGGAGCGTGGAGCAGAAGAAAGTGTTTCAGTGGAGGACACCAGCATGGTAGGCATGCTCAAGCGGTTTAAGTATCTCCGAAATGATGTCCGGGAACACCTGAAGAAGAAGCTACCGGCCTATGCCGTTCCTTCAGTTATCGTACCTCTCATCCGCTTTCCACTAAACCCTAACGGCAAAATTGATAGACCAGCACTGCCCTATCCCGAACCTGCACAGTTGGCGGCAGCAGGCGCTCGACGCCCATCGCAGCTCGGCAAGGCTCTAACACCGACAGAAAAGGCTATGGCAGCGATCTGGGCCCAACTCTTAGGTGACCGAGGAGTCAGTGCGGAAAGTATCGGCGGTAGCGACTCCTTCTTCGATCTTGGAGGCCACAGCATCATCGCTCAGCAACTTTTCTTCAAAATTCGTCAAGAGTGGAAAGATATCGATGTTCCCATGAACACAATTTTCCAGTATCCAACCTTGCGAGGTTTCTCTGCCAATATCGACCAGGCATTAGATCCTATCGGCCTTCGACTTGATACCGCAGAGGCAATAGAAGATGATCCAGAGGATGAGGACTATTCTGCTGATGCGCGAGATTTGGCTAAGAAGCTGACGTCTTTCAGCACCAAGGAACCCATGAAGTCAGGCGAGGATATCCATAGCTTTCTTACAGGAGCTACTGGTTTCTTGGGAGCATATATCCTGCGGGACCTTCTTGCAAGACCAGGAAGAGTCACAATTCTGGTCCGAGCAAAAGAGGCTGGCGCTGCCATTGCTCGTGTCCGTGAAACCTGTCAAGCATATGGGATATGGGATGATAGCTGGGCCCTTCGTCTTGAAGCTCTCGTTGGTGACCTTGAGAAGCCCGATTTCGGTATCAACCCTGAGACCTGGAATAAGCTGGTTGATTCAGTCGACGTAGTCATACACAATGGTGCCCTTGTTCACTGGGTATTGCCATACTCACGCTTGCGCGGACCCAACGTAATTTCTACCATGACAGCCCTCTCTATGTGCGCTGTAGGCAAACCCAAAAACTTCGGTCTCGTCAGCTCCACTTCCGTTCTTGATACAGACCATTATGTCCAACTATCAGAGAAGAGCATTGCACAAGGCGGTGCTGGCGTTCCTGAATCTGACGATTTAGAAGGCTCCCGAAAGGGTCTCGGAACGGGCTATGGACAATCTAAGTGGGCCGCTGAGTTCTTGACTCGTCAAGCTGGCGAGAAAGGTCTGAATGGATGTGTCATTCGCCCTGGTTACGTGACCGGAGACCCCGAGTACGGGACTACAAATACGGATGATTTCCTTGTTCGCATTTTGAAGGGTTGCATACAACTCAAGTCCAGGCCTGATATTACTAACACAATCAATATGGTTCCCGTAACGCATGTCGCACGCGTGGTCGTAGCGTCGTCCCTGAATCCACCTGTGTCGCCCCTAGGTGTTGCACAGATTACCTCCCATCCAAGAATCACTTTCAATGAGTTCTTGGGCAGTCTTGAAAAATTTGGATACGCGGTTCCGCAAGTTTCTTATGACCAATGGAAGAAGAACATGGAGGCCTACGTCTCTGACCGGTCGGGCACAAAGGAGGAGCACGCGCTGCTACCTCTTTACCATTTCGTCACTGGAGATTTGCCGGCCGACACCAAGGCCCCTGAGCTAGACGATAGAAATGCTTCAGAGGCACTAAAAAAGGACGCAAGTTGGACCGGTCACGACTGTAGCGCTGGAGGTGCCGTAACAGAAGACACTGTTGGTGTATACATAAGCTACCTGATTGAGCTAGGTTTCATGCCTACGCCACCAGGAAAGGGTCAGAGAGAGCTGCCAGTTGCCAAGTTGACGGAAAGCATGCGAGAGGGCATGAAGAAGGTTGGGGGTCGGCGAGGCTTCTAAATTATGCCACAGGAGTCGACTTTGTACGCCGGTTGGAAGGTCGATCTTGGGTGCCCATGTATTCAGGTAAAAAGTGTTATAGACAAAAGACGGGCGGCCTACTCTAATTTCACACATAGCTGATGATATATAAATAGATACTCTGTTTGCCCTTTTTGTTTTAGATGTGTTCATTATATCCAACTAAACACGAAATTGTTGCATTGGCATGGCTCCAAAGCCGCTTGCTCATACTGCTACATAATGATGACACATTATGACAACTTCCCTATGTTGCTCTCACCGCGCATCATCCTCCTCTGTCTTCAGTGCTTCCTGTATAACACGTTCCGACTCCTTCACCATATCACTGCCCACTCTCCAACTTTTAAGCACCACACCCTTAGCACCCAGGATCTCCTCTGCTCTTGCCCATCTCTGCCTCCATAGTTGTTCTCTCTTGTTCACCGTTTGCCCATCTGGCCCGTAACCATTGCCGCTCGCACCATTAGGACCAAGTGTAGAGGGGGTGTTGGTGCGACTAGGCATATGAGCAGTGGACGCGGTAGAGAATGATTGACCCTGAGCTTGTGCGTTCATATTAGGGCGGCTATGGTAAGGAATAGGAGGGTGGGGTACAGAAGGAGCATGTTGCCAGGCTGAAGACGCCTTGGTACCAACATAGGACGCCGCTGCAGCTGGGTATACTGTAATTCCACGGCGAGGTGGGGGAGGCGGGGGAGGAGCCTTCTTAGTACTATCAATATTTTGGGTAGTCTGTGATGGATTGGAATTCGAGGTCGATCCCAACTTCGCTGGATCGGCCTGGGAGTTGGTAGAGGAGAAAGACGGAAGATTATTGTAAACAGAGACAAGTTTATCTCGAGCAATGCCAGCATAGGTTTGCTGTTGCACATCGGTCTGAAAATTCGGTTTCGGAGCAACAGGTGGCCTTGCGGGTTTCGTGGTAGTAGAGGCAGTCGGGACTGAGGTTCGCTGGGAGAGGGGGCTGGATTGATTAACTGTTGATGATGCATTACGAGGCTTGGGAGGCGGCGGGGCTTTCGAAGTATTTTGAAGTGATGATGCCGATGCTAAATCTCCCGATCCGCTTCGCAAGGCAGTCGGTTTCCTAGGCGGAGCAGGTGCCGATTTGGCGCTATTAGTTGACGCGACGGAAGCACGATGCTTTAATGTTTCAGTCTTCGTATCAGTGTTGGCACGTCGTAATCCTGGCAACCGTTCAGACACTTCCCCAGGAGAAAGTTCGATCAGGTTAGCGGCTGGATCATGGGGTGGTGTAGGCTGAGAACCATTTCTTGGGGGGAGTTGGGGCCTTAAGTCAGGATGGTCTTCATCAATCTGGGGAAATAATGACTTTGATCGTCGCTGGTTTTCTCCCTCCATGTGTCGTAAAGAAGCCTGGATTGCTGCTCGGAGCTCAGGGTCATCTTCATCACATGCCTTAGAGCTCTGCCCTCGAATTTGCACACTTCCACTGCCATTTGAATTCCGTGGCTGTACCAGGGGCGACGATCGGTCCCCACTAATAGGTGCCATAGAAGGATCGAAGAACCCTCCTCCTTCCGGAGTTGTGACATCTCGAATGAAAACCGCTACAACTCGGCCTGGGTTCTCCAGAACAAAGTCGGTGTATACCTCCAAATCAGCTTCTCCACTGTCGCCGATGAGGATAAATCTTCTTTCAGGAAAATCTCGTGCGATTTTATCCAACGTACTCTTTTTCCGCTCAGCAACTGGCTCGAATATGCCTTGAAGCATACCACTGTATTGCTTAAGATGAAACGAGCCCGGTGGTAGCCCCGCCAGTGAAAAGTACTTCGAGATGACGGGGAACAGTTGCCATGGTGAGTTTGAGACATAATGGAATTTGACGCCCATTTCTGCCATGCGGTTATACCATTCTTTAACGCCTTCGATGGTGAGATCACTAAGCTCGCGGATGAAGGCGTTTCGGAATATTTCTCGTGCGCCGTTGCTGATTGCGGAGTGCTTGATAGTGTCATCTATATCACTGATGACACTAACTCCATGTGATTCAGTAATGATAATCTCCTCTGTTGCCGACAACTCTTCTGATGCTAGTATACGGACATGTGTGGGGACGAAATCGAGCGCCGCCGTGATACTGAAATGACCGGATGGGTTGGTGTACACCGTACGTTGCTTCGAGATTTTGTCATTGTAGAAGAAGACGCTGATTGGGGTGTTCGCCATGGGTATTGCTAAAAAATGCCGAAGCCGTGCCATCAAACGGGCATTAGCCTCTGCTAGTTCAGTTGTGCTCATATCGCCGGGTTGGTTCCATGATGCCCTTTTCTGCACAGCAGTAATGCTGTCGTTTCTCAACGAGCTGTTAGACGGAGTGTGAGAAAGTTGATGTACTTTCAGGTTGCCCCTGGAATCTTGACGATGAACACTTTCTCGACTCTGTGTGTGATACACATTTGTGTCGTCATCGTCCTCGGTTGTGGGCTTCTCGCTGTATGCACCCTGTGCGGCCATCTCAGCCTCCTTTTCGCCTCTTCGTAAAATATCTTCGGCTTCTCTAGCGGTCAACATCTCATCACGTTGCGCTTGTCGCACTTGTGCTCTTTCGCGGTGGCCCAAATGACCCGGGCTTGGGTCTCTGCTGCTATTGGGACTGGGCGATGAACTCTGGGCTATCGCGCCGGCGGCAGGCGCTTGAATCCCTACTAATTGGCGTGCAAGACCTATGAATAATCTTTGCTTTCTAGACATCTGCCCTTTATGCGGTGAATATATCCAGCCTCGGACGTCAACATCAACGACCGCATTGTCATCCTCATATTGATCCCATTGCTGCTTCCAGAATTCTGCATCGCCGGCACCTGCAGTGTCTCGTACATCACGACCTTCCCCCGGTGTTTCTTGTATTGTACCCGGTTCTACTTCAGGCTGCTACCTGTCAGCGGAAGAAGTACTACTTGAGCTTCTAGAACAAAACTTGCCTTCCTTTTGACATGCTTCCGAGCATAACTTGGGAAGAGAATCATTTCCTCTTCACCACTCCGGACAATGGCGGCGTCTGGAAAACTTCCGGGTGTGTCATCCTCATCGTCATATGTTGTCTCTTTCCTATTCCAATTCGAAGCATATTGCTGTTGATACGTCTGCCTCAATTCGTTCGCTGCTTTGAGATACCCAGCAAGCTTCCTCCTCCTAGCACCGGGCTCCCGCGGCGCATAACTGTCTTGGTAGCTCATTGCTCGTGTTATCGGTTCTGCTTTTTCGGAAGCCTGGGTTAACTGCTGCCGACGGAGCTTTGCCGCATTTTCGAGATAGCTACCAGCTACAGCTCTGCGGGTGTGGGCTCGTAGTCGCTGGAGGATACTAGGTGCTCGTTTGAGCTTGAGATCTTGTCTGCGAACGATATATCGGTATATGCGAGATTGTGTGCGGTGTTTGAGCGCAGCGAGCGTTTCGTGGCGAAAGCGGGAAAGGTGCGCGCGTGCCCTTGCCCTTGTTCGGGGGAAGAGGTAGCGCAGGATGGATGACACTCCGTAGGCAGAGGAGTTGCGGCGAGAAAGAGGTTTGGGCATCCAGAACACTGAATGCTTGCTATATACCCAATGTGTGGGAATGACTGGGTTGGAGTATGCATCGGCGGGGGACGGGCGAGGTAAGGGCTGGCAAAGTTGGTTTCAACGTCATCCTATTCTCAGCCTCGTGCATGGGCCATCGATTCTGATGCCGTTCATCCTCTCACTGTACGATACTAGATACATAAGATAATACCCAAACAGAGCCACTATGGTATTTGTTCACATTTATTATTTTCGTCATTTACTTAAAAATCACGGCAAGCAATTGTGAGTGGTCATATCATGACAATATCGAATGTGAATATTTCTTCTTATTTTTTTCGTAATTGGTCGCTTCTGCGGGCTCTTCCTGGGTCACTGCTATTTGCAACATCTCTGTTTTTTTACCATCACCAAGTAGAGTCCATGAAGGGAGGAACACCATTTTCCTAGTCCTTGATCCACATGTGTGATTATCTTACATCCAACGAATCTAGTGCTTCCGCAACGTTAGGTACGTTCCTCAATGCAGTCACAATCTCATTCCAAATCCTGACCCCAAGCTCTCTCATTTCACTGCCGGCTACACTTGGAGGAATGGGTTGAATTTCATCGTGTCTCCAAAACCTTCCAGCCGCTTTCTCACCCTGTACCGTTCCGCTCATTATGATGTTGGCTCCCTGCGAAGGCGAGCGGAGGCACAAGAAGAGGAATAAGGAAACTAGAATGAATACACCAGGAAAGTAATGGTCTCTGCCCAGGCTTGTCTTGACTGCACCAGGGCAGACGGAGGTAACGATAACCTCGTCTGGTGACACTTGGCTGGCGAGCTTGTTGGTGGCATACATGAGGAATACTTTACTGAACTTGTACTGGCTGCCCTCCCCAAAGGTTTCGAAATTGTTGTAATATTCGAGAATACTGTGTTCCTGTCGGATTTTTGGGCTCACAATGGCTCTCCGATGCAGGCCGGAATTGACAAACTCCAAAACAGGGATCTGGCCACCCTCCCGACGAGACGCTTTGAGTTTTGGCAGAAGCAGGACGCCCAGAAGTGTATTTGATAGTGTGTTGACCTGTATGTCCTCTTCCCAACCATGCCTTGACAAGACGTAGGAGCTCCTGCGAATTCCTGCATTCAGTATAGCGATGTCTAGATGGTCGAGATTGTTTGCGCGTTCCGCAAAAGCCAAGACACTATCATAAGACATCATGTCCAATTCCCATACCTCGAGCTGGCCGCGTCGTTCTAAGCGCGTCTCGAGCGCAGATTTTGCTGACTCCCCTTTGCGGGTGTCGCGAGCAGCAAGGACGACCTTTGCGGCGCCCAGAGCTGCGAACTTGTAGACGGCTTCATAGCCGATTCCCGATGTTGCCCCTGTTACGATGACATTTCTCCCCGAATAGTCTTGGTTGACGGGCTTGGGCGGGGTAATCCACTTGTATTTGAAGAAGCTGAAAAGGAAAGACATGACGAGAGATGGGGCGATTTCGTAGCGCAAATGGTTATGCTCTCAACGCTGACTGTATCTAAGTCTACCTGGCCTGTCTCTGAAAGTACTCACCATCGAATAAAGGTGGAAACGGTAGGTTGCTAGGTTTCCTCAGGCCTGGCAATGCCGAATGTTTGCATCGTACCGAGATATGTGTCGAGTCCATGTATCTACTGATACCGTTGTGGTGTTGTGGATGCTGGAGCTAGGAAGACCAAGAGAGGAGGGCTCCGGCCTCCAGCTGGCCGCTTGACTAAGCAAAGCCAAGAACTTCGATCGTAGATGTGCATTGGCCCATCTCAAACAGCTTCAACAACGCAACCTTCCTTTCCAAAAAAAAAAAAGTAGGCCAACAACTTGTGCTCACATATCGCCATGCTGGCACCGTCCTCGCCAGCCTCCCGAAACCGCTGATATCTCTCCCCCGCATCCATACATCGCACCGGAGAGAACCCAAATCATGTCCTTCAACGTCCATCAACCCCACGGTGGCCCCGCTGGAGCGCCTCCGAATATGGCTCAGAACTTCAATGCGATGCTTCAACGCTCTTTGCAAGAGCAAGGGCAGTCCGAACCCATACCTGAGGCACCGGCATATCCACCTCAAGCAATTGGTACTTCTATGTAGCTCTTGTACCATATTCTAAGCTGTCAACTAACACCCTTGCGAACAGGCTACGGAGGCGTATACAATGCCACCCCTCCTCCCCAAGTCGCCTCAAGTTCCCTCGGCGGAGCAAGAGCCTCTCAGAACCAACAAATATTACCAGTTGATCTCCCACCTCAAGCCTTTTTAACCTCCGCTATGCTGTTAGATATGGTTGACAGTATGCATTCCCTACCAGGACCTACCAAAATGCGTTGCAGAATGTTGACACGCTTATAGAAAAGGTCGACGTTTTACTTCGCGATGAGAAGGAATACATTGGAATTCTACGCTCTTATGACCAGTTCGGTATGTGCAAACTCACTCACTCTGGCCCGCCTGCATTACTAACGCACTCAGCCAACCTCGTCCTTACAGAGTGCTTTGAGCGGATAGCCGCCCGTAACCCCGAAGCAGCCGCCACAGCTGATCCCAGCGTCCCTAAATGGCTTATAAATGACGTGAAATGTCCTGGCGTCATGACAATACGCGGCGAGAACGTCACTATTTGCGCAACGGTCGATCTCGACCGAGAAGATAGCCCCAGGGGCATTAAATTTGCACCAGAGGACCAGGTGCGGGCACTTTCTGCAGCCCAGAAAGCTGAGAAGAAAGATGTGGACTCACGAAAAGCCAAAGCACTGAAACAGGCAGGCATCGAGTCCGGATTTGGTATGCAGACTTAAGTAGAATAGCTTGGGCCATGGATGACATTAGGTATGAGATTAACGAATCCAGCCAAGTTTATCTGGGCTCGTCACGAGAGCATGGGGAATTGAATAGCTCTATGGCTGGTCATGATACATCAATGATACCAGGACGCTGATGTCCATCCTACACGAAAAGCTGATTTCAAGTCTTATTTCCTCTCAGCGTTTGCTAGTCCTGTGACTGTCGACTTGCTAGTTTCGTATGTTATGAAGAGAAAAGAGAAGAGAGTATCTCGAAATGAACGGGTCGAGGCCAGGGTGCCTTTCAGGGAGCAAAAATGCCCATTCGGAACATAGTGCTGCACTGATGCCTCCAATTACTCAAAGAAAAACCAATCCCTAATTAGTTCATTCAAGTTTATGGTATGAAAGTATTTTAGAATCAGTCCGACTCCAACGCACATTCATGCGCAGGACACTAGTCATGGAATAATAGTGTTCTTATGTGTAGATGTAGTCATAGCGCGATACGATGGTATAACCGCTAATCTATTCTGCCTGCGATGAATCAAATGTTGGTGAGGTGTCTATCGAACAAGGGTTGAATCGCCGAACGACGTATGGGATATTATTATTGCCATCAACAAAATAATGGAGAGGAACCCCTTCGCGAGGAGCGAGATTGCGCGTGTGTGCTCGGTCGATCGTCGCTTAACGTTGTACACAGGACTGCCTGACTACAAGCCATGAGATTCTCGTGAAGGCTTTCAGTTATTGACACTAGCTTATGGGGCTCATCATCATTCTGCTTACGTCTTCGCATCAAAAGCTTCCTTATACATTGCCATGTAAGAGGTATTGCCTTGCTCCTCTGCCTGTCGTCAAGACTCGATGGGCCGCTATCACGAATCTTTTAAGTTGGTCTCCCAGAGCAATGACATTAGCTCGTTACTTAAAATATTGCCTTAGGGACGCAACAGTGGGCTTGTTTCCTAGCTAGGGCGTATCGATTAGTCCCGAATGTCCGTCCGCAGGCGTTGGTTCGATGTGAAAGGGTCCTTCTATGCAGATTCGACGGAGACAGATAGCGTCATGGTTTTGTAGAGTGAAACTAGCACCCGTATCTGCCTGACTCAAAAGGTGCTCTCCTGCCGCTGTTAAGGATGTGGCTACTTTGATCTCTAACCGCGAGGATACTCGTGATCAGCAATCAAAGGCAACGGGGTGCAACTTGGGCGTCCTCTCACTCTTCGCCCTGTTCGGCTCGGACACGACGGATCGGTTGAAAGGAGAGAGGCAGCTGTAGAAGGAGGGGAGGCGGAAGGAAGAGCTGGTTGGCGTGTTCCCGAGAAGCCTGTCCAAGTGTCGTCTGTGGGTTTTATCAGCCTTGACAGAGAAGTCATCCTTGTCAAGGTGGTGTCATGACAGGCGAGGTGCAGAAATTTCTGAGAGAGTGAGAACGGTCTCTTCATACTGGCTTTAGGACAAGACGCATCGAGAGCCGGTGGCCGCCATGGCGGCTGGTACTGGGATGATCCAGGAACTAAAGGGGCTAGCTTCATATTACGGACGTCCAGTCTTAACGTCAACCGCAACCAATTGCTTCTTCATTCCACAAACACACTTCTTTTGTTCTTGATATCAACCGAATGTACTCCTCATCGTTCAAGAAATCCTGTCAGAAATAAGTCAGGTATCAAGGTATCCAACAATGGTAAGCACAGATGGAAAGTGTGACGCTGCGACTGTACGCGCAGTTTACCCTTCCCTGCAATAGCCTCTGCGCAAAACTGACACGATTATGCGTGGACAAGCAAGTCCGAATGCGAAGTCTAATTCTTCCAGTTGCAGCACATTATCAAATTCGGCAGTGCTTATTCGTCCCAATGAGCAGAGAAACAGATAGAGTAGGGGAAGTATCTCGCCTTCCCATATGCAACTGTCCTATGCTATATCAGCAATAACCACAGTTTATTCTCTGGGGGATTTCCAAAATTGAGCACGACTAGCCACAATCTAGAATTTCGGAGTATTTGAATGGCCGTATGGGCAATCGATGTGATTTCGACTTGGAACCTAGCTGGCAGATATCGATTACCGATGGAGGGATCTTGATTGGACTGGTAGACGGGTAGTATTGAGCTATATTAAAAAGGTTTAAGATTTTCGAAACGGACATTCCGAGAATATTCCAGCGACGTACCGGAACACTTTGTACGACATGGGCCCTGTCCGTCAATCTCGGTGTAACGAAGCTCAGGCTCCGTTGAGCTTCTTGTCTATGACCCTCCCTCAACTATCATTGGGTATCAATCTGGTTCTATCAATGGCCGCCGTCCCAGAGCATTGGCCTGTACGACATCAGAAAAAGGTGGACTTCTTCGCTGTGTATCGTACATACCTCCTCTTATTATGGCCGTTCTGTATACGCGCCCGTTCCTTGGTTTCCCTTCCTCACGGGTATCTCTTTCTCTACTCTATTATTATTACTCCTCGGTTCCGTTTCGAATTGGGGGAGCGGTGCGCGTTCAATGGCAGAAGTCCTGCAAACGGTTCTTTGCTTGTCCTTTGTGCGTCTATACATCCCTTATCGGGTCATACGGCCGGGTCTCGCTTGGCGAATATTCCGATCGCTGGGGACTCAGTGATGATTGCTGCATGCTGCTTTCCGGCTGGGTCTGGATCTGAGGTTGGGACCCGGTATTCGATGCTGTCATCCCAGCCAACATACTGCCTTCGGCTAAGCATTCAATAAAATTAGCTGCCTGTACATGCATATACATTCGCAAATCGGCAAGGGTACGCATATAAAGACGGGTGCGCGCGACGTACCATACTTGCGTTGTATGTCTCTTAGGAGCTGCGAAACCCTCCACTTCAGAATTATCATTTCGACCGCGGGAATGCCTTCTGCCCGTAACCGGCTATTTATGCGCTCGAGCATCTGTTCCTTTTCGTTGGCGGGGATAAGAATCCACCTCGTCCATTCCGGGTGAGCTTCTGAGAGCTGCTTGGCCTCGTCTTTTGTAATGAACTTTTGCCTCGTTAGCCTAGCACGATAACTTTTTCCCGACCCCCCTCCCACCCCTGGACTCACATAAAACCTATCCCACTGCTCTTTACTGTGGCCTGCCGCAGCTCTTGCCTCGTTTACGGTAGCGTTTATTCGGATACTCATCTTCTAACGAGCGAACCCCGGGACCAAACGACTTTCGAGGAAGAATCGACTAGGCTCTGGAACCTTGGGAAGCAAGAGAAGCAAGAGGTTTTAGGGCACAGCGGTTCTTCCCCCCCGCTTCCGCCTAGCCTTGGCAGATATTGCTTTTGCTGAGAGGCTGAGGTGAGTGACACTGACGCTGCTCGGGCCAGAAGGAGTCGGAATCGGCGGTGGCTGAAATGCTTGTGCGTCACGGCCCGATGGACTTCATTGGTAGGGGAAGCTTCAGGGAAGACCAGCAATTTCTGCTCTTTATTGTCTCGATGACGTTTGAACCAGAGGAATGCTGTTTCTCGTGTCATCTTTAGGTCTGGTGCTGGTGCTGGTGCTGGTGCCGGTAGTGGTAGTGGTGCTCTGTCCACCACCTCTGTCTCAGCTGCCCAACTTTTTTGATTTCATGTCGTGCTACCAGTTCGACCACCTCTCTCAGCACAGCACAGACATCGGGAGCTGGCGGCTTCAAACACCACCTTCATGCTCCTCAGGACCCCCTTCGAGCTTGCTTTTTCAATAGTCCCCCTCCATGTTCAGCGAGGTGGCACAAATACTGGCATCACGCCCTCCTCGGCTCCATGAAACCCGCCCCATTGAAGCCTGAAGCCTCTCCTTCCCTTGGCTACCCTTACCCTTCAGGCGTGCGTCGAGACTCAAGACTCAAGACTCAAGACTCAAGATACCAGGCCAAAAGTAAGCGGGTGAGATGAACTCCCTAAAGCCAACAACACCTCTTTGCGCTATAACCGGGGAAGGGCCAATCCGATAATCCGAGACGCTACCTTGTCGATCAGCCGTCTTACGCACTCTTTAACTGGCTTTCTCTTCCCTATCCGCTCCAACCCGCACGCGGCCCGAACATGAAAGCTTACTGTACGGCACGGTCAAGGAGCGCCCTGGAGGCTTGAAGCGGTACCTACAAGGCCCAGAAGGTGTCCAAGTAGACTGTGGTACACAAATATTTTGCTTTTCGGTCACTGTCTCAGTGTCTTATCCCTCCGCCCCCTTAATCGATGCGTGAATGCTCTATTTCGAAACAATGCAGCCGATCATCTCTCCTTGCCTGCGTCAATACGAACCTTTGCATCACCCATCCTCAAATTCACTATTGCGGCACAGCCAACGGTAGCGGGTTAGTCGACCCTTTTCCGGAGTCCGCGTCTCCGCTTGGGATTGAAGGCGCCAGGCTCCCCTGGTATCCAATCCCTCTCTATTCGCTCCTTATTTCCAGCCATCTATCGGCTGCAATATGTACCTTCCCAATAAGAATCCTAAACACATCAAGGAATCCTTAGTTTTGGGACGCCACTTGCGCGTTTCTCTTTGGCACGCCACGCGGATATCCCCCCTTGGGTCGTTGAGGCTAGATAGGTCGATTGCCATGACGAGATCACGTTGCACGACGTTGAGAGTGGGCGGTTAGCCCACGAATCCTCGTCGACTGGCATGTGGCTGTCGGCGCGGTCCGTTTGATTCGGAAAGGCGCCGACAGTTGCTTCTGGAAAACAGTCTACTTCGTATGATTTGTCCAACTATTGGCAAACACAAGGCGAATTTTTTTCCAGCGTAGCCCATCGGTCGTTTGTCCTTCGGGCACACAGCAGGAGAGCTGAGAAGATTCCCTTGCGTACGACTTCATATACAGATTACGCCTAGCCCGCTCAGATATTCTTGCACAAGGTGAAGAAAGACAATGGACCCGGATTGTGAGCCGGCGGTGATCAATACGTAGGCTTGGAGATCATTGAAAATTAAAAAGAGAAGATTTGCAGCAAGGTTGGTTATGGTGGCTATGGCGGGAAAGATGCATCAGCCACGAGGGTAAACGGGCAAATGATGTTTTGGTTTGACAGCCCACAGTGACACAGATAATGTTGGTTTTGCGAGGATGTATAGGCGACCAAGGATGAAGGGTGTGGGAACTGATTCAATGTTACTAGGTAGGTTAAGGGGTTCGTGCGAGAATAGGGCAGCCGGTAAGGCCACGAGTTTGTTCTTTTCTTTCCTTTTACACCTCACGTGTCCGTTTATGTGCTGCCTTCGGGTGTTTCGCCCCGCTTTGCTGCACTTGATAATATGTCAGCTTAAAGGGTGTCACCGGACCACTCCACACCTCGCCTCAAACCTGTCCTCAATGCTCGACGATTCAATTGAGGGACGATCTTGGGACATGCATATTCTCCTCGGATACCCTCTGGACATGTTGATCTTTCGGATCTTCTATACCGTACGGGGATCGGCAGTTCTCCCATCGCCGTAGATGGTTCTAGTTTTGATGAAGCACTGCCAATCTGCTGACCCCCACTTTCATACTCCTTGCTTTTTGCCTTGTGTCTTTGCCCGTGCATGCGAATTTTGAACACGGCATCTCGAGGGGCAGCCTCACAGAACACATACCGGAATATGTGAACAAAGGAAAGGTACCCAAAATTGTCTACTCCAGCAACACAACTCCCAAGCGGCTGGTACTCAAATCGGGGATTCCGATGAAGCGAAGCATGATAAGGGGAAGACGTGGCATGCCCATGGAGATTTGATGTATGCGAGGGCCTAATCGGGAGGTGTTGTCTGCATATAGCGGCGTGCGATAGTCGCAGACATGCTTCCTCCACCACTAATGTGCTCAGTTTTCTTTTTCTCGACTCATACTCTGCATATTCGTGCGGCTTCGTTTAATCAGTTCATTGCTGCATGACCACGCGTATTAAATGTTCAATACCACCGTACTGCGTGAACAGGAATTGTGTCACCAAAGTGCCACCAAACAAGCGATGCAGGCTTGTTCATTGCTGGGAAACATGATCAAAGCCTATATGTCTGTGCTTGTTTTCTTTCTTCAAGTCAATTTACATTGGGACAACCATGAGAGTCTCGAAGGCGGTAGATGGACATATCTTATACTCCCATCATTACTGTTCAGGAGCCACGGTGAACACTAGGTCAACGCTAAAGCAAGAGCTAAACTTGCGATTGCTGGAGAAGGCAAATGATTAAAACTACGATGCCCCATATGGATGCTTTTCACGAACTGTAGCTATCTATTCTCCTCTCGGGCTTCACGAATTATGCCAGCCAATGGGGTTCTTGTTTGGCAGTGGCTTTGCATGTTCGCTTACGGGGCAATATTTAAGTTGCAACAGTTTGTGAAGGCCGGAATCGTCCTCGACTACGATGAGGAAATAGAATTAGCAGTTCGCCCTCTCATCAGACGAGTATTCACGGGGAGAACTATGACGAAAGCATTTGCTCTTTGCTTCTAAAATACACGTCATGCTATGGAAGAATTTTAATTTCAATTTTCTTCCTTTAAAATTCCAACTGCGGAAAACCGATATCCACCGGAGGTAACGAGCAAGAACAATACAAGTCACCTTCTCCTTCCTATCCACATGAGGTAGCCAAAGCAGCGAAGCCTAAATAGGACAATATCAATCCCCTCTCACCACCCCAGCACAATCCTCGAAACACGAACCCAAAAACCCACTTCTAGTACTAGGGAATCGACAAACAGAGATAGCACAAGTAGCACAATACTCACCAATTCACTAAGCACACTAAATTTGCCTCTAACCACTAACTCATAGACAAAGAAACCCCACGTAACACGAAAACAATAGTTGACTAAAAAGTAAACTATACTTACTTTTCTCCCCTAGCCAATCCATTCAAGATGTCGAGAGCCATGGTCCAGGGAATAAATCAAGTATCCTTTGCCATCCTGTCACACCTCCGCAGGACACCGATACTGATCTGCCACTAGCACGTTCTTTTCGTCAACATTTTCGTTCCGTTAGCGAAAAAGTAGTACCAGACGGACATCTCACAACCAATTCTTGTACACATTGTACTCATACTATGATATAACCATTCTGAATTCGTACTTCATATTTTTGTTTCTATGCAATGCATATCCTCTGACAATTGTATTGACACAGAAAACCTTGCCGTTTCCCGCTCCAACATTTTCGTTCAACAATGTGTCTTTATCTCACTATACTGTTTTACGTATCTAGAAGACCACCCTATTGATAAATTATCTACGCAGGTGTCGACTTGCTAAATTGGATCAACCGCTTTACTCCAACCTAGAGAAAGTGTTAGCTCTACTTCATGCTTCTAATTCGTCGAAATGGTAACTGACCATCCAGTTGCTTCCCTCATCGGTCTTGTTCGTCATCAAATCCGAGAAAATCGCAATGGCTTCATCGTACTTCCTGGCTTGCAAATGGCCCGCTAGCTCATTCATCTCTTGGATAGTATCTGGCTTCAGGAGATCTTCATTGTTCAGGTGATCAAAAAGGATGTTCAATCGCTTTTCAGTATCGGCTACGTGTTGCTTGTACTGGGCTGGTGCCTTTGCCTTGACGCGTTGCATGTCTGCGTTCAGGATCTCATATATGGGGCGAGAGGCATCAGGAATATGGGAACGATCTCCTGCGGCTATGTCTTTGTTAACACCATTGTAAATGTAGTGGAAATTTGGGTTTACTTACGGTACTTAGCCGCTGGCGGCGTAGCTTTTTGAGACTGTGCAGTACTTGGTCTCGAGTCCGGCCTTGGTGGCCCGCCCTGTGGTGGCCCAGCTGAAGGGGGGCCAGTACGAGGCGGACCCTGCGGGGGACCCTGGGGAGGGCCCCTTGGAGGACCACCTGCCGCTGATGGGGGCATCTGTTGGACCGGAGAAGGCGCATAAGGTGAAGGGTTTGCTGAGTATTGGCCTGGTGGAGGTGCAATATTTCGAGGCGGGGGCAGCATACCTCCCTGTTGCGGGACCGAAGGCTGAGTTCCTGGAGCGGGGGCGTAGCGGTTTGATGGAGGTGCTGATGAAGGAGGTGGGTTATATGGCGATGTTCCTCGCGGGACAGGAGGTTGCTGTGGAGGAGCGAAGCCGGTCGGTGGTGGTGGAGTGTATGCGTTTCCAGCTTGGGCCGGTGCATATGGGCTGGCAGATGTTTGCGGTGGCGCCGAGGGTGGAGATGAGATGCGAGGAGGGCCTTGAGGAGGCCCCTTTGGTGGAGGTGGAGGTGTTGGTCTTGACATCGGAGGGAACGTTGGCGAAGGTCCCTGAGGTGGTCCCTGAGGCTGCCCAAGGCCTTGCTGGTTCGGGAAAGGAGACGCCACTGTGTTGAGCGGGGTCCCACGGCGAGAAGTAGGCTTTCCTGGACCGAAATCTGGCGTGTCGTTCCAGTTGGGAATGTTGCTTCGGGAGGCAGCTGGCGGCATCGAAGGCGAGTTTGAGAAGTTGCGAGGTGGAGGCGCAATGGGATGAGATTGAGGTGGTTGGTAGCCACCAAGTGATGGTTGAGGGATGGATGGCTGAGAAGGTTGATAGCTAGTGGTAGGAGTGTAAGCATTTCGGGCGGGAGGAGTTTGAGTATACGATGGAACGGCGGCTTGGGCTTGCGTAGAAAGTGGGTTGATAGGCGCGTACGGTGAAGGGTTTGGTTGTGCTGCGGTGGGTTGCTGGGCTGCGTAAGTTGGCACCACGCGTTGTTGCCGTTGAGCAGGTACGGCTTGTGCCTGTCTCTGGGTTGCCGTCTGTGTAGTTGCAACTTTCCTGGTTGCGTGCTTGATTCTGTTTCTCGCTACGTCCGCCGCAGGGTATTTCTCAGGGAGTAGGTCCAAATACTTCTCCGCAACAGACAGCTGCCCATGCGAAGAGGCAATATCGGCATACTCGACATACTTTGCGTACAAGGGACTAAGTTTCCAGTCGTCTTCCTTTTGCTGCTCAGCATCCTTGAAACCAGTTACTTGGCGGAAGACCGTGACTTTCTCAATGAAATCTTGCAATGAGCGTGCGTGGATAGAGAAGCTGTTGTCGCCGGTAGATTGTTCTACGCCAGCGGCCTCGCTTTCCTGCAGCTCTTGTACCCAATTGACAACCACCTTCTCCAGCTTGGAGCCAGCCAAATAGCAGAAGGATGCATCTTTACGGAAGGAGCTAGTCTCATCGGAAATGGCCTCCTCGAGACGGTCTCCAAGTGCCTCGCAGAGGTCGGGAAATTCGGATTGATCGGCAAAAGTACAGATAGTAGCCATTACCTCTTTCCAGTCTTTGAGGTCGGCATTGTAGACAACATCCCATAGGTTTTTTCCAACAATGGAAGCGAGGAGCCGGAGATAGTTGGGGCCACCCGACTGCTTCTTGAAGTATGCAGCTTGGGCCTTGGCGATGCACTTCTCTCCACCACAGATGGCAATCATGAAGGCGTCTGACAACCTGTTCTCCTTTAGGCACACATCTAGTGCGGACTCAAAGTTTCCTAGCATGAGAGCACAAGTGATCTCCTTGTCCGCTTCCGATTCGGAACCAGTAAACACTTGGAAAGGGTTGTTTGTCTTTGCGCCCTTTGAAGCGGCCAAGTCCGAGAGAAAACTGCCTCCCTCCGTTGACTTCTCGAAGAAGGCAGCATCATCGTCAGCCTCGCCATTTGTCTGTGCTTCTTCCTTTTTCTCCCCAAGCGTCGCTTCTTCAACCTTATTATCAGCAAATCCAAGGTACTCAACAAGTTTTTTCCGGGGGTTCTCGGATATTAATGTCTCAATCACGGTCCAATCTGCTTTCTCTTCATCAGTGCTAGCCTTCGCAATCTTAGACTCGCATATCTCGGTCAAATCACCCTTCTCTAATGCCTTGTCGAACTCCTCGCTAGCCGTTCCGATATCCGAATCCACTGCGAATGTCGAAATACTGATCTTTGACTTCGAATCAACAATACCAAAATGGACCAGCTTTCCTCCAAATCCAAAAGAAACACCTGATCTCCGCTTGAGCCATTTTGGAGGAGTCTTGAGGGAGAAAGATGCGCCTTGAGGTTCAACGTGGGTCTTGGAAAAGAAGTCCTCGCCATCAAGTGCTTGAGCAGTTGACTTGGACTGGTCCGCTGCAGCACCAGTATTCTGCAGTGTCTGGACCGCAATTTTCCCGTCAAAAGACGCGGTGGCCAACAAGTTCGGATTCGAGGGGTTGAATCTTGTCTGGAAGGTCCAATTCGTGACGACTGGGAATTCGCCTAGAAACTCGCCGGTGTGTGGGTTCCATGCAATGGTTCGGTTGTCCTTGCCGCAAGAGAGGAGGATATCACTGTCCTGGATGCACCATGACAGAGACAGCACACCTTGATCGTGTGCTTGGAGCGTTTTCTCAGGCGCATTTGAGTTACGAAGGTCCCACACCAGAACCAAGGGATTCTGATCTGTTGGAATGGCTGTGACAAGTCTGGTAGGAACATCTGGATCCCAGGATACAGCGCTGACGGACTTCCTGCCAAAATTGTTTAGTGTCAGATTTTCCTTCTTTCCCCTCACATCCCAAACAGTCACAAAGCCGCCGCTGCTTCCTGTTGCAAGAATATGTGCAACCTTCTTGTTCCAGTCTAATGTGGTGTATTCATCTGGGTTCGCGCCGGCCTTGCCTAAACGGAAGGATTTTGACTGATCATCTAGATCGTGGATGTAAAGCTCGCCTTTGGCGCCGGCGGAGGCTAGAATATGGGGTCTAAATGGGTTGAACTGAATTGCTTGGATGGGACCGGTGTGCTTGTCAATCTGCTCAATAAGCGCATCACTGGAGAGACTCAGTATTTGTACCCCATATACAATTAGATAGGTATTCTGACCTTGATCCAGTCCGTAGCTTTTCCGCATCCCATAGTACTAGTGCACCGCTGTCTAAGGCGCCGGCTATTATTCCTCGTGGATATTGCTCGCTGGGCTCGCTCCAGGCAATGTCATTGAACCTGAGATTTAGAGAATAGAATTAGCTAGATCCTCAACCATATCCCCAGATGTACAATTGGGTATGTACCTCGAATCGACATTGGCCGTAGCAACAGGCTGAAGCTCAACGCCTTGGTCCGCGTCATCTAGCTTGAGCTCCCAAATCTCCAGAGTGGTCTCATTGGAAAAATCAGCGTCGACAGCGCCCGCTTTAGTACCCGTAGCAATCAATGGCTGAGTTGGGCCTGGCGACCAAGCGAAGGTGGCCGTCCGGGGGATTTCTCGTAGACGGACCATGGTGGGCTGTGATCGCACACAGGCGTCAGATGGCGGCGGAAATGGAGGGGGGATCAGACAAAACAAGAGCAGAAGCCAGGAAGAATAGGATGCTGTGCGGAAAGACTACGTGGAGGAGAAGAAGGCGAGGCCTGGAATGGATCAAAGGGCGGGTTAGGTTGCAGAGACCGACTAAGGTAAAGGCAGCTGCGTATTTGACCTTCAGCAACCACCTGTCCTTCCCCGACCACATCGCGGGCGGGGACTTGGCGTGCGTCCTCAAGCGGGCCCACACCACGTGACCTACCATTCTTGTATCTCTACCTCTACCTCTTTTTCAGCGTCTGCACCGACCCAGGGCGGAATCACACAGCAAAGGCCGGAATAAAAATATGTCAAACCTCTCCGACACGTCGCGCCTCAAGGCCACTGTTTTCGTCGGTGGCCTCGACCACGGCGTTACCCAGCAGACCCTCTATCACGCTTTTCTGCCCTTCGGCGACATCGTCGAGGTCAACCTGCCCAAGCCCGATCTACCCAACTCTAACGATCCCCACCGCGGCTTTGGCTATGTAGAATTTGAGACTGCAGCTGATGCGGCTGATGCAATCGACAACATGGACCGCAGCGAGCTCTACGGCCAGGTTATCAAAGTCGCGGCCGCCAAGCCGCAGAGAGAGCAGAATGAGGGATTGGGTAGCAAGACAGCGGTTTGGGAACAGGTATGTATTTCTTTTGTTTTAATTATAAACATATATATATATATTTCGGATTTCCTTCTCCTCCTTTCAGTTAAAATATCTTTTCTTCGTTTTCCGCATTTGAAACTAATATCTTTCCAGGAAGGTTGGCTGGCCAAGCACGCGGTCAGCGAGGAGGACAGACAAGCAGCAGAGCAAACTCAGGAACAGTCAAACGGGCCTATGGATCCCATGCTAGGCCTTGAGGGGCTCGACGAAGCTGGACCAAAGCCGGCATGAATTTCTTCTCAGTGACTAGTAATCGTAAGAGCGTGATTCGGAGCTTGGCGTTAGGATTGGAGGGGTTTGATAGGGCTGTGATCCCACATACTCTAGCGTGTATAATGAAATCCAGAAGAGTCCATTTGAGACTCGTGGGACAAGAACAAGGGAGGGATTCACTTCTCTCTATGAGATTTGAAGGGGGTTCAAAGCCTTTGCTGGTGCTCGGCGCAACGGATATAAAAAACGACCGCGATTCCTGCAGTTGGTTGGTGATGAACCATATATTCTTAACATTTCCCAAACAAATAAAAGGATGGCAACGAGACTCAGCACAAAAGAAAATGATGTCTGATTTGGAATTTCAACAGGAAAACCTTTTCCCTTCTTCTTGGTGCAATGTACATGATGGTTGACCCCGTGTCACAGCCTATTTCAAAACAACTTCAATTCTTCCCTACTTTCCCCCATCTTCCGTCAAATTCAGCTCGGGACGCATCTAGTGGTTCGATCCCTGGCGCTTCAAGCGCAGAGTCTTGTCCGTCATGAGTTTGTTGGTCATTGAGTATGCGGCGGCGAAGACGGCAACGCTGTAAAACGGGTCAGACCACCGGGTTCCGAGAAACCCCACACAGGCACAAAAGTGACGATCAGGAAGCGACTTACCCGAGGACAACACCTACATAACCATCAATTAGCATTGGGAATTGCGAGGGGAGAAGAGGGCGCAATTGGAGAGGGAAGAAGGAATGATGTCACATACCGAGGGGAATCAACTCAGCGGGAATGTTCTTGAGCTGACGAAGACGTTGGGAAATCGTATGAGCTATTTGTTGCCATTAACCTTCGTGCTTTTTTGTCACGTTAATAATCATATTAATTGGCCTACCGCTCTGCTCCTCTTTCTGCTGGATGTTAGTATACATGCGTGCATAGCTCGGGGGCAGCGGAAAACGTACGGGCACAGGCTTCATCATGCGAGCCGTCTGCCTCATGTAGAGCTGGGGGCTCTGGCGCATGGCCATGAAGCGGGTGGGCTGCATAGCGAGCATCCTGGTGGCGCGGAAGGCGGACATGGTGAAGGTCTTTGAATGACGGGCAATTGCTGCTCTTCGGTGGCTGCGGTCGAGAAGGGACGGGGTTTGGGAGTGGATGTTGCTGCGAAAGGGTTTCGTCACAGAATAGCGAGGGCGACGGGAAGCTCTCACGCAGAGCTAGCCCGGCAAACGCCGATGAGCTAATTGGCTGGACAAAGCGTTTCCCGCCTCGAAGACGCATCGAACCATCACAACTTCACCTCGTCACCACTTCGCACACTCTGCCTTTGGCCTGCAATTGACGCCGCAACACCACACGTGCCCCCCAAAAATCCACCGCAAACATGTCTGATAACGGCGAGGAGCTCGAAACCAAGCCCTTCAAGTTCGTGACTGGTCAGTTCCTGCACTCCAATCGGCCCACCTTTTGAAACTCAAAGCTAACCTTTCACTACAGCTGGTATGCCCTCCTGAGCTCCCAACACCGGCCCTGCGCCGTCCTACGCTCATCCTACGCTGAGCTGCAAGCATTCCGCGACTGTTATATCGTGGTACTGACGAGCTTGCTCCCCCTCTAGGCTTCGACGCCCGCTTCCCCAACCAGAACCAGACCAAGCACTGCTGGCAGAACTACGTCGACTACCACAAGTGCATCACTGCCAAAGGCGAGGACTTTGCTCCCTGCAAGCAGGTACGTGCTCTTACTCTATATTCCACCATGGCCGTATGCTGGTGATTGATGCCCTGCAGTTCCTCCATGCTTACCGATCCCTTTGCCCCGGCGGCTGGACTCAGCGATGGGACGATCAGCGTGGTAAGTGCTTTTTCCCGTCTACACTTTTATTCTTTCTCCTTTATCCTTCTCCGTTTCGAAATGCACAGAGAGAGCATCACATTTTCCTCTATCAGCAACGAGAGAGATATATATATTTCGAGCTAACACATGACCCATAGAGAAGGGCATCTTCCCTTGCAAGCTGGACCAGTAAATGGCTCGCGTCTCTGTAGCTTATTTGTAGTGTGGTACGACGGCTGGCATTGGACCAAGAGAATGGATCAAAGACTGGCATCACGGCTTAGACAAATTGTAACACATCGATCAACATTGCCAATCCAGCTTCGATTTATTGATAGTTGTAAAATTCCCCCTTTCTGACTCACGAATCCGTGACACCGCTAGTCTTGAACAACCATCGATTCATCAACATATCAATTATGTCCTCTCTCCACCTCCGATCTCCCAATATATCCCAACTCTCTGTACATGACCAAAATATGTCCTAGAAATGAACGCTAAAGACAGGATGTGCTTGAACGCCATCAGCGCACAATACCGAGCCGTATAGATGCATTAAATTTTGTTTTCCAAGTTTATTGACCAATAGACCAAATGGAAGAAGCGCTACGCCAAAATCGTTTCATGTACTAACCCACGACACCCAACAGCGAGAGAGGTATCATGCAAACAAGTAAGAAACTGACAATCCAAGATAAATGGCGAAAAATAGATAGAATAAGAGAACAGCAATACTAAACGCTTGCAATCAATAGGTATTTGCAGGGTTGAAAATAGCAGAGGTGCCGAGACGCCGCGTGTGCATATGTATTATCAGACGCAAAAAGTGATACGGGGTAGAGTATTAGATGCGCACGTAGTTGCTTGCACTAGCGGCTGCCTGGTAATTTTGCGCGGGTGGGAGAGAAGGCAGAGAAAGCCGAGCTACGGGACCTACGCTTAGCCTATCTGATCTATTTGAAGAGTAAAATCTTGAAGAAAAGGATGGAGGTCAGATGAGAAGATGGTAAGAAGAAGCACTAACGCTCTCGGAACCATTTCGCGAATCTTCCTTTCTCATTCGCGCCAGGCGCTTCAAGGTGTGTACTACGGTCGTATAATTCCTGTAATCCTCGTCAGTATTGATTTGCCTTGAAGTCAGCGAAATAGCTAGGAACAATCGACTTACATCATCGTCTTTGATAATCTTGACATCGAGGAGCAAATTCCGGATCTCCTCGCATTTGTTCCAAGTAGGATATGGGGTTCCTTGAGCTCGTTGAACCCCAACAATGACTTCTCCCATGATCTCGAACTTTTTCCAGTTGATTCTTTCTTTCCCGCTGACACCGGATAGTGGTGCCTCCCTCGAGTCTCGATTTCCTGCTGCGCCATGGAAAACACTGACGCCAGGATGAGGGGTGAAAGCAGGCGCAGGCTTGTTCTTGTCACCCATGAATGTCGAATTGCCTTCAGATGCTGAGACTAAATCGCGTCGATGCAAAGGTATATAGGGTATACGCTCTCCGGAGCTGTTCTCCCAAGCCAGTCGATACGCAAAGTATGATTTTTGCGTGCTCATGAGAATTTCAAGTTTCATGTAGTCGAGGCCTGAAGCTTGTGGTACCAATTCCCTGGTTTGCGCGAGTCGATGAACAGCAGTACCCATAATACCCGCCAAGACCGCACCCAAGGCGTTGTAATTATTCAATTTCCGTACTTCCCGCGCAACCTTCATCCACTTTTCTAACATGAGAGCACGGTGCTTTGGCTTTTCACGCAGCAGGATGTAGTTTGTGACTAGGAAGGCAACATGATTGAAATGATCAGTCATGCGCGTCACATTTTCCAAGCTCTTGCATCTCTTCTTCTCTTCTGCGTTCATGCTTACATGTCGTACAAGATCTCGAGGTCGAATAGAGGAGAACATGATCCAGTCAATTCGGGTCAATTCTCGGGCGATTGCTTCCTCAGATTCGTTCATGAACTGATGCCATTGAATCTTTGACAATGGTTTGATCGGATTGGGAACGAGCTGTTTGGCTAATTTCTCATTCTTCTCGACCTGGCTGAGTAGTGTCTGAGACGAGCTGTAAGAGTGGATACTGGATTGCGTCATGCCCGTGATGCTGCTTCGGGCAATGGAGAGTCGATCCGAGGAAGACATGGACATGTGTCCAAGGGCTCTTTCGAAGCTGTCATCTTCTGAATCCTCGTCCAGAACTGTATTGTGAAAAGTTGGCAAAGGCTCGTTCTGGGCTCGTTGTCGATCGCTGCATGCCCAGTCTGTGTCATCATCATCCGTGACGGATTCAAGATCACGGATGATTTCTGTCGCCGCTACAGAGCACTCGCGGTTTCCAGCCAAGCCGGAAGCAAATTTTCGAAGCGATCTTCGAGTTGTAGGATAAGCAAAGTCGCCTGGGTAGTGGGCAACCCATTCCTGTAGAATAGAAAGGTAGCGAAGTTGGTCGATTATACGTAACATGGAGGGAACCTTGCGCTTGTTGAGAGCTTCAAATCGTTTCAATATGGCATCGAGCAGCTGGCCTGGTGTTGCGAATCTCCGGTAGAGAGCAAGAAATATAGACACAAACTTGGAGTCGTTTTTCGACATTGGTTGTGAAAGTAATCGATCGACAAGCTGATCAAACGTGTATCCGCTTTCGTCGGAAGGCTTTTCACAGATAGTGCTCTGCTCCACATCCGATTCCTGGTCATCTGATTCTTGTGAATCATAGCCTGGAGACTCCTCGGCGTTGAAAAAAGTCTTATTTGCGTCGCTTGGCCTGTACCTGTGGCCCCTAAACTCCGAACTGCGACGGGCCCTTGTAGAGACGGAAAATTCAGAGCTCGCACGTTCGTGTTTCCGACCCCACTGTTCCTTTTGCGCGATTGAGCGCACTGCAGAAGAGTTTGCTCGCCGTCGAGCCATGGAAGCTTGTGACCGAGCTAATTCAGGGTTAATGGTGAACGTGCACATGCAGAGGAGAAAATCAAAAATATTCTCAAGTGGGTGTAGATGACAAGCTCCTAAGTATGAGTACATTTGGCATACGTCATGGCTGGGGAGAAATCGCAATATTTTGAGGAAAGAGAGGACATGAAGCAAGGTAAACACAATGCAGTTTAGGGAGAAAGAGACAAGTTCCACTTACGTCGTTTTGCTGCGATTACTGCACGTGTTATGACAGATAGACATCCCCGATATGTCTCTGGCGAGGTTTCTGAAGCTTGAAAAACATTGACGTCGCCTAGGAAAGACTTCGCTCTCTGTTCAACCACAGCCGTGTCAACTTCGCGATGTGCAGGGTGTTGGTCGCATTTGGTTGCAACTAGGACGAAGGGTAGATTTGATTTCGAGAGCACACCTGATAACAGAATGTCAGTACAGCTCAATTCTGGCGAGAGACAAGCATGGCTGCCCCTCTTTCCCACGTGGTGTATAAGATTTGACTGACTTAGCATTTCTGGAACACGAGCCAAGCTCTCTTGGTTTGTTACATCGTATATCGTGATGGCTCCGTCGATGCGGGGCATAGCCAGGCTATCAATAGTTTCAGGCCATTTGATGCTGTTCCTGTCGCCAAAGTGGACCTCGTTGAAGCTCATTTCCAAGAAGCGCACAATATAGGAGCTTCCGTCGATGTTCATTTTGCGGGTGCACATGGCGGCGGCTGTGGTAGGCGGGAGGTCTAGGGCTCGACGGATAAAGACAGACTTTCCAGTGCTGCGGGCACCCAAAACGGCAATATTGATATCCTGCATGGCGGCGGTGGACTCGCTGTTGCCCGACTGCTCAACATATGTCAGTGCTCGAGGTCTCAGGAGAAGGAGAGGGCAATTAATTGGAGAAATATGGCAGAAAGCTCAAGAATGAATATGAGGGGCGGGAAACAGAAGGAGCTCGAGGAAATGAGTACTCACTCCTACCGAGGATGGGGCAGGCGAGCGCGGGCTGGGGACGGCGTCGCCAAAAGTGGGCTGTCGAGATATGATGTGAGTCGGGGACAGAGGGCCCTCGGTGTCGGAGGACGAGTCTGCAGAACTGCTGGAGGGGTCGTCTTTGGAGTGGGACTGGACCTGTTGGTGGGAAGGAGGAGGGAAGTGGTAGCGCTGGAAGAAGGCGTCGTTGGCAATTTCGTCGCCGTCTTGGGGTTCGTCGATTTGGTCGTCTTCGGGGTCGGAGTCGGTTCCATGGCGACGGTGCCTGGGAATCATAGGCGCGGATAGAGCGCGCGACTTGAGTGCTTGGGGACGTTGTACAGAGGTGTGGGACGAGTCCCGGGGCGGAGGAGGCTGCATGTCTTGTGCGCTTCTGGTCTTTTGGCTTCGCTTTGCAGGCGACTTGTGTTCCATTGGCGGCGACTTTGCATTATGGGCAGAGGGTGAGGTTGGGGTTGAGGAGCCTGGAGGAGGCATGGCGGTTCAGAGGAAATTATGTGCGACGCGGTCGTGGCGCAGTTGCATAGCAGGATGAGCCAGACATTGGAAGAGAGAGGGGTGTGAACAGGGGCGCAGGAGGGAGAGGAGAGAGGGGAGAGAGGAGGGGGCGGCCGAGTCGAGCAAGCAGAGGACGGCGAGGTTTGCGGAAGAGAGTGTATGAGGCAAGAGGAAATAAGAGAGACAAAGAAAGTAGGACAGCTGTGGTATACAGCTGGTGCCACCGAGGCAGGCGAGTAGGGCGGCGTGGTGGTGGTGGTGGTGGTGGGGAGAGCAGTGGGTGGAGAATGGAGGTGGAGGAGGAAAGAGGTCGAGGTCAGGGTACAAGGTATACCTAGGCGGACAGCGGTTGGTGGTGAAGACAGACAGGGCTGGAGACACTTGCACAGACACCGTCACAGACACGCCGTCACAGACGCACACGGAGAGGCTGTTAGTCGAGTAAGTATCTCGTGGGCAATTAAGCTCGATCGAGTCTACCTGAGCAGCGGATTGACCAGGCTTAGCGACTGCAGGTGTTTTGTGACTGCTCTCACCTCACCAGACTAATGTGTGTACATTGCATTGCCTAGGTTGCTAGACTGGCTAGGGCAGGGTCCGAGAATAACGATAATAGTAATATACCAGGCCAAAAGTAAGGTTTCCTCTCCATGCTGGCCGGGGGCTGCACCTGTCTGAAACGAGCGCTGGTTTGCAGCATCGATTCGCCGCCGCCGAGTGGGCTGGTGGTGCTGGTGGGCTCTGGCTGCTTCTCCGTCAATCGCTCCCACTCGCTCCCACTCGCCCAACTCGCCCAATCCAGCCATTCTAATGTCGCGGGCCTTTTGTTTTTGTTGCCGCTCTGGCCAACCACAACTCGAAGCAACCGCCTGCAATCTGCACCCTGCACTCAACCTGTTAGGTACTTGTCCAGCAGAGTTGTGACAATCTGCCGTCTGTTGTGTCAAACTCAAAAAAAAAAAACCAAAAAAAAACAAAGACCTTAGTAGAGCTCCCTACTTGTTGAGCAATCGCAATCGTAATCGCAATCGTAATCGCAATCGTAATCGCAATCGTAATCGCAATCTGAGCAACCCAGAGAGGCGATCAAAACAACATATCGCGTGTGCAAGTTTACCAGTTGACGGTTCGAAAGTTCCAAGTTGACATGTTTGGCTGTGTCAGCTGCCCTCTTTCGTCTTTCGGCTCCTCTCCACGCGCCCGCGACGCGCATCGGCACATTCTCCATACTCGATGCAGTCGCTTTGCAGCACACAAAATACATAAGCACATGAAATACCCACATGTGCGCCTGCGCAAAGTATAATTGTTGCAGATCACACATGCAATCCCCGCAGACGCCCTCATCACACACTCGCACCCACACAATCACTCAAATCATAACCCCAAGCTAAGGGACAAATTAGAAAAAATTATTATTCCCAATTATGTACAGGTGTACCATTCCCCTCAATTCCCCCACCCCACATGGCAGTGCATACATTACAACCCCCAACGGCCCCCGAGCCAATCATTCTTTCCCTCGTCGTCCTCTATCCACCCCCAACACAACCCGAACTCAGAAATCAGAAAGCGACCAGTCTGTCCTCTATCCTCTGCATTCTGCTACTCAACTCTCCATAATTACGCCCTGCACTCTTACACGGTGCTGCTGCGAGTCCGGCCCAAGAGGCCGAACAGCCCTCCCAAGCACCCCCGTTGTGCCTTCCCCTTCCCTTTTCCTTTCCCTTTGTTTTTGTTTTGCCCCTTCTCCTTCCGTGTGCCCTTTCCCTCCCTCACCAACTCCTTCTCTTTTTCTTCTTCCAGTTCGTTCGCTCGCCTCACTCTCTCACTAATCTTCGCCCTCTGTCGCCGCTGAAACTCTCGCCTCCCTCGCTCCGCCTTCCACCGCTCCAGCTTCTCTTTTTCCCTCTGAATTCGCACGCTCTTTGGTATCATGTGCGGGTTGGGACCTTGTTGGGTAGCTTCCTTGTCATCATGTCTCCTTGAGCTAACGTTGTCGAGTGCGTGCTCGTACGGCAGAGGCACTCGATTCAATACTCCCTTATCAGAACGCGAACGTGAGCGCGACCGGTAGCGGACTTGACTCGGCAGCCGTGGAGTCGGAACCGCAGCCGGAACCGCAGCCAGAAGTCTTCCTACTCGTATTTCGGAGTCGGAGCCAATGTGTTGGGATTCGATAAAGCCAACATTCTGTCCCAGTCCCTGCCCATCTTCATCACCCTGAGAAGTAGAAGGTAGCGTTAACGGGCTGACGGCGTCTCGTATGATGATGATGCTGCTGCTGCTGCCGCTGGTATGACGCTGACATTTGCTTCCCGTGCTTGACTGTGACGGGCATGCTTTTTGAGATACTTGTGTTAAATTGGTATTCTCTGAAACGTTCGAGTGTGTGGGTGAGGTACATGTAGTCTGATTGGGGGGTGGTCGCGTCGAGTCAAAAGAGAGTCGCAGGGCCGGGTCTTGTGATATTCTATTTTGAGCTGGCGATGGTGGAAATTTGACTAGTTGGGGCACCGGCCGTTGATCACACCATGTTGCAGAAGAAGAGGATCGCGACCTTTGTATCGGATCCTGATAGTCAGACTGCAATAGCTCTTCGTAAGTCTCCGTGCTGGTATGCTTCAGCAGTTCGGTTCTGGTATCGCCATGGGCTCTCTGCGGATCGATCTGCGTTTTGGTGGCTATCCGATTGACTGACCCATGAGTACCATGAAGCAACCGATTGTTTGGAACCAGAGTTTGTTGGTTACCATGAGCTCGAATATGTACCTCTCTAGGCTTGACCATCGGAAATGGGGATATGGATGGCAAAGTGGAAGAGCTTCCTATCACAATTCCCCGTCTTTGCCTTTCTCGACCCGCTCTTGCCTCGTTAACACCTCGTTCGCTCCTCTTTCTCTCTCTTTCTCTATGAGCATTCCACCCTCCACCGTACACCAATGGCTTTCCCGTTGCATCAACCACACGGACAGCTTGTTTTCCCCTGAAGGCCTCACCGCAGCCATGGTTCCAGCTGCCTCGGTTCGACCCGTTGCTCTTACCCTGTCTCTTCCTATGGGATATCTGGTCGTGTTGTGACACAGTAGATGAAGCTTGACTGCATAAGGACGGAGTAAAATTAAGGACCTCACAGCTTTTGACATTGGCTAAACGTGAATCAACACTGTGCCTTCGCGTCGAGACCTCTCCCCAGTCTCCTAGTTCTGCCAAAGACTGTCGAGAAACAAGTGTGTCTGACGGCTTCGATGCTGCCAAAGGTTGCCCTTGGCCCCGTCCCAACCCACTATTTGGAAGGCTTCTCCTCTTGTGAGTGCGCGGCGTCTTCGTGCCCTGAGCTTTCTCTCGGTTGTTATTGGCACCATCGGTAAAATTGCTCCCACTCGGCAATGGACCCAGCTTAAGATCGACCGTCGTTGTCTTCAAAGACGATAGCTCGCAGACGGTTTGGAGAGTTCGCCGGCGCTCAGCGAGTTGAGCACATGTGAGCGACGGTTTGGCTAGGTTGGGTGTGACGGGCGGGGGGGATTTCTGAAGAGGCATGCTTAATTCCACGCGTTGGATTCTGGTAGCACATGGAACTAGGAAAGTCTCAAACTCGATATTGACCCGGATTCCAGATGATTGACCCTCACAGAAGGCTCTAATTCTCAGTTTATCCAAGTGAACTACAGTGTCTCCTAGAGAGTCGAACGAAGAGCAATATGGACAACAAGGAACTAGCCAGGTAACAAAGAGGAAAGATCAAGGCCGCTGGACTCATTCACAAACTCAAGATCAGCAAAAGAGCGTTCTATTCTGTTTGTGGGTGTGGAGGGGGGAGGGGAATCCAGGGAGAAAGAAGCCAACGTGCAAAAGTTCCAACTAGTTGTCGTTCTTCATAATCGGGAGTTCTCCTCCATTAGCTGTCGGAAAGTCATGTGAATGCATTAGCCCTCGGAATCTAGTTGGACATTGGACTGCAAGAACCAGCCGTTGTGCTTCCGTCCTTGCATTCAAATCTTCGTCGTCCGAGATGGCTGCAGGACCCTTGGGTGAGATATTGCGCCGTTGATGTTGCACTGCAGATTCTATATTGCGTACTCCTGAGAGCCGGGACGAAGCATTGCCAGATATTCATACAGATGATTGACATGAACCAATTCAGTGATCAAAGGCTGGAGCTGAAAAGAACACAACGAAAAGGAAAACTAGGACCAGGCTGACGTATATGACGAGCGTCTCGTCCATGCAGTAACGAGACCACATCAGATGACCCGTTTATACATTGAAAACTCTCATCTGCCCAGAAAGCTCTCAATTGAATATTGAAGGGCGGTTAGAATCTTTCCGAGACCTTAAACTAAGTCCTGATCAATGAGACACCGTGATTGACCCGCGAGTTCGCGGCAAATCAATTTGCAGAAAGAGAACCTAGCTGAACAGCAGGATCACATTTGATGTGACACGGTATCAGCGCAGAGATTCCCTTACCAGGCCACATGGCATCCACTGAAGTTTTGGTTCCTCGATAAGCAGCAATACCGTACACGCGAATGCTTTGCCCCAGCACACGCGAGAACGAGGCAGCGATGCTGCGTGCTCAATGCTGCGGTCAACGTGGTAGGTGGCCATGGTAGCAATGATAGTGCATTCAGGGTGTGACAAGTACTGTAATGTGATATTAGCTACCAGGAAAACCGAGACATTATTGTTCTACATCTCTAGGCGGTGAGAATGTCAGTTTCGAGGCCACGTTATGCGTTATGGGGGTGGTTTGTAAGATGTTGCTAGTTTGGTTATGGGTAACATGATACCTATGGAATTATGCTAGCCTTGATGAAGACTTCCGCTCTCATGCGATATTTGACAGGTATTTCCTTTGACCCGGTGCCTATTTAGCTTAGATAGACACTGAATGGACCTCTTAATTCTACAAGATGCTATTGTATGTAGGTATCCCAGCCCATTACTATAGACACTACGTCTCCAAACAGTCGTGCGTTTCGCTTGCTCCGAAGAAACCCGATTGTCACACAGAGCTACCCCCTCCTGCAAGACCTTCAAACGTTTCAAGCTCAAACACAGCTTGGAGGTTCAGGTGGAGTAGTTTGAGGTGTAACGTTATGTAGTCGTGGTTCTGATGGTGGTGTTCGTGCCTAGAAAGACGACTCGGGGATATGTAGGGTTTTGGGATTTGTTTTTTTTGGAGTAGGTCGAGTGTGGAGAAGGGTGAGTGCTGTTATGGAGGAGATGTTGTTAGTAATTTTTTATTTTATGAATTGGAATGGTGTGGGGAGTTTGTTGTGGATGTGAATACTGTGAACGCCGGGCCAAACATGTTGCTGTGATTCCTGCGCTAACATTCGTCAAGTCTATTCTTGATGTCGAAATCAACAACGCATACCTATCAATACTAAAAAAAATTGATGGCAGAGTAGATGATCGCAAGAGCGCACGATGCTATCACGTAATGTTAACTCCCACGATATTGCGTTTGCACAGCCTGATTCTCCCCTACACTAACATCGTTCAATATGTTTGACGTGGCACATCACTCACACAGAGATTCGTGAATTCACTCACCTTGAATCCTGCTTCCATGTCTGTATTCACATCTCCGACACTTATAAAGCACAATATCCGCAAAAAAAAAAAAGTTTCTGCCAACATGACTCAATAATCAAGGTATCAATGTCGAATGCGAAAGACAGCGACCATCGCGAACAAGTGCAAGAAGGAGTGCAAAACTACATAGCTGCACGCCGATCAGGAGGCCAAGCGCACGACGGACCGGGTACGGGCCGTCTTATTCTCGAGGCTGTAGTGGAAGGTGTCAAAATATATCGGTTACTCAAAGAAGAAGAAGAAGTTGAAGAAAAGGCGAAGCGGGAAAAGGAGAGGAAAGAAATGAAAAAACATGGCCGAAAAAGTCGGTTTGAGGGAGCTGAGAGAATGCGAAAACACCATACCCATAAAAAGGGTCATCGTAACCAGTCTCATGAACAAGCTCATAGGCGTCATCCGTCGGGGGAGCGGCGGCATCGTGGAACCCATGAACGAACTCTGCCTCAGAACCAGGAGTATGATAGTCAAGACAGCCCTAGTCAAAGTGTAGAAGGTGGGCAAAGGTCAAGTCGCTTCGAGACTGATACCCCGGAAGACCCTCGTGGGTCACCAGGGTGCAGTGAGAATGGCAATACCAACTTTTTTAAAGTAGCTCATCATATCTCCGTACCCTCATCGATAAGAGAAGCATGTAATTTGGGTTCACCAAACGTTGAATCTTTGAGCAATCGCGAACATGGCAATAAAAGTCCCCAGTCTGAATCCAGGCAGCATTTTGGGTCTGGTCAGAGGGAAGCGAGTCCAGGAAGAGAGCACCATAGCCGCCTAGGATCCAGATTTTCTGCTCCAAGAAGTAATACTGAAAAGGCTTCTGATAAAGGCCATGGTAAGCCTGCCTTACAGTCAGCTGGACACCATAGTTCATCGACAAGGCGAGTCGCAGGACCAGATGGTACACGGTTCGGCGATCTTCCAAAATATCAATTCAAGAAGGGTCTGACATTGGGTGTGGGTACTCATGTCGTGAACTGCTATCGGCATGTCCAGGCTGAACACGAAGTGGGTTTACGGTCAAAGGGTATGATGGAGGAGCGCATTTATGCATGGAGAAACAGAGATGGCCAGAGGAAGGACAAGGGCAAACAAGCTCCCTCTAAGAAAGGACTCAAGAAATCGCGTCCTGACAACGATAGCCATAAAGTTTCTGCCAAAGCACACAGTACGAAGAGTCGCGCGGTAGACAAGGCCGAGGAAAAACCCAAGCCTCCAAGTCCTCAGTGGGAATCACGGCGTGATACCACGCCTCTACCTCCGCAGTCAGGTTTCATTTCGAAATCTCCGGCCTCGTCATTGCGAACTCTCAATCAACTCGCAAGCAACTATAGTCGAAACCGAGCCAGTTCATCCAGACCTCATCCAACGTACGAGGGAACCACACATAGTGACACAGTTGAGGCCCGAGAGCGTGCACAAGCAGGAGCAGAGATTTCGGGCGACCGTGATATTCCAACTATCCGTGTTGAAGACGCAGACGATAAAAGGAGCGCCACCACACAAAGTAATCAAGGCAAGAAGCCTCTTCGGCACGACTCAGGCTCCGATGCGGAGGTAAGTGACGGCAATTGTGTCTATGATCGACGATCCCGGGAATCAAGTAAGAGCAAGAGGGAAGACAAAACCGAGAAGAATGACGCCGAAGATGAGTGGAATACCTATGGCACGCTCAATGTTGGTGAGACACAGAGAACTATGACGTCAATGGTGTCAGATTGGTGGTCTGTTCGAACTGAGACAGATTCTGAAGGCGACGGCGACGACAAGAGAAGTAGACTCGAACCTTAATCCTCATTTTAAGTTTGTATTGGTATCACAATAGAGAAAAGTTTTGAATTTGCTCGATTTGCCTTTCAAATAGTTCACAGATAGCTTGCTCTCGAGATCATAGGTATCACATAGTGCTATAGGATAATGAACTGCAGCTTGATGAAAGATGAACATTTATATACATTTACTCTGCACTCAGGCTAAGGCTCGATAAGTCCGATTGTAAAATTTACGGTGTTTACATGTATTCTTGGGAAGAACTCGAATGTGAAGCCCGTCGTAATATTCGCGTTTAGTACCAGCTGAAGCACATTCGATTTGATGTAGACGTTCTCGGTGTCGTAATCCCAATGCTTCTTCATTACCTGCGTCCGGAATTAGTATGTAGCTTATCAAGACGGACGTAGAACACACCAAGAGACCCTGTTGGGAAGACTCCAGCCCGTCTTTCGTATCTTCTATGAGATAAGTCCTGTTGGTCATCCTCGCCATGACGCTTAACATTTTATCGAGACCTCTGAATTCAATCGGAATACGTAGGTTATTGTCAACATTCTTCTTGTTGACAACAAAGTCTGTGATGCCAGGCTGTGGAATGTCCCACTGTACGGCTTGAACATGATAGTCTGACCTATCATAAAACTGGATTGTCAAGTTCGCTCTAATACCATATGGACCATTAGGTTCGAAAAGGTTCGACAGGTACGAAGACTGAAAGGTGATATTCGGTTTTTCAATCTTGTAGTCCCGGTTCAAAGAAATGCCATCAGTACAAGTGATGGTAGTGGCCCGAACAGGGAGAACTACGTTGTCATCCGCAATGAGAGGAAGGCTCTGATCAGTGACTGGCTCGCCTCGCTCGCCTGCCCAGTGCTAAATATATGCCAGATCTGCACTCACAAGAGTTTGGCTAAAGATGGTCGCTGTTGTGTAGGCAAACGCCATTGTTCTAATATCAAGCAGCATACTATCCGGGATCCTCAAAGTATGGTGGCTATGGAAGCGCGTAGGTATAGTTCGGATTGTAGTAGGGTGGCTTAACATCTCTGACGCGGAGACCAGCGCTTTTCAGAAAAGGGGCTTTGTCGATCAAATTAGTAAAGATAGAAGTAGGAATGGCTTTAGAAATTAATAGTTACCGGAACAAGGCCCGATATATATTATCCGGATAAACAGTGATGGTCCGACATCGCAGTCGATCGTATCAATCGTGAGAAGCGCAAACTTCGACATGCCATTTGCAAAACTGAAGCATCCCCAGAGATCTATTTGGATATTAGACTAAACTTCGCTCTTGCGCTTTGGGCCCAAGTGCAGCAGTACTGATGGGCTCCAATTCGACCTGGACACTTGACCGTGGCAAGTCTTCGTCTTTGGCGAAGTTGATCTTAGAATCCACCGAATGCACGCTGCTCCTACGCTTCAAACGTGAACTACTAAACCCAGTCATCGCACAGGCTATGATGGCTACCGAAGGCTCCAGGAGATAAAGGTACACATCGGCCCTAGCCTGGGCTAGGATCTCCGGATGCGTGGAGTAAACCGTGTGGACAATATCAAATAGGATTGCCGTCAAAATAAGATTCCAAATGACGGCTGCGCCAATCTTTTGCAGCTTCCCAAGTTTGAATGCTCCAGTCTTCATCAGAATGGCCGCCAGACAACACACTAAAGCGAACCCATCAGTCGCTGAATAGTAATTTGTGGGGTATGATACTTACAGCATGCACTGCTTATCACATGGAGACTACACCATAGACACAGCAACGTGATTCCAAGGGAGTCGTCAATACCCAAGCATGCTTCTGAAAGAACAGGTCAGTTGGGGGCGTTAAAGAGATTAGGACGATACTCACCTAAATCCCCGAGTTTAGACGGAGACCCACACTGCCAGAATGAAGAGAAGAAAGTAATCATGAAGCTAGAAATGACAAGACATAGAGTGGCCCACCAGGAAATACGGAGTCGGGACGACGATGAGCACGGAAGCCAGAATAGGGCCAGGAAAGAAGCCTTTACTGCATATAAAGCTAGCCAAAATGTCAAGATTGTTCCCAACTCCATCTTCACAATCCATTCCAGTTGATCTGTTGTTGGTTCTTCGCTGCTCAGACCCAATCCATAAAGGTAGGTTTGTTCTTCGGTAGGGAGATAGGCGAGAGATATAGCAATAAATGCAATCATCATTGCTACTGATATAGCGTGGAAGTAGTCATCAACCCGGAATCGGCGGTCGCGATGCCAACGGAAGGCTAGACGGCCAATAGTGAAGACTATGGCAAGGGCGCCAAAACTCCATGCTGTTGCCTTATGGAAGTCAGTCTAAGGATACCACATTCTGTTGCAAAGCAAAAGGGTATCGTACGTTCACCTTTGGTATGGAGATAAAAGCACCGTCCTGGGCAGAGCTGTATGTCATTTCGTCGCTGGATCGTTGCTCGAAAGTCGCAGTTGAGTCAGTTGAGTATACTGAAGTGGGGCGCGTAGGCGAATGCAAAGCAACGCCAGAAAGCTGCGACAGCTGAGAGAACAGGTAAGTACGCGTTCACCACGGAAATAATAAGTGCCTCCTTTTGGGGGCGGCCTTGGTAAGACCCCAGTGCTTATCGATCAGGGAAATGGAACGGTCGATCGAAGTTGAAGTGCGAGCATTGATTTGTCCTGAGCTACAAGGATTGCGATCCTCTGGCCTTGTAGGGCTGAGGTGCACACTGGGAAAAGGGTGTGCGGGTGAGTGTGCTCGCACGTTGAGATGCTGCATATATCGTCTCGTTCCACTCAGAGGAGACACGTAATGAAAAGGAACCCAAGGCTGTCGGGTCCGGCTCTCGGTATACCAATCGTAATGGAGTTGGAGGAACAACTTGGATGGATCTTTTGATGGCTTTGCTGTTGTGGTCGGCACGGGCTGCAATGTAAAACCCGTAATTACGCCCCAGGGAGGAGTGGGCATGAGCCTATCAGCAGTGGAAGCTTCCGCCAACCCCCTAACGGTCCAGTGTCGGACCAGCCGAGCAAATCTGGACCAGTGACTCCGGTCAGAGAGCTGATTGAGGTTGGAAGCCATGCAAGCTGAATCTATTTCTTTCTTCGTTTGCTGGGTGGAGGCTTGTTCGAGCGCGCTATTGACCTTCACCTTGGCCAGTGATTGGCATGTGCGGGAAGTCACTTGAGTCATGCTCCACGCCGCTCGCTTTACTGTCATGCTAAGGTGACGAACTGTAAGTCCAAGCATACACAGTACATGCCATTCAAATTATACCTTAAGCTATGAACATGGTCTAGCTCAAATTGTAATTAACAAATGTGCTCCAAACTGTATCCCCTTCATTCAACTTGGCCCTAAACGCATTGCTTGCCATCCTGATCCCTCCGCTCCCATCTACCCATGGCACCTTTCTCAATATGGTGACCGAATAAATGCCTATGCTGCAACGCAGGAGAAGAACGATGCCCACAAATTTCCGGCTTCACCATTCCAGTTCCACTGGTTCCACTGTGCCTGGGTAATCCCGTGCTCTTTCAACAAGGCTGGCAGACCTGGCTTGCCGGCCTTATCGGTGTATGCAAACTTAGTGCAGCTGCTAACAATGTCTGGTTGAAGAGGTGTAGGAAGTTGCTCAGGTGTGTACACTGCTCCAGCTCTGATAGGACCTTGGAAAGAATAGCCCGTGACCCCGACGCAGAGGGGAATGTCCGCTAGAAGACCGAAGCAAGATCTTCCAAGCTCGCTGAAATAGAAAATTAGTTTACTGCATTGCAACTAGAAAATGTCGCATTGTTGGCTTACGGATTCCATTTGACAAGATCAATGGCTGTGAAATTTTGATAAAGGTCAACAACGGCGACGCACGTTTCGTCCCTATGGGTGACATAGGTTGAAACACCTAACATTGTCAGCATCTCACAGTACAGATTAGGTATTCTAGAATATCATACAGTTGGTGGGGCGCGAAAGGCAGGGGCACCATCCGGTCGAAGGAGAACAGACGGGAGAGCACTCAGGTGGCATTTGCTCCTGACGAACTTCAAGCGCTGGTGCTGCATCTTCAGTAAAGGGTGCGGCCGCGACCAGGGATAGAGAGGCAAGCAACGCAGTGCCGGTACGAAGAATGAATGACACCATGATTATCGATTAAGTTGATTAGACTCTGGGTAGAATAACTTATTGAGACGAAGCTGATTCAATTGATGAGCGAGTGTAGCTTGTGGGACAATTTCCTGTGGTCAAGCACCTCTCTCTTTATACCTTTCGCTCAGGATGGAATGCTTGCCATGTCTTCATCGTGCATGCCTGCAATGAATTGTCGCGCCCGACAATGGCAATATCGCAGTAAGCGCGCAGAAGGATCCATCATACTCTATTAGATTACCCGGAGACCGGTCAGTATGAAATAGGGAGACCCAACACGAGTGCCTCCCTATATAGAGGTTACATCTAACGGCACGCTAGTAGCTTATGGGGGACATTGTAAGATTGATATTGAGACCTGCGGCAAGGCTTACAGCGTGCATGAAGCGATACGGAAAGGAACGGCCGTAGGTAGAGTTCGGCTAAGGCCCTGCAAGGAACACTTTTTTTTTTGTTCTCTTAAAGCGTGGAAACTTGACTCTCGGGCTCACATAATCCTCGTACTAAAGGCAGCAGCTCCTTCGAGATGTAGATATTGGATAATTGGAGGTATCCTGAGAAGCAAAATTAACAAATACCATCATTGCAGGGTTATTGCGCATTAGCCAGGTAGCATTGCCATTCGGTGCAGATTGATAATGGGCGATCAGATCAGTAATATCTAGCTCTCCCTCACCTGATTGGATATTTCCAATAGACTTTCTAGAAATAGAAGTTAATATGACGACCAGGGGTTGATTTTCAGTTCTCGACCGACACTGCCACGATCTTGTAGCCAAGCCAAAACCAATCTCTCAACGCGGCTGTGTCCCCCTGCAGAACACGGCGTAAAACTCTACATTCTAGACATGGACCACAAAATTTATAGCTATGCTGTGTACGAGTACTTTGAGTCATATGACCGACTGGCAGTGAAGTCATGTTGGAGCCAAAGGGTCGATATTTCGGCACTGCCAGTATCGAAAGTTAACTTGTTGTGTGTGTGTGTGTCGGCAAATGTCTATCTATGGTGTCTCCAAAACCATGTTGATGATAGAAGTCCCTCGTCGCCAGCTTTTTGTGAAAAATGACCGTCATAGAAAGGTGAGAATTGGTAGTAAGAATTTGGTATGCCTCCATTATGCGCTGCACACTTGATCTTGGTTGTAAGTCTATTATTCAAGAGAAGCTCATTGGATAGTGAACCTGGCTCCGCTTTAACATTCTGGAGTCAGCAATCACCTCAGTCCGTCCGAACAAGGCAGCTTTCCATACATGCTGCTCCGGGGTATTGGGGCAAAGGATTTCTAG
Organism: Acrocalymma vagum; assembly: GCA_028476805.1. Taxonomy (NCBI): domain Eukaryota; kingdom Fungi; phylum Ascomycota; class Dothideomycetes; order Pleosporales; family Acrocalymmaceae; genus Acrocalymma; species Acrocalymma vagum. Next base: position 53,828 of record JAQGEP010000172.1, read on the forward strand.
TGTAGTACTTTGGAGGTAACGGCATGCAAGATATATTGGTTCTCGCTAGACTGTACCTAGGATGAGATAAATAGAATCAATGCTCCGACAACAATTGCCACTGTTGCGGGCCTGCACGCACAAACGTTATGGATACGTTCGGAATTATGCAACTCACCTGTAAAAGCTTTGGCGGAGGATGGAGTACTGGAAGTTATGCACTCAGTGAGATTGAGTGGCCGTAAACAGACATTAGGCTGCATCATCGAATTCGTCCTAGCGTGCGCGTTAAAGTCATAACCTCTGCCGTGCGCCAGGCAGTAACCGCCCTTCTAACCACAATCATGTCCGAGCCAAAGTCCAGCGCCGTCATTTACAAGCCTCCATTCAGGCCCCAGGTCGATAGACGCTCCGTCATCTTATATGGAACAATCGATAAGACCTCCGAGGTGGATTGGCAAACCACATTGGCCAACGCCCTCTCCGATCTCCCAGTCGCTGTGCTGAACCCATGTCGCGATGATTGGGACAGCAGTTGGATTGAAGATATCTCGTTTCCGAAGTTCAAGGAACAGGTTGAGTGGGAAATGGACTATGCCCAGGTAGCCGACGTTATTGTATTTTACTTTGCTCCTGGGACGCTGGCACCAGTTTCATTGCTCGAACTTGGCATGTATGCGGGGACAGGCAAGGCTATTGTCTGTTGTCCTAAAGGATTCTATAAAAGAGGCAACGTCCAAATGGTTTGCATGAGATATGGAGTTGATTTGCTTGAGACTTTGGAGGATTTGCAGCGACTGGCACGAGAGAAACTCGTGGGAATTGTGCAAGATTCTGTCGGCGCTTGAAGTGAGAGCAGAGTCAGATTTCCAGTGAGAAGGCAGGGTGTTTTGGAAATGTCTATTGGAGGCGCAAATAAATTATACAGAAGAATATGTCAGCTAATATACAAGTGTGGCCATATCGAAACTGCATGTTTCATTGGTGTGTATGATGTGGATAGTGATACTATCCATTGGCTCTACTTGATGTTTTCCCGTGCCCAACTCTCCCTCTATGCTAGTGTTCCATTTGTTCCATTTGTACTGGGAATGCCCAGTGCAACGAGTCGTTGCATCCCGTCAATGATATAAACCCTCCCGTTTCCGAAAACTGGTCTGGAATACTTGTTCGCGCCATCGACGTTTGGCAATGGAATTTCAACTAAACTGCCATTGACTGGCACAGCCTTGTAGGCCACAAGGCCCGGTGTCTCTGACTTAGTGACCCAAACAATTCCACTGCCAGCTTGTCCATCCTTGCTTGTCACTGTAGGAATTCCCACGCCTCCCCAATGCGCGTTGTCTACAGACGATTTCCCAGCCAACGTGAAAAGTGAGCCTTGACTCTCAGGAGTAAATTTGTACGCCGATAGAGGTGAGTTGCCAGGATTCACATAGATGTAACCGCCTTCCAGAGGATAGGAACCGATGCCACCAAATACTTCTCCATCAAGATGAATCGTCTGAAGAACAGCATCCGACCCGTTGGGTCCCTGACGGTATCCACCCAAATTGTCGAGGTCGTGAATGTACATCTTCGAATTTTTGCTGGTTGCTACACCCATTCTCTTCACTTGCGGGATTTTAAACACTTCGTCCAGCACTGCGAATCCACCGCTTCCGATATCTTGACCCTCGTCTGCTTGGTAATCCCACGGCTTAAACCAATCCTCTAGTTGAACTCCTTCCTCTCCCATCTTGATCCTGACTGCGGATTCAGATATCACGTCAACATGCGTTTTCCCCGACACTGGAAGAGTCGATACGTTTGTGTATACGGACCCACCACCATTATCAACCGAGAAATAGACATGTTCCCCATCTGATGCCAGACCAGAGCCAGCTTGCCAAATCCCACCTGCTCCACCGCCATGCCACAGAGTCCAGTCATCGGTATACAGTGAGTTCGGTCCAGCCTGCGTCACCCATCGGTTCACTTGACGATTCAGAATGTTCACCGCAACAACGGCACCAGTGTAGTTAAACGCATCACAGAGGCCCCCAAAGCCAGCGTACAGTATGTCTCCCACTCGTACTAAAGATGGTCGCTGTAACAAAAGTCCGCCTATGAAAATTTTTCGAGGGTCATTGTCGGCCGGCAAGTCGTCGATGATCAAGGGGAATTTATATAAGTCCATCAATGTTTCGAGATATACTGCATACAGGTAGTATACACCGTTCATTGGTGGGCTGGCACCACCCACAATGCGGTAGTCCCTTTGGATTCAGTCGATTATTTTCATTCCGAATGCAGGGAAAGTGACTTACTCGATGTAAGACTTTACGTAAAAGAACGCAATTTCATACTCGGTGTCAATTATCGGTGTCCCCATAATTCCTAGCGTCTTGCTGACTGCAGTGCAATAGGCAGCATCCATCGGCCATGGTGGCAGCACTTGTCTCTCGTTGAGAAGCTCGCCCGTCGCTGCATCGAAGGTACGAATACGATTTTCCGTGGAAGCTGTAAAGACAATCTGTTGTCCAGTTGAGTTGAGAGTGTGGACCAATGGGCGGGCCCAATGCTATTTCCATTGTTAGCGAGATTGTAATGGAAGGGGAGCCCTCGAACCGCGGAAAAGTCTGGAAATGACTCCAGCCGTTGAAGTCAGCAACCCACTCTAAATAGCTGTGGAGCTAACAGATATGTCAAGTCCTTGAAGTTCACCGAGCAAAATATACTATAGGCAGTTTGATCGAAGCCAACACGTGCTCTCTCAGATACTTGATAAATTTTGTCCCTAGATTTCCACGGGGCAAGAGAGGGAGGAGCTCGCTCAGCATTACCTTTTCATCTGGGTTGAAAGAAGCGTTCCATAGCTGCCTGAACCGTGATACTGTTTCTGGATCTATATTATGGTCCCCGCCAATGTAAGAAGACTGCGCGTTGTCTGCGTCGCGAGGCGAATCTGAGGGTGCTGCAGCGATTGCTAAAGAAGTAATAAGAGATGCTGCAAACAGCAGGTAACCGAGGCTCCCGAGGCTCCCGAAGAAACCCATCATATCAAATACTGCAGGTTGTTAAGGGTTGGAAATTCCCCTTTCTTTGAGGGACGACTTGCTCAGCGATGTCGCCGTCACCTTACGCATACGAGAAAGCCATGATGGGGTACATATGTGAAACCCAAATCCGAGGAGAGCATTTGCCTTTTGACCCGGCACTTTGCATTGAAATATGGAGTATATAACCCATATGTGAGCGACCACTAAGATATGAATATTCATTTCGCGAGCGAAGCTAAGTTGTGGTAGTTGGGAATCATACTTCGGTAGATTGGTTACGACATGGATAATAAATCTGTCAGATATTGGAGAGCAGGGGAAGGTTAAAAATATTTAACCTCAGAACGCGCTTTGACGAGTAAAGTGCGGGGAGTCTAGAAGTAATCAAAAACATGAACATTCGAACTACCTAGTTATGGTGTGTGAAGGAAAACAATTGGAAGGAAAAGTAGAAAAGGAAAACGCCAATCATAGCGATCAGGAGACTCCACCAGACGGACAAAGGGATGTTGCCTTGCATAACATCCGCAAAGACTGAGGATTTGTTCTTGAAAGTCCGGAGAAAATTTGATCTCTGCATAGTCTTGTGAGTGCCTCCCTTGGGAAATACATGTTTTGGAGTTGTATGTGTCTCTGTAAAGTAACCTTTAGAGCGACTCTCCATCTCCCCCAGTAGCCATTTAAGCATCTCTTGCCGAACATTCAATGGATCCTGGCTATATTGCCCCTTCCAATCCGTGGCCCATGAAACAGAGACAACATGTACGTTAGCTCCATGTTCAACCAAGAGCTTTGCCGCTTCCAAGTGAGAATTTTGGACGGCGATCTGCAATGGACTTCGAGGCGATTGCTCAGCAGTTTGCCAGTCGACAGGCACGCCTGCATCAAGTTCCTTCTTGAGCCCTCCCAAATCGTTACCTGCAGCCGCTCTATGAATAGAGAACAGGCTATTATCATCAGGAAGCTCAGCTAATTTTGCGCATCCATTTTCTGAGAACAGCTCAAGAAGGCCACGGACAGCAGACTCCGGGTAAGTTCCAGTTGTATATTGGGACGTTTGGATCAAGTGGTTGGCTCCATAAACTGCTGTCCATGCCGCAGTATTTGAGGGCTGTTTAGTCGAGGTAAGTGATGCACCATGCTTGATGAGAAGCCTGGCGATTGCGAAACACGCCTTGGGGCATTTCTGAACATTCCACCAAGAGAGCACTTGGCGTAGCGCTCTATCTCCATCGGTGAAAATTTCCGAAGATCTCAAGATGAAGTTGACATCTGCGCCATGATTGAGGAGATCCTCTACTACATCCTGGAGCACTGCTTCACAGGCAATGTAAAGAGGCGTACGCTTCTTGGAGTCCGTAATAGAAACGTTAGCGCCCAAATGTATAAGGGCTTTGGCGGCATTGGTGCTCTTCAAGTTGAGTGCAAAGTGTAAAGGACTTGGAAGCATAGAAGGGTAGGCGCCATTAACATCTACTCCTGCTTTTGTGAGTGAATATACGGCTGAAACATTGTCCCTCCTGATGCAGTTCAGGAATACCTGGATTGCCATCCCTTGTAACTTAATATCATTCAAAAGGCAATTTGCCGGGAGATTCTCCAAGAGCATACTCGTTATGGCAGAATCGTTACTGTGATTCTCTGTAAGAGTAGCAAGGTCCAAGGTTGTGCTTGGGTCAAGGTTCATTCTTCCTAGAAGCAACTGTGCTATTTCTCGGTGGCCGATCTCCACGGCTCGGTAAAGAGGGGTTCTTTGATATGCGTCCGTATTCTCGAGGGTTTTAGGATCCGCAGATTCGATGGCTGTCTTGGTCAGAGTACCATAACGAGCGCCCCGATGTAAAAATCCCCAAGAAAATGATTTTGAAAGCTCATCTAGGGGCAGATCCGTGTATCTTGCAATCATTTCCACTGTTTGTCTGTCGCCACCTTTCACTGCCAAATCAAACGCTGTGAAGCCTTCGGTGTTCCGAAGATGTGCAGAGATGCCGTTGGCCAACAGGATCTTGCATATGTCGGGGAACTGCCCCGCAGCCGCATAGTGAAGCGCTGTCCAGCCTCGATCATCTTGTTGATCACGGAAACGATTATGTAGGTCTGAGTGGATTTTTCGGAAAAACAATTGGCTGACGCAGGAGGTTTGTCCTAAGGCTGCAGCGTAATGTAAACTGGTCCGATTGCGATCGTCAGCAATCTTCCATTCCCGACCTTTACGCAAAAGCAGCTTCAAAACTGTCACATGGCCGTTCAAGATCGACTCTAAAGCTGATGCATCTTGCGTGTCGTATGAATGAGTGGGATTTGGATTGTCGTATCTTTGAACCCCGAGAAGTCCTTTCATATCGTGCAGCTTGACTGTTTCTAATGCTTTTCGTCTTTCCTCCTCCTTATCTGCAACAGCGATGCAGGACATGTTCTGTGTTGCCCTCAAGAGAATTTCATATACTTCTTGATTACCCATTAATTCTGCCTTTTGTGCAGCAGTCTTCCCAGACGAATCCAGAAGAGTCGGGTCTGCCTTTAGATTGAGTAGCTTTACTACGGTGCGCGGATGTCCGCGAATCGCTGCTAGATGAAGTGCAGTCCAGCCTCGCCCATCTTTGCTATTGATGTCGCGCTGGCAATACCTTGCACGCTCTAGGAAGTTTGTATGACCATTAAAGGCCGCGACATGGAATGGAGTCCTTCCGGAGTTGCACTGAACTGTACGAGTATCATAACGGCACTCGAACTGATCAAGCACCAACTTCAAGATGTTGAAATGACCTCGAGCAGCAGCCCAGTGAAGCGGCGTCCATCCTTCACGGTCTTGAAGTAATGTTGTCAGTGTAGGCGTAGAGAAATGCATCAGCTGTAACACATCTGAGTGGCCTAATGCCGCTGCTCGATGACTGGGGGCAGTCAGGTCCTGGTCTGGGGCATCTGGGTCATAACCCGCTTCAAGCAAGACTTTCGTGGTATTTACATGACCTCTCGAGGCGGCCCACCAAAGAGGTGATCGAAGGGTTGAATCCACTGGGATAGAACATGAATCCCTCAAAAGATGTGAAACTATCTCCGAAAGCCCAAAGTATGCCGCGACGTGCAAGCCTGAGAAATTTTGGGGACAGGTCAAAGACTCACGAGACTCAGGGCTGGAGAACCAATATGTATGCCACCAAATCCTCAAATTGGGAATTTCGTGGGAAAAAAACCGCGTCGCAAGACGGATAGTACCGGCTTCCAGTTGAACGGCACGTACGTGGTGGAACCAATTTGAGGTTGCGTAAGAAAGAATTGGGAGTAGGCCTTCCTTGCTTTTGAGGAGCTCTGATGCCTGCTGATGATCATTAGGAGCTTCTATACTTCCTATGAACTCATAAGAAAGGTAGCGTAAGCATACGACTGCTGCAAGGCTCTCGCTCGCAACAAGTCCCTGCGCATCGTAACAAGCCATGAGCTCCTCAAACACTTGCGGTTGATGAATGAATTGATCCAGATACTCAGTCACGGTAAAGTGCGTGAAGAAAATCTTTTTGCTACTGCCTCGATACTGTATAAGACCGCCACATAACGATAGGATTGTGTCATCAGAAACTGAGGGCAATCTCATTTTGTCGAAAGAGTCCGAGAATGGCTGTATCGCAAGCAAAGTCCGCATTTCGGTAATAGAAACTGGTCGCTTGACAGTTAAGGCCCAAAGGAACAGTTTGAGTGTAAGTAGTCGTTGACTTCTGGGGAGATCAATGATACGCTGCAAAATTCTTTCGTACGTTTTAGGTAGGCCTTCGGGTAGTTGCCTGAGGCATTGGAGTGCTTCGTTGTCGCATGTTTGTGCTCGAAGCTCTTCGATCATAAGACTAACCCACAGAAACATTCCATCACAGTTGCCAAGGCGTTCCCGGATTTGGTGTATCACTAGATCACTGAATTCGAAATGCGCCATCGAGATTGATTTGTCCACGAAATTTCGTAGATCGTGCTCCGAGAACTCTGGTCGGATTTGTAATGTTTGCATCGGCGCATCTGCTTGAGTGAGGTATTTTCGGATATTTGCTGGAGTCCTGCTAGTAACTAGTATTTTGAAACGTTTCGGAATGAAAGCAATAAGATCAAAGAATCGGCCATTATCTGAACATTCGTCCAAGGCATCAAGTGTGAGGTAACATGAGGGTAATGCCTCTAGCAGCACTTCGAGAAGCTCCATGATCTCGCTGTCGGTGGCGGTGGAGTGGCCGTTGATATTCCTGATGCTTTCCAAGTAGCTCAATGCATTGGGATACATTTCAACTAATTGGAGACACCATGATCGAAACAGAGATGATAGCGTTACGCGCTCTTTGTCTCCACCACAAAACAAGAAGTATGTTGCAGGTTTTTTCTCTCCAATGTGTTCCAGTAATTTCGAGTATATGAAGGATTTGCCACAGCCAGGAGGTCCATGTATCCAGAAAACCTGCGTCTCACGATTGTGTTTCCATTGCCGAAGTTCATCGTGTTTCAGTATCCACTCGCAGCTGCCACTGAGTCGTTGTTTTTGAATCATTTTCTTTTCTTCTGCGCACGTGCGAGCATTCAACCACCTTTTTTGTTCATCTAACCGATAAGTCAGCTCTCGCACTAGTGACAAGATGCGATGAATTCACCCTTGAGTTTTCCACTGATGATGGATTCGAGTCTTTCTAATCTCTCCCGACTTTGCGCTGCGACACGACGTTCTGCCTCCGCTCTCTCCCTTTCTTGCACTTGCTCTACTAAGCTTGCGAGCCGAGCTTCGTCTTCGACTAGATCCCTATACCGTCGGAGCTTCGACAAACAGTCGTCGAACTCTTTGTCAAAAGATTTCCAAGTTGTCTTGATCAAGGTGTGAATCGTTGATCTTGTGAAGACGACTTTAGCGCGGAATATGAATATTAGAATCTGACGATACACGTGTTCGAGGGCTTGGCGAAGAGGCTGGTGGGTTTTGAAGAGTTCGGAGTATGTTGAAAACCGAGGGAGAATATCGCCAATCTGCTCTAACATGCTTATCAAGTTCATGTAGTAGTCAGTGAAGCGCTGAGCGACCTATAGAGTGTTATTTTGTACATCAGTCAGGTTTGGTGGCAATATTTGGAAATACCCACAAGTATCAAGACCCTTAGTGAGCCCCAGATGGGAGGAATTAGTCCTTGAGAATTTCCAAAGACGTCCATTGCCTTCCCGTAGCCATCAAGTACATCCACAAAGGGTTGAATCCTGGAAAAGGCCCTTCGGAGTTTACTTGACTGGCGTTGAATGTTCTCGTAATTTGTTACATCCTTCATGATATCTTCTTGTTTAGAAACTGAGATCAGATCTCGCTCCTCCTTGGAGAGTGATGCCTGAAAATCAGAGACAGCATCATCCCAAAGATCTGAAGAACTTGCTGACATGTTTGGACTAGGAGATCGGGATTGCACAAGTCCACAATATTCAGAAATTGAGATCGTAGTGACAGGATGCTGATATAGTTAGTCGGTTGAATAAGGCGGCGTAGCAGGCGTTAAGGTACTTGAAAAAAATGTGTATTCTAGGTGAAATGTAATAGGATAAATAGCTCCAGGGTTAGTAGAGATTGTTTTAGCTCGAATAAGTAAATGTGTCTACGATGTAAACATTTGGCGTCAACCAACGCAGTCGCTATTTTCTAGGCAGCAGCGTTACTCGAACCGGGACCTGGTATATTTAAAGTTTCGGAGATACACAGTGCATCTCTTTTGAAGCCCACAGCCAAGCTGACGTATATGGACTGTAACACAGAATTCCGACCCTAGTAGAGGATCTCGACGAGGCTGCGCTTGGCTAGGCGTGCAGGATGATTGCGAAGCTACCAGGTACAGAGGTAGCTGAATATACCACAAGCGAAAATCGCATCAGACGAGCGAAGGGCGTTTGATTTTATGCTGTGTGCAAATGACCGAGTGAATGTTGTCCGATAAGGCTGTGCTTCGTCAGATCCATTCGCACAGCGTTAAACACCAGCTGAAAGGGACTGTCAATGATAGTAGTTTCATAAAGCGAAGGGGCACCATTTATGGAATCCTCTGGTCGTACACTCGAGAGACAAGAGCGTCTCCAGGCAGCATCTCTATGGAGAATTGAGGAGCTACAGTAGATTGTTCATGGGTGGTCTGTGCGCGCCGGCTAGGCCATTCATTGCATGTCTTGCAGTGGCTATGCCAGCAGCCCCATCCGAAAGGACACTGGATCACCACATCAACGTTCACCTATTCGTGTTTTGCTCCGAATACTCCGCCCGGCCACCATATACACCTCCGTCCAAAATCCATTGTTCATTGTCATCGTTATCATCCTGTACCCTCCTCCATGTTTGTGTTCGGTCCCCTTCCTTGCCTTTACCTTTGCTGCCAACGTTGATGGTTGGTCGTATCAAGCCACCAAGTAGTGGGTTTTTGCTGAAGGCTCCACCTCCGCTGGAAATTGTTCTTTGATCCCCAATGTCTGTTGGCTCAGGCAAGTCATCCTCGCTTTCGGGACTAGTAGGGCGTTCAGTGGCTGCCATTCTACGGACAATTTTCCCTCCAACAAGATCAATACTTGCCACGACTTTCCGCTTCTCGTATTCAGGCCTTGCATTCCACTCCTGTTCACGCAGTGCCTTTTGTTGGCGCTTCAGTTGCATTGCGCGCTCCTGTGGACTTGCCCACATGCTAAGTCCGGCGGTTGTGGTCTCAAAGTCAGCTGCCTCGTCATGAACTTGTGTTCTTCGGGCATTCTGCGCTTGAAATGCGAGGAGTTTATCACGGTGTTGCTTAGCTTTCGCAAGTTTCTCATTTTCTGACTCGACATCTGATGCTGGATTTGAGGATATTGGTGTAATTGATCTAGGAGTAGAAAACGCACGAGGAGTCATAGACACCTCTGCCCGCTTTTGGGAAGCGTTGTTTGCTGCCATCTTCTCTTTTCCACGCTCTTCTCGGAGTACTTTGACCATTGACTGAATCTCCGCAGAGCTCAAAAGAGGCATATTGCAAAATGTACAGGGACCAATACCCTCCTTTACACAGATAATCTTTCCACAATTGAGGCAGTTCGGGGCAGCCTCGAGAAGTGGATGCCGAGTAGCCATACAGTTGCATTTACGATTACTGTTATCCTGTAATGCCATGGTGGGATTTGTCTGTATTTCGAGTGCTCGTATTGCAGATTCTAGGTCGCTGAGGGCCGTGGAAGCGCCATGCATGGCTGTCCCGCCTTGCACACTGGCTTTAGCCTTTGGCTTCGGAGACGAATTTCGAGAAGGTTTTGTATCTGAAATAAGTTGACCAGCTGCTGATGGAGGAAGTTTAGATACTTGTGGAGCTGGAGAGACACCTCGAGATTTTGGTGTCGCTGCGCCCGAAGAAGTGGCTGTTGTCGGCACTAGGGAAGAGCCTGGCTTATCGGATAAGGCAAATGTGTTCGTCTTTGGCGCTCTTGTTCTTGACGAGCTGGCCATATAATCCTCTTCATCTTTCTTCATGTAGCCACCCGAAACATTGCCGTAGTTGTCGGGCTGCCTTGGAGGGGGCAATTTTGATAGTCCTTGTTGCTTTTTCTTGCGTGGCTTGGCTTTTGGGGCTTCCGATATATCACTTGATCTTCGCGGTCCAGTGGCTTCTGCAGGGATTGTTGGCTTCCTTCGATTATTGAACGACGTGATGAATTCTAGAGCTTGGGGACTCTCTCCCAGTAAGTTTTGGAGATGCTCGGCCGCTTCATTGTTGGATAAGGATTCCGTATACGATATGACCTGTTTTAGCGAATCATCGTCTAGAGGAAGCAGTTTGGATAATTGTGGCACAGCCCATGTTGACAGGTCCATACTAGCTGTCATATAATGAGGATGATGTTGAAGGGAAGAGATGGGAGTTTGTTAGCTCTGATTTATCGATGAGACTAAGCGTGCACGTGATATGGTAGTTTAGCTCAAGAGACGAAAGCTAGCTAATCATGGTTAGACTCTTTGTTTCTAGCTCTTCGCGCCCTGGTGGGGCAAGGTCAATGCCAACAGACCAGCACGACTCAACCATTGGGATTCAGGTGTTCACGATTGCCCAGCATGACCACCGAAGTGGCCATCGAAACTACTCTTGTTAGCACCAATATCTTTACCTCGCTCCACACTCGCTGATTTATATAGGGTACAATCGTCGTCGAGCTCTACAACGACCATGCGCCCAAAACATGCAAGAACTTTTCGACTCTCGCTCAACGGAATTACTTTAATGGCTTGATATTCCATCGTATAATCCCAAACTTCATGATTCAAGGCGGCGACCCCACAGGCACCGGCCGAGGAGGAGCCTCGATATACGGCGAGAAATTCGAAGATGAGATTTCGCCAGGGTTGAAACACACTGGGGCCGGTATCTTAAGTATGGCCAATTCAGGCCCAAATACGAACGGCAGCCAATTCTTTATTACGCTGGCGCCAACACCTTGGTTGGATGGCAAACACACAATATTTGGTAGAGTGAAGAGTGGGCTGCAAGTGGTAAAGAAGCTGGGTTTAGTCAAGACGGATAAAGAAGATCGCCCTGTCGAAGAGGTTGGAATCGTGAAGGCATACGTCGTAGAGGATGAAGACTTGGTCTAAGACTGGGACTGGTGGCTCTTAGCTAATGGAGCCATTCCCTTGAAAAGAGAATATGTGAGAGCAGCGAAGAGAACTACATCACGACCGTTCTCATGGCAAACAGCAGTATTTGACGAGGCGAACAATGATGGCTCCTAAAAAGTGAGTAAAGTAATTACAAATATCAGTGCAACAGTGCTAAAGTCTACCGCTAGCTCAACGGCCCATTGGGATGGAGCAGAACCTTTGTAAAGCCTTCGATCCTCTTGTCAAATTTCTCATATGCCCCTGGTGCTTCGTCAATATTAACCTCATGCGACACCACGAAACTTGGTTTTGCTTTTCCGGATATAATCAAATCCCGCAGATATCTATTGTACGCTTTCACATTGCATTGGCCGGTTCCAAGTGTCAAACCCTAAAAAATGTCAGCAACGTCAATTAATACCAGCAACTCGACATACCTTTTCGAATAGCTTTCCAAATGAAAGGAGGATTTGACCCTTTTTACTCTGCTCGTCTGGGGCTCCGGGGTCTGCAGGGACATACAATCCTGGAATTCCCAGCCCACCTGTTGGCCTTGTCACCATGATCAACTGGTCGAGGACGATATTTGGCTTTTCCTTGCTCCCGGAAGAGTCGACAGCCTGATAACCAACAGCATCGACAGCACGGTCCACCATTCCATCATTGAGCTTGATAATTTGCTCAACAGGATCGTTCTCCTTGAAATCAATGGGAATGCATCCAATCTTTTTCGCTGCTGCCAAACGCTCTGGGACTGTGTCGACAACAAAGACTTTACTTGCACCACGAATTATGCCACTGTACGCTGCCATCAATCCCACAGGGCCTACAGATTATCAGTATAAGCCACTGTAAACCGCGATTCCATGCTATACTTACCTGCTCCAAATACTGCAACTGTCTCGCCGGACTTAAAGCCGGCAAGTGTTAAGCCGTGCCAACCCGTGGGGAAAATATCCGCAAGAAGTGCGAAATCCGCTTCATGTTCTGTACCTTTGGGTAACTTGAGCGCATTGAAATCTGCGTATGGAACACGCAGGTACTGTGCTTGGCCGCCTTGATAAGGCCCCATAGCAACATATCCATATGCGCCACCTGCGAAACCTGGGTTTACCCTTCGTTTTTGTCAGTTCTTTTGTAACCCGTCCTTTTCTAATTTCTGCCCTTACCCGGTACAAAATGCGGTCCGACCCTCTTCGCAATTACGACATCGACCATCAGCGACATTAAAAGGTAGCACGATCCTGTCTCCCTTCTCAAGAAGAGTCACACCGGGCCCGGTCTCAGTGACGATACCCATGTTTTCGTGTCCAAATACCAGACCTGCTTCTGCTGCGGTTCTACCTTGATACATATGCAAGTCGGAACCACAAATAGCTGCAATGCCTTAGCATTCTATGCGTTTTAAAGTGCCAGGATATAATACCCGCGGTTGTCACCTTGATAATAACATCATCTGGATGTTGTATCTGTGGCATTTCCACCTCTTTCACTGACACCTTGAATGGCCCTTCGTAATGCACTGCTTTCATTTTACTCGCCATATCGTCGCCCGTGGTAATTCCGTTGATTTCTGAGTCTCTAGCAATCTGGTGCGCGTTGGCGAGAGTAACCACTTCACATTTATCTCTGGCCATCGGCATCTCCGACTATAAATAAGTACAAATTTGTAAAATGTAAAATGTAGTGTGACGTAAACTGCGGGGAAACAAGAGCTCTTTTGCGGGGATACAACGTTGCTCAACCTTGTCACTCCGCGCATTTATACTCCTATTTGACAGCGGGAATGCGGAAGCCAAGCGTCATTGTAGTGAGGGGGCGGTTCAGCGATCCTTGTGGGGTGTAGCGCGAGGAGTGGTGCTTCCGAGACCTTATCGCCTGCGTGTCGGAAACATTGACATCTGGCACTTCCGATTGCGAACTTCATTGTCAAAGGGCTCGATGCGGCCGTCAATTGCTTTGGCGGTTTAGACAAGTAAAACTGTCACATATGAATTGTGTGCTAAGCATTTACTTGACTATAGACGGATTGTAGATGCTCAATCATTTAGTTCATTACGTATCGACCCACTCATGCAAGATCTCTACCCTATATCCTTGGCCTGAAGAGTCTTTGTTATAGGATTCTCGACTATTTACTAGTTCGCCATAGTGGCTACTACATTGCACGCTTTAGACACATGTAGATTCGTCAAAACAAGACGGTGACCTCGTGTTGAGAAGCAGTCATTTACAGTCTTACTCTGCTTTATCAGTTTTGCTCATACCAAGCCGAGTTTAGTAACTAAATCAAACAAGTTTCAGAGTCACCAGAATACGCTTGTTTTCAAATATGGTTACCATAATCGAGTACGCTATTTGGAGCCTTGAGCTCGAGTGTCTCGAGTGCTAAGTGGCACAATCGCTCAAGTCACATGTCCGACAACTAGATACAAAGATCAAATGTTCCCGCTCTCAGCCCAGAAAATCGATGAAACACTGGAACAAATCAATTCAGCTGCTTCGTTGTCTCTCTATGGCGATCTAGACTCTCCAACCCAACGTGCTTAGCTGAAATCACTCAATCGGCTTCCTTGGCACCTTTTTCGCTGTGTTCGACACCAATGCCATTAAATTTCTAGGGGGTTTACTTGTTTATTGTCTGAGATAACCCCGTACTCGTTGAGAAAATATACGAAAACACGAAGATAAGAATTCGTTGATAAAGACAAATCACTACCAGAGCGAGACAAAAAGAGTGTTGCGTTATTAGATTCGATTGTATGGAAGGCTCACCGGATATTCAACGAACAATAGCGAGAATGAAACCATCATATCCCTTTTCTCCAACCCTACCAAAATGTCAGTATCTCGCCACATCAACTTAAAACATGCAAACTACTCACGTCTGCACCACCGTCCCATCAATCCTATCATCCTTGCCAATCCTCTCAATAACCTGCCTCGAACCTTGGACCTTCTGATCCTCACTCGGCCAAGCAACCTGTCCTTTCCTCACCACATTATCCACAATAATGCAGGCGCCGGGATCACACATGCCAATCGCAGCATCGACATAGTTCCAATTGTTTTGCTTATCCGCGTCAATGAAGACGAGCTGGAACTTGCCCTTTTTGCCTTGCTTTACTTCTTCGGCGATTTGAGGGAGGATTTCCAGCCCGGTGCCTACGCGGACTTGTACCTGTTCGGATAGTCCTGCGTGCGCAATGTTGGCTCGCGCGACTTCGGCGTGGTGCGCATCGACCTCGATGCTTGTGACTTTTGTCTCGGGGCTCGCGCTTGCTAGCCAGATGGTTGAGTATCCACCTAGAGTGCCGAGTTCGAGGATATTTTTCGCCCGGAGCAGTTGGGCTTGGATCTTGAGATACTTTCCCTGGGCGGGGGAAACGGCGATTTCAGGGAGACCTTGGGATTTGGAATGGGAAAGGGCATGGGAGAGGGCGTCGTGGGATGGTGAGGTTGAGGTGTTTGGGTGGAGCTGAGTGAAGGCGTAGTCGTCCGCTGGCTTCCAGAGCGATTCGTGTTCAGCGAAGATAGTTGGGGCGGAAGACATTGTGAAGGTTGTGAGTATGTATTGATTGACACTGGAGCGGGGAAGCACTAGCTGGAACGTCTTTATAAAATCAATTGCGGCCGCGGGCGTGTACCTATTCATCCAGCCTTTCGTATTCAGAGCGGGATATGGCCCTCAAATACCAAAGCTTGTCCAGGAATAAACCCCGGCCGTAGATGTAGCTCGATGATTGCTCAATCCATGTCGACTATTGCGTACACCCAACGTCTAATTCCGAGCTCGGAGCTCTAGAGGTGCCCACCAAGCCATGTCATAAAACTAGACCTATCTCCGACATCAACGCCGAGCCGAATATCTTCTCCGAGTTTGTAAGCTGTTCGACGTTTTCTCTACCATCTGAGTCGTTCGGAAGAGACGGGTTGATTACGTTAGCTACCTGGGAGTTGGTAGAGTCGCTGTAACGGTGGTATATGAGGTTCCGCGGCCGACAGCCTTGCCGCTGTGACTCTTCATGAAGCCTGTGTCCTTCAAGCGCATTGCATGTACATGAACGCGATGAATACGGATAGAACCAACTTTTACAAAGTCTGCATGGGAAAGAGCTTGAGTCTGTTTGTTGGTCTGTGTGTTTGTAGCTTTTGTTCGCTTTGCCTTTACGACTTGAAAGAGGCCGTCGAGTGGAATTGTATGCGTAGGTTGCTTTACCTTACCTTTTCGACAAAATATTTATGTATTAATTTGTCAGGTTTCTGGCGTCTGGTGATTTTGGAATAGCGTGCCTCGCGAGCCTGATATTTGGTGATGCTAGTAGGCCAGTGGGATGGCATGTTGAGCGCGTAGGTATCGATGGTGCCTCTGATGCAAAAAAATTCAGAAAATAATTTCCAAGTGCTCGAAGCCATCAAAATCATCTAACATGGCTTTCAAAACGTCCGCTGTTTAAGAGACAGACGATAAGAGAAATAGGTATGCCTTCTTTTACCCTTGCTCTAGGATAAAATGCGGTGGAGTATGACCCTACAAGTTTAGTTTTTGTTTTTGAAAGAACAGCTAGATAGTCAATTCATTCTGCTGAGGACGATTGCTAGATCTCTCCTCTAAAGCCTGTATGGTGGCTGGGGATGTTGTATAGCGATAAATAAGTCTATACCTAAGTTCTGAGCCCCAGTGTTTCGTACCAACACAACACATGTTCAAGGATAGACGATAACGTGGGATGTGGTGTCAAATACTCCTGTTCCCATAATGACAAAACCTACACACGCATCTCCTGCTCCTATCCATGAAAGGATACCTCCCAACCTAGAGTAGGTTAGATTTCGTATTTGTTCGTTTCAGCAAGCCGCTTACTGGCTGAGTAGCCCTTTTCAGGGTATGAGGAGCACGTTCCCGTCCCAGCCCCTCGGCCTGTCATCCACTCGGCAATTTGTCGAGTCAAAGATGACAGTTGCTTTGTTTTTTTGCTGCGCTTGCTGCGCGTGATTATGCATGTACAGTAGTACTGTACCGGTAACAGACGTGCGACGCAAGTGGGAGATCCATCCTTTCCACGTGGGCCCGGCGAATAAATTTGCTAACAGATATTTTTGATCATAACCTCAGTACATCTGTAATCTCGCCGGTGGATCCATGCGTGACGATCATTTGCCTATCCCATCAGACAAGTACTCAAGTCCTCCTCGGAGAGAACCGTCCCTTGTAGAAGTGTTCGCAGCGGTTTAGATGCCGGGGCCATACCCATACCCTGGTTGGCGCTTGTGGAGTGGGAGTTGCTAATTCCATCCCTGAGAACCCCATATTAGATTTAAACTAGGTATACTTTCATCTCCACCAACACTTGCGTTGACTTTTCGACCCGTCAAATCGCATTTTCGTCATGACAAGGCAGTAGTCGCTTCTGATCTGGCTGCCTCATGACTTCACGAATATCGCGTGCCAACAGCCTTCATCGCGGTAGGGTGGCCGCATGTCGGCCCAATGCATCTCGAGCTGCATGCCATGCCCGCCCCAGTATGCTTCCTTTTTCCTTCCCTCCTGCTTCACCTTGTCATGGCCCTATCTTGTTTTGATGGGTAGATAGCCACCCTTTTGCAAGAGATGGGATAATGGAGCGGCAAGGGTGAGGGATCAAGGGCGGGCAACACCCTGTGGCACCCGGATCTGCGTTCCATAGCTGTGCTGTTGATTCCTTTTTCTCTTTCCTTTATTTGCGCGCACGGTACTAGGTAGGCTTTGCTTTTTTTGCTTTTTTTCCTTCCTTTTCCCAAATTGCAAATGGCATTTTATAATTTCGTCGAGTCCTCCTTGTCTCCCAACTGTTGCCTGTTTTCTCTTGCTTGTCTTCCTGTCGTTTTTCTCTCAGGCACAGAGTTCTTTATTCTATATTCCCGGAGACGGCCTCGCTCTTTTGATTCATCTCTCGAGGTGATAGCTAGGGCTACTGTTCGCGGAAGTACGCACGTCATAACTAGTAACCAGCGGAGCCAGCGGCAGCTGTGGAGTTCGCTGTGATCCAATACTGCAGGTTAGCACAGGGTGGCTTGCTGTTGGTATGGTCCAGGGCATCACACGATAGGAGGTGAGGTCGCAGCCATCATTGGGTTAGGGGGGTGGAACTTTATATTATTTTTGTGTTTCTTTTTTTCCTTGTCGGTTCGGTTCGGTTCGAGGTTCGACTTGAAGTTTTGAATCCCTCGGTTGCAAAGCAAATTACCTTTTGAAGGCATTCGCAAATTCCTCATGCTCCAATCTTCGCCTCGTTGTCAATCGACTAGAACGCCTCTCCTGGGTATATTGTCTCACCCTTTTGATCATACTCTAGCCGAATCGATCAACTGCTGCCTTTCAACCTATATTCTTATTCGATCATCTCATCTCCGTGCTTGGAGATCCGACCCAGGCTCTCCTTTCTCCATCAGGCAATCCAATCTACCCGGACTCTTTTGGAATCCCTGGCAGCATTGTATATCGACGCTATGTGCTATATTCTGTACACACTCCACATCTGCAACCACTGGGTGCCCCAACCACAGCCAGGAAATGGACCCGTACTGCGAATATGTAGACACGCAGAAGCATTACGACTGGGAGCTCCATGCCCCGAAACCGAGCGGGAACACAAAGTCGTGCACAGGAGCCAAGGTATGTGCGATGAGTGTTTGTGGAAAAAGGTCACCAAGTAAGCCAGTTGCGCATGGAATGAAGGGATGGGGATGAAGGGGCAGAGAGGGAGGCAAGCCGGAATGTTTGTGGGTCAGGGTTGAAAGGGGAGAACGGGAACAAAGAGGCATAGTGGAGGTCAACATTCAAAGGAATTCTTGCGCGGGAATTTAAAAGGGGGAATCAACCTATGGTAATTTTGGGAGTCATGCATGCACCCAGTAGCATTTTGTACATTCAGCTTGTTTCTCTATGCATGGCGTTTGTATGGGTCATAAAAACTACGGTGGCATACGCGGACTTTTCTTATGGAGGCATTTTATGGGATTGGTCCGACAACTTTTCTTCTACGGCACGGACTGAGAGGCCATAATCATACACCGGGATCCTGGCGTTGTAAAGGCATACGAATCGACATTTCCACGGACTTGTTGTTTGCTTTAAGCGAGCATATGCTCGTCAACTCAAATACCGAGAACGAGACCGGTCACCCAGCATATCTCGGACCATACGCCTAATACGCAACTGCCTCTTACAAGACGCACAACTCTTTGAGCAGGCCAATCGGCCGGTTTCCCGCCACCAGTTTTGCAGCTACCGATCTTATAAATCGATTTTTATATCGTCCGCCTCGACGACTACCATAGGTTTCATCCGCTACGCCCAAAAATCTTTTCTGAATAAGATTGTTATGACTCCGGCCCCCTATCTTGGCTACGAACGAGCGCAACAGTCGAATCATTTCCAATATACCCCCAGAGAGAAATTGCAATCCGGCCTTTACTTCACCTGTCTTCAAGGCCTAGAATAAAAACCAGATAGTCCGTATTTGTAGTATAGTAAATGTAATAGCAAAAGATTGTTTGAGTTTTGTATAAGTAGATAATGTGTATCGTTAACATATCAGGAGATCAGACTTTTGGTTTTGTTCCAACAAGGCAACGTAGGTATACACAACATTCAAATTGATGGAAACCAATGAGGCTCAAAATAAGGTAAAAGGAAACAACAAATACGCCCTTGCTTTATACAATGCAAGCTACATAATCTACCTCATGCAAAATATCTCTATCTCTATAATGCTCCCTAATATATGCATATGCATTCGCCCTAAAAGTAATCGTAGTGATCTGTCGATATCTCATCTCTACCTCATCACCCTTCTTCCGCCTCGACTTCCCCCATCAAGCTCCCAGTAAGCCCCTTCATTCTTCTCCCAAGCAAATCATCCTCACTCGCCAAACTAACCAAACTCTTCTTCCGCGGCTTCCCTCTCTCCTTCTTGCCTCGCCCCCTCCCTCTACCGACGCCAACACCAGTCGTGCTCGATCTCGGCCTCCCATTCGCGTTTGCCGCTCCGGAAGCTGCCTCGACAACCTCTTTTGCGAATAATTGATCCAATTTCGGGGGACTTGGGCGTCCTCTACCTGAAGTACGGACTGTCATTTCCAAGGGCCTGTCTTCATCTGCGGAAGACGCAGTACCAGAGCGCTGATGATGGCGTCGTGCAGCTGGACTTGACAAACCATTCACTGCCTCCGCAAGACCAAGCGTAGCTCCAGAGCCAAAATAGTCGCTTCGTTCAGATGTATGATACCGCGAAACCGGCGTATTCAAAGCCCTCGTTTCCTCCTCTCTTCGCTCCAGGTCCTCAAACGCCTCATTCATCCATTTCGAGCAGCGGAAGATGTATTTCCAGCCTTCGGGAAACACGCTTACGAATTGGAGAAAGCCATGACTGATTCCGGGTACGAGATCTACATTCACCCAGTCCTCTTCTCGGAACGCTCCCCGCGCCCAGTCCAGTCCAAGTTCTTTGGCTGTGACCCAATCCGCACGTTTCGCCTGCCTCAGTCGACCTGCAAAAATGACTGTGTCGTCTACCAACGGATCTCGCTCCCCGGTCAGCATCCAAGTTCGCGGGAATTTAGCGAGAAGAGATTCGGGCGCCAGTAATGGAGAAAGTAGGTAGTCCGTGCTGAAATCTGGGCGATTATGCGGCCCTATGTACAAGATGATCATGGCACGCATCATCTCAGGCGTGAGTATACGATCGTTGAAGTAGGAAATCATGCTAGACATTGCAAGGCGCGTTTTGATAGTAGTCGGAGCGGCAGCTGGTGCTGGTGTAGGCGGCACAGGGTTTTTAAGCAAGGTAGGGCTATCTCTTAGTCCTGGTGTCATGACGTCGGGCGTCTCGACAACGTTGCCGTTCAGCTTGATGCTTGTATCAATCGGAGGGAGTGAGTAACTGTCCTTGCCCGTGTGGGCTGCTGAGAGCCTGATCATAGTTTGGGGAGATGTAAGAACCTTTTCGCTTGTAGGCTTCTCCCCACTTGCTATAGCTTTCTTACTTGGTCGCTCGTCCTCACTATCCGAATTGTCGGATGCCCCGGGAGTATTTGGTGCGAGATGTCTATAATCATCACTCTTGTGTCTCAGAATCGGACGGTTTGTTTTCCTCACTCGACGATCTCGAATGAGGGCCATCTGCTCGTCCGTCATCCAGTTTCCAATATTCATGTCAAGGGCGGGATAGATGAGAACTACACCGGTAGGAGGCGGAAGATTACGTTCGCCATGCCATCTTCTCGTCTCCGTCGATCCTGTTTGGAGTATCATAAGTACCATACCCACAGCCAAATTTCCTCCTGCAGAGTCCCCGGATACAACAATCTTTGGCTCCCGCTCTCCCGACAACCCCATGCATCTTCCTCTTGTCGCAACAATTGTATGATAGACATCGTAGCACTCGTTCAATGCATATGGATACGGAAACTCAGGGGCCTTTTTGTAATCCAGGCTCAACACAGGTAAACCGGATCTCGCTGCCCAGCCCATCAACTTGTCGTCATGGTTCCGGGGATCCATAGCAACAAATCCGCCACCAGGAATATCTAACACAATCTTATCATGCTTCTTGAGCGCCGAAACAGGGCCATTGAAATACAACCACCCCAATACCGGCTCTTTATACGAGCTCTCCTTCGGGCGAGGAATCCGGATTTTGCGAGGAGGATACCACATCAGTCTGGGCCTCATCAAGTTCGTCAAGGCGGACAAGTACGGCGTTGTTCCCTTATTCCAGCTCACTCGCAAATGCTCCACAGTCAACGTCGCTCTAATCTTCCGCACTTTCTCATCCGCCTGTTCCGCGCATATCATGTAGTACACACTGAACACCATGGATAAGAAATCTCGCAGTCCTTTTCTCTTGATTCGCATAGCAGACCAAAATCCCGCATCGAGAGCCGTTGTAACCCATGTAGCACGGAAGTACGTTCGCGAGTACAAATTTGATAGAGGCTCGGGGCATTCGAGGCCGACCAGTTTGCCAAAGTTTCGGGCGACGTAGAGATAGAGAAGGGTTATGAGGAGGGATTGCCATAGCGTGAGTTTGGGAGAGAGGAGGGCGGAGATTCGGCGGAGGATGGGAGGGCCGTGGCGGTCGCCTCTGTCAAAATAATTAGCATGGCAATCATCATTGAGTACGGATGCGTAAGAGTGCGTGCCTGTATAGGTAGAAGGACCAGAAAGATACTACTGCCAGCACCTGTATTTTCCGGAACTGAACCGACGGTCGACCTAGGACGTGATCGATCATGATTGCGGCTTTCTGCTCTCCTGCGGCTCTTTTGCTTATGATTCGCTTAGTGCGGCTCTCTAGTTGCTCGTCGATGCGGCCGCTTTCAATGTGCAAGAGCACAGCTCAGCCTGGTGTCGTTTTAGCTCCAGACTTGCACTGGTTCTGGCAGACAGCAAGGAGCAGAGACAAAAAGTGAAAGGTCAAAGAGGCGGAGAGGCAGGATGCAAGTCAGCCGTAGTCTGTCATTGTTTCGAACGTGTCAAGGCAAATTGGCCGTCGACAAGCGCGATGGTATTGGAGCGATGCTTGGATTGGCATGGGGGGGGCCTGGCGTTGCCGCATGTGACGATGAGAGTTGAGCCCATGTGAAAGCAACCATGACGCGCTTCGGCTTTGTTCGCCCTAGTCTTTCGGCCTCCGCCGAACAATCGAGGTCACATGCTATACAACGCTAACCCCTTGCAGGCATGGGGTATTTTTAACGAGTGAATACACCCATATTATGGTAAACTAGAGGGAACCATAACATCAACAACAACAACAATTAAAAAATCTGTTCGCATGGATGAGGCGAAACACACGTCGTACAACCTGTATGTATATTGCTAAACACGTCCATCGGCAATGGATCCCGACAGCAAGGGAGACCATAAGGCGACCACACAGTCAGCTAGGGCGCGTGTCACAGATCTGACATCTGGGTACACAATTCACCAGATGCTCTACTTTAGGTATTCGGCTTTGTAATATTGTCCTTGCTATTGCTTGCTTCTCCAGTATCTAGATAGTCGAACATTTGCAAATTAGATATCCTCATGCAAAGGCGCTCAAACTTGTGCCAATGCTTCTGCCACCATGCCACATTATGTAGCCCTCCTCTTCATCTCCCTTTCCTCATACTGTTTGGTCAGTACGCAAATAAATAAACTAAAGTGTCTGCACAGGACCCTTTCCGTCTGCCCAATTCACGCAACCCTCGTCACTCCGGCCCCAACTCCCCTAATCCACTCCCCAACCTCAAATCCCACCCTTCTCAAGGCCGCCTCTGCAAATGCCCCTTCTCGCTCCTTCATTACCGTCAAACACCTCACTTGGTCATCCAGCTCCACCAGCTTCGTTCCCTGCCCCATGCCCTCTTTCCCCTCATAGCTCTTCACGTAGATAGTGAGATCGGGCCCAACAGTGCCACGCCAAAGCGTTGCCATCCATTGCCAGTGATCTGTGGGACTGTAGGCATCTTGGATAGGAATACGTGATGTGTATGCATCTGATGCACGGAGTTGGTACGTAGGGAGAAGAACAACAGGTTTGACGGTTGGAGCCTGTGTAGAGGATGGAGGGGGGGTGATAGGTTTGGTAGCATCGGGAGTATCTCTGTCCGGCGTTGCAGTGCCAGAATTTTCAGGAGAGCTGAAAATTGGCGTGGTGATGTATTTAATCATTTCTCTGCTCTTGGTGTGCCATTCTTTGATCACGTCGAGGTACTCTTCGAATGTTACGTCCGACTGGCCATCCGTAGGTCCTTGAGGAGTATCCGAAATCTGAGGGCTATACTCCTTGTCTTTGGCAAGGAATTCGTGGAGCCATTCTGTGAGTTCCTTTATGGCAGCTAAATCGTCGCCTTCTATAGCAACAATGGCGCCACGGACTTGAATGGTTGGACTTGTTGGTCCAGGTTCTTTCAGGGGAGGCGTGATGCGACCAAGGACTTTGATCTTGACAGGATAAGGAACACTCATAACCATGGCTTCTACACTTCTGCTTTGGTCATGGTTGTTGGGCACTAGAACATTCAAATCGATGGACGTCTTTCGTGACTCACGGGGAGTGCGCGCAGAAGCGACCGTGGCAGTGTTTGGTGGCGAATGCCGCACCTGGATTGGCGCGCGAGAGTCGCAGCGAGAGAGCGCTTGAGGGTAATAGGGCCCTTCAGATCGACGTCCATGGGTACTAGAGCTAGAATAGTTGTACCGACGCCTCTTTGCATCTGGAGAGATGGGACTCTGCATTACTGTGCCCTCACGTGCGGATAGGGGCGTATGAAGGCTATGCAGAGCCGCTGGTCCAGGGCCACGGCGCCTGGCAGGCGATTCCAGACTGATATTGCTCATCATAGGTAAGTAGCGGGTTGTTGGTGTCAATCCCCCCGAGATGTTTGGAGGTGGTAAAGTCGGAGTGCCAGTGCTGCTGAGGAAAGGACTACTAGGCGTTTTGATGCTACGCCCTCCGCACCTAGGGCAACGGTACTTATCGACGGTCGTGTGCTGACCTGAGGGGTTTAAAGGCAAAGATCCAGGTTTACCGACGCGCCGCGGCTGGTAGCGATAATCAGGATACTGCTCGTGGTGTCTGGCCTTTTCCTCCTAGACATAATGTGAGATTTTATGTCAAAATTTTACATCAAAGGAATCTAGGCGAATACGAACCTGAGCAAGGTCTTGCCAGATCTTTTTCTGATCCTCGCTTTCTGCCTTCCACTGCTCGCCAATAATTTTCGAGATTTCAGGGTTGGCAAGCCCGGGATTACGCGCAACGATGGCATGTTGATGGTGCTGACGATAAAGAATAAATGCTACAAAGAAGTCAGCGGACAAGCTACTAGGCCAACCCTGCCGGAAACAGAAGCATGTTTTCTTTGTGCTAGTATAAGTCACATTACACATTTTACGGGCATCCCAGCATCGGAGATAAATGAGATGAATCGGACTTACCATTCCTCGGCCTAGGAATCTTGGGCTCAGGCTGGCAGAGACAGACGTGCGTCGAGAGTTCTCCAGATCTCGTCGACGAAGCACTCGTAGGAGCTCTAGAGTCCACGGGACTGTCATCCTCAATAGAGCGTGGCCTGTTGACTTCTCCGTCAAGGGATGATAGCCTTTTCCTGGATGCTCGAGGAGAAGATGAATCAAGCGAAGGGAGCTGTTCTTCCTTGGAGCGTCGAGCCGTGTTGGATGTTGGCAGTGAGCGGGCTTCGTTGATCCTACTGCTCTTCCGCAGGTTGCGAGGCGACTTTACGTCTTCCATCTGAGAACGGGTAGCATTATCACCAACCTGCATGTTTGATTTAACGTATCTCCTGGGGATGTTGAAAAACGTCGCGACAGGAGGAGGATGCGGGGGCGGAGACCGAAGAACCGGTGGCAGCACACGGCTTGCCAACATTTTTGGATTTGAATTGAAGAGCCACGCTGGTTTGAATGACTTCTTTGAGGATGAATTTCATTGTACCATGAATAGTAAGGTGAGGTGCATCTGACGACCCATCGCAGATCGGCTGCTCCTTTCAAGGTATTATGAGTAAGCTGGCTAGAGCCATTGCGCTTTGATGAATACCTGTAGGCGATCCAGTAATTTGATTGTCCCAGACACATGCGGTCGAACCGTGGACACTCGCTTGCGCTTTTCTTTGTTCTTGCACCACCCAGAAACGGCCAAGACAGCACTCTGCCACCTGCTGAGACATTCCAGGAAAGTTATGCAAGGAGTCAACAATGCACGACTATCCACAATGACCGCAAACAAGCAGAATGAATGGTCTCGGGGAGCACGATGACTCTGTTGAGAGCTGGATTGCAACCCTTCTGTAATGACGCGGCCTCGGATGACGGGCCAGTAGTGTGGCCAGCTTGTGGTCAATTGTTGAACATTGTCTTTTGTATAGTCTATTAATACCCCGGGGCCAATTTCAAGTTAAAACCATCATCTTTCGTCTGTTTGTCATTCTGGTTGGTTGTGGAACCCTGCTTCGTTCGTCCGCTGTCCGCGATATTGACGGTCTCGTTTCCGTGTACCAGGCGAGCGGCCTCTTTTCCGATTAGCTGATGAGCAGGGCCGCTGAGATGTACGCTATCCCTGTTGCCTGGTCAGATCAAGACAATGCATTTCAAGTGTTTTGTCACTTACCAAAATAGGTGACGAGCAGGGTCGAAGCACTTCTCTACACCGGCTGGCTGCAGATCCCCGGTGCTGTCAGCCGTCTTCAACAATAGACACGGCTGTTTGACCTCATCGAATAGAGGCGCTTGTTTGCCATTACCAGATGCATCCGAAATCTTTTCAGAGTGCAACTGTGTCGCTCGAATTTGATCCACCAACAAGTGGTTCAGGTCCGGCATGTGGATGATGCCTTTCTTCCATTTGGCCGCAGCCTGAGACAATGCCGTATTCCAATACTTCCACATAACCACTGATTGGTGTTGGTGTGGTGCAAATTCCCCCTGAGTGGTATTCTTTCTCGCCTGAAAGCATGGCAGAAACGTCACATCCACAAGTTTGGGAACGACGACCTTGACGGGCCCACCAACGTGATCCGCGAGGATATCAAGATTGTGGAACAATTCCTCAATGCTTCGATCAATCGCATGGAGAGCCGCCTGCTTTTCGAGTTCGGCGTAGTTGAGGATGTCCCAAAGCCCAAAAAAGACGGTGAAAACAGCCCATTCGTCGACTTTGCGCAGCCGTCCCGACACCCACTTGTTTTTACTCTCGTACTCAATGAACTGTTGCACCTGCGTCTGAAAGTCGAACACTGCGAGGGTTTCTTTTCTTCTGTCGGCGGTGGCATTGGCGTAGATGTCTGAGTCAACCAGG
This sequence comes from Acrocalymma vagum, assembly GCA_028476805.1. Taxonomy (NCBI): domain Eukaryota; kingdom Fungi; phylum Ascomycota; class Dothideomycetes; order Pleosporales; family Acrocalymmaceae; genus Acrocalymma; species Acrocalymma vagum. The sequence goes on from JAQGEP010000172.1 coordinate 80,302, forward strand.
GAGCCCACAGCAGCAAGATCCAAGGCAGAAGGTACCGAGCGTGCAAAGTTGTCGATAAAGTCACAGTTCAGCTATACGAGTGTCAGTTGTTTGCTTATTTGGATGGCATTGGTCGAATCACCTCTTTACAAAGAACCTCAGTCCACAAGTCGCCACGATCGGGGTCTCGGATGACAATGGTGGATTTTGGAGGTGGAGAAACTCGATACTTTCCAGTGTCTGACCAGTCGTCCCCAAAGACGACCAGCCGATGCGCAGTGCCTTTCCACACTGTTTGTATGTTGTCTCTAATGTGGGAGGAAGGCCGCAGCCAGCCAATGTACAGGATGCAGAGTATGGCGGCCGTAGCACAAACGAACAGTCTGGATGGAAACTTCATTTTGGCGTAGTCTGTCTCTGAGCTACGTTCTGAGTGGCCAATCTTCCCGAAAAGAAAGTAACAGAGAGGTGCCGCTTGGGTCGGTGCTGGAAGAAGAAAAGGCGACTCTTGGGCTGGATTGAACAAACGAAGTTATAAGAAAGGCACACTGGCAAAGAGTAGCATCCGGAACGCACGGCGGAATGAAAAGCGGCACGAAGGAAAAGACATGTTTCTAAGCTGGGCTGGCAGCTGGCAAGGGCCCCTATCTACAAGCCGGGTAACAGGGAGGTTAAGCATGACGACGCCGTGGAGCAAGCGCCGCACTAGGGATGCTGAACGCCTGATCCTAGGAGAGAGTGTGTGTGGACAATGTGGACAATGTGGACGGAGTGGGCGGCGTAGACGGGCGTGGACGGGAGTGGGCAACTTCGGGGATTCGTCGACGTCGGGGGTCTGAAGGAGGCGGCTTATCCCGCTTTTGGCAGCCTGTCGCGTGTGTTTGCTTTGCCCCCCAGCCTTCTCTGTACAGGATCAACCATGACTGTGGTGTTAGAGAATGCCTCGAATTCAATGTCAGTGCAGTGTGTACCTGGTATACAAGTATGAACAAGTGTGTTGTCTGTGTTGTGTTGCATGTGCAAAAATCACCTCAATGTCAAAATGTCAAAATGTCAATGTGCGGAAACCCCGTGCCCCCATCGCTCGCTGTCGAATGTATCTACATATGTACAATAAGAAGAAGGCACCACCCACCCAAGCCAAACGGAACGCAACTGCCTCCGACCGTTTGCTTTTTGTGGGGTCAACTGTTGACCTGTGAACTGTGCCGCACCTACCACTTTCTCACTTTCGCACTTTCCCACTTTCCCACTGGACTATCTCTACTAACGTTAGCTGCCGCGTCATGCACGTGAAAAAGCTTAACCGGCCGACTTCCGCTCATGAGCGCGTCACCAAAATCCTGTATCAAACTAGGATGCAAAGAGACGAAATTTCAAGGGGTCGCTCCTCCTTACGTATGCCTTTACACTTCCTTTCCAAACTGTTTACGCAGCCTTCCACGTAGGTACTTCTCAGGTGGTAAGTTAAGCCCATCGATAGATAATAGAGGCATACAGTAGACATCTATATGAACGAAATTTGAGCCAATGGCCACCTGTCAGCTCGCAAAGATGATACCTCACGCTCCCGAATCCCAAACACACCCACGCCACTCATTCGCAAGCCAATAGAGATAGGTAGGAAATAATGTCGCTCGCAATAGGTCTATCCCCTGTCTCCCCTAAAATCTGCCGCAGATACTGATATCTAAGCAATAGACATCTACATGTACAAAAGGTATGGAGAAACCATGATGCTAAAACCACCATAGAAGTACGAGTGGTCATCAATATGCCCCGCGAATTATGGTACTAGCACCCTTCATCCAGAACCAAAGATACTTGGTACAAGTTCCTGAGAAATCTCGCCCTGTGCCTGCGACCCTTCCCGTTGCGGTGGCCCTAACATTGGTACCTCCAACTGAGACAGCTCCACAGCAGGAGATGCAGACATGGCCACATTGTGCCTAGCTTCCGTCTTTGGCTTGGCGGATTTTGTGCTTGTGCGTGCTTTCTTTTTCGGCTTTTCAGGCGTTTTTGTATCTACTACGCCATATCGATGAAACTTATGACGGTTTGGTCGTCCAAAGACCTGCTGCGGTGTTTTGAGAAGAGCAAATTGTGCGAGTCCTTTGGATTCTTCAGGATCAATGGGTAAGACTTGAGCATTTTGTATAATCTCCGTAATGCTGGCATCATCTTCAAGTTCTTTCGCCTCGAGATGTTGTGCTCGAGACATCTTCTTTGCGGCGGCGAAAATGGCATGCTCGATAGAGTCCTCCAAGACCAGAGTTTCCACCAGGACCTCTTTAGTCTGGCCGATTCGATGTGCTCGCTTGATAGCTTGCGCTTCGATGCCTGGGCGATTGATCGGGTTGACAATCAAAACTACGCTCGCGGCATTGAGGGTAAGGCCGAGAGCACCACAAGCAACATCGATCAGAAGTACTCGAATGTCTGGATCCTCATTGAATAGCGCAACATACTCACTTCTCTTAGTGTTGTCTAGTGTCCTTGCATAAATTCGGTGATTGACGTAAAGCATTTCGAGGCATTGGGCAATGTAGAAGGCTGCATTGTCTCCATCGTAAAAGATGATGATTTTCTCTTGCTCTTGATGCTGCATAACCTTATCAAGTAGATAGGTGAGTTTCGCAGACGTTGTACCCACAACGTGTGCATCCCGCAATGGAGAATCTGCTGTGAGCGTAGCTGTTTCGTCCGCCAATGTAAGCCTCCTTTTCTTTGGGCGGGTAGGCAATACTGGGACGGAAGACAACTCCTCAGGAGTGTCAGCAGACTCGCGCTTGATGCCTGTTGGCTTCGTCTTCTGAGGGGATGCCTTATTCACTATTGTCGAAGCGCGACGGCTCACCAACGGCTGCTGCCCACCCACGCATGACGATGGCACTCCTGTTTTCTTCAATTGAGGGTCATTGGCTGCTTTTTCTTTTGTTTCCTTTGTCTCATCTTCGGCTTCTGCCATGGCTTTCACTTTCGCCTGCGATGCTTGTCCGACAAGATCCAAGCCTTCTGAGGGGTTCTCTGATAGGATGTTGCTATCCACATGAAGTTGCCCATCTAGTAACTGAGTGATTCCGATCATAGTGGGTTTTTCTGGGTATGTGAGTGCAAACGATTCTTCGGATGCAGCTGGCCAGTCTTGCACAGCCAGCCCAACTTCGTGAGATTTGCTTAGTGCCATCCACCGCTCGGATATCAATAGCTGGGAGACAATGTTACTGCTCTCAAGTAGTAGATTGGCGTCCGCGAGTGAGCAAGTTTTATCCTCTTTGCCAAGATACTTGCTACTCGTCTCCAGCGTACTTATGATATCTGCTAAGCTGAATCCAGTCCACGTGAAATTGGATTGTCGCAGGTTCCTGATTAGACTGTGGCGAGCCTTGACACTATTCTTGTGGAAGAGGTAATCGACATCAGACCGCTCACTAGTGATGGCATTGGCTCGCAAGACCTGGATAAATAGGTTTGCTATCATCTTGTCGAACCAGCAAGGTTTGAGATACACTACACGGTGCCGCATTGGAGGCAGTATGATGTCCTTTTCGACATCTTCGGGCCTTGTTTTGACCACTAATCCTTCCAATGTACGGAGGAAACACGATGAAAAACCCGAATATGTCTTTCGATACTGGTGCTCATGCCTGTACATGTAATCATCCCACTCCAACTTCGCCTCAGTGCTCGAATCACTCCATGGACGAACCATCAAGAAATTTGATGCCAAAGATCCAAGAGCCTTTGCTGCTTTCGTGTTCTCATCATCAAGACTGAAGGTCTTCCGCTGTTCGATGGCGAGCTCTCGAAGAAACGTTGAGTCAGCTCCGTCAGCGTCTAAAGTAGAAAGATCCACTTCAACACCAACCAGGTTCTTTGCAGGCGTGCCAGAAACAACCCAGCGTCTCTCTGCTTGGAGCTGTTTAGCAACGAGCACGGCGTTGGATACTGAAGACGAAAAGCTGTGACCTTCGTCGATAATGATGCGGAGCCAATGAAGTTTCTTCAATGGTGACTCGTACACTGTCCTGCTACCGAAACAATTACAATCTGGAATTCGGGACGCCCCGATATAGGGACAATTGCATTTGCGGGCGATACCGTTGAACGCTCGACGACCATGACTATCCGTGCCATCTTGGATTTCCTGTTCGAATCGATTACGAGTGAACAGTACCAAATCGTAGGACATCAGCTCAGTAGGAGGTGGAAGGTCACTCCTAAATTCCATATTGTCATCTTCAGATGACATAGTTTTGGCTTTGCTATTGTGGCGCTTTGACACTGTGTCGACGACGAGAATCTTAAGCCCTCCTTTGACGACATGTTTTCGAATTTCGGACTGCCACTGGTGAAGAAGATTGCGGGGAACCACCACGATGGTCCCTGAGCACATAGCGAGTTGGCGAGCAGGTGGTATTCTGGTATTTCTGTTCATGCGAGGAACTTCCGGAGGGATTTCATAGAAACCCGTGTTCTCGTTGAGAGTAGTTTTAAGGCTACTTAGGTCAATGCCTTCACTCGCCTCATATTGCTCAACAACAGTTTTCGCGGGAATGGAGTATCGGCCAATGGTGCTCGCCGCCATGTCTGACAATCTACCAACACGGTCGCGAATTGGTGGCGAGGGGAGGTATGCTGCAGGTATCTGAGGACAGTGTCCTTTGGTTGCTAAGATGGTCGCCAAACATATGATTGTCTTACCCAAACCCATGGTCTCGGCAAGAATCCCGCCTCGATTTGATTCGTAGAAACGAGGCTCCTGTAGGAATGAGCCATCTCTGGCGCCGAAATAGAACTTTTCTCCGTTTGGCGATTGCCTGAATTCTAGACGCGGGTCTAACTGCAACTCTGGTTCAGCTTCTCGTTGAATCATCAAGCAGGCAGACCTGGCCTGGTACGGGTAGAGTCTGGTCCGTAGCCCATCAAGAGGTTGCTCTTCATATTCTTCCCATTGCGATGGTGCTGCAGATTCGAGCACGTCTTGTGCGGCCCGTCTAGTGTAGCGATTCTTGATCCTCTCTGGCTTAGGAGACGGTGATGGTAGCTTATTGAAAAGATAATAAAGGGAAACATTCTCTGCAGTTGCCCAAGGATCGAAACGCTGAACTTCTGCTTCTGAATGATCTCCAGCCCAGGCTGCCGAAGATATGTCGACTTGTTGTAGAAGCTGGCGAAGCGCCGCCTTCAAGCTCTTGCTATTGCGATCGATAAAGCGACGGGCCCAGTCCTCAGGAAGCAGATACACTCGAATGAGGCCATTTTGTGATGGAGCCTCCAAATTCGGTTGGTGAAGGAAGAGTCGTATCCATCGAGCATCAAATAGCCTAGCAGCTTCTTTACCAATGATTAGCTTTACCTCTTCGGGAAGATCTGAAGGCAGTAATTCAATCCAATCATCATCTAAGATATCTCTAGGTTCTATTGCAATATGGCGGTCTAGATGTAGGCAACCTAGAGCAATATATCGTTTGAGGTCGCGAAATCCGTCAGTTGCGTCAGGAATAGATGTGGTCACAGACGTCATCGGCGTCGATACCGAAGTAGTAGAAGTAGAGATTGGGTGAGATTGCGAAGAATCATAGCCCTCATGATCCTGATTCGATGCCTTTGATGGAAATGATGAGTGGGCCATTTTGGAAGTCTGTTGATGTGCGTGCTTGGTGCAACCTTCAGTGGAGGCAAATGGCTCCGCGGGCGAAACCTGAGTCATGGCTAGCCCACATGTCGGGATATAATGAAAATCAGGGATCGAGCCTCGAGAGAAGCCAAATGTAAACCACTTCTTGTCAATGAGTGATGACGATAAAGGCAGAGGGAGTGAAGGTGATTGAGGTAGGTAAGGCAGATGCCAAGATTGCACGCCCCTTTCGGAGATAAACCGCACTAACGGATTTACGAATGATAACCAAGTGAATCTTCAGAGCCTACAACATCCACCACAAAAGTGTTCATGGCAAATGAATCGCGCATCAGAGAGCCTTAGCTCTTTAAGATTGCACTCGATACTTTAGACCAGTGATATATCTTCTCCTTTTGGGTTAGGATGAACATGCTTTAAGAAGGCGACGTGACGGGCTGCACAACGAACTACACAAGAAGTCGTCGATGGGTATTGAAGAGATAGATGTATAGAAAGCGGTTAGTCATTGGATAGAATAGAAGGAGAGTTTTGTTGTCTATGAGTTGCTTTGAGGCGTGCAGAGTTCATTTTAGGTATCTACAGGGCTGAAGTAGAATTCGTTCAAATATGCAAGGCTTATTACATGAACGAGGTAGCCATTTATCGCGTGTTGGAAGCTTAAGAACAGGCAAACCTTCGCAAGCGGGAAAGCGCTCAAGCCTGCACAGTCTATGTCAACTCTTCTCTACTAGCAACCACGCATAACCTTAACTCATGCTTGTAAATCGCTTCCTTCCAACTCTTGTAATGTCATTTTTGGCTTTCGCCAAGGCGTCTCGAAATTGACCTGCGGTTTCTTATCCCTTTGAAGGCGCCTTTACGCCTGCTTAAGATGGCATCTTTTCATCCTATGTGAGATGTTTTCTTGAACCCTACTAATTTGCAGATCATTGATGACAGCCTTTCCGATCCAACTGTTTCAACTGCAAAGATGACAGCATCGGGAGGTTTCCGCGCAAGGTTGCTGGAGATCTATTGCCAGAAAGACCCTACCCCCGAGTCCCCCGACCCAGATTCCCCGCGGACCGATAGCCCGCGCCTCTGCCTTAGCGCTAGAGCTAGGTTCATCTCCCGCTGTCGCGCCCGTTATTGGCTCACTCAGCCACCGTCACTTGCTTTTGTTATACGCGAGATAGAGTGACCAATGGCTGCCACCGTTATTGGATCGAAGGACGTTGCCCGGCACATTGGGTACATGAATAACTAGTCACTTTGTTACACCAAATGCTCGGGCGACATACCTACCATAGGTAGTATTGTAAGTACTTAAACCTCTAAAAACCAGACATCTTCCCCGCCCACACTCTCCATCATAATATTTCTCAATCATGTCTTCCCGCCGCAACAACTTTGGAGCAGAACCCTTTGCCAATGAGGCGGATGCTTATGAGTTGACTTTAATGAACTTTGATATCTCAGGACCCGCTCCAGCTCATACACCGCGACTCAGTCTTGGACCATATGCCGAATCCCACCACTGCCAGATCTGCCTTTGCCAACTACCATACCAATGCTATACCGTCCCAAACAACACGCAAAGTAAGCAAAGTTTTAGCCATGGCCCCAGACCAACCTGTTCCCCTAGAGACTAAGAATTTAGGTCCCAATCTTGGTTCTGTTCCAGATTTTACTATCATTAATGAGAGCAATCTCGCTGCCTGCAAACCACCGCCGCAAACGGAAGCTAAAGATGTCGATGTGCTTACCGTATTCGATCCAAATCCACTCACTGATCGAGCCTCTTTTCAAGAGATACGCGTTTCAGAAACACCAGATGTCATAACCAAGACCGTCTTGCCTGATGATGTCTGGGGTAATCTGCATCACCGGCTGAACAAGGATACAATCAATAATCTTGACTACCCTTTGGTTGTCAATTCCTGGGCCGCTTTGCCAAATCAGCAATTCAGTATGTGTGCACTGGCATTCATAAAATTGAACCCTCAATTTATGTTGATTTAGGCGACGAACACCTAGGCAGACTGTCGATGCAGCCTTTCAACATCAATTCGCCTGTTCACAGTGCGCTCCATCAGACAAACACTCCAATCCCACCCCGCTGTCCCGCACACAACGATAGGAATTTTTGGTCAGGAGGATGTCACTTCCATTGCAACCACGGGATAGTGAAACATCCTGCATGTTTCTGGCATGGGTGTCACTCAGACGTGCATTTTGCTCCTCAGGAAGCTACAAGGGGCTCTCGTAACGACACGATGTTTGTCGCCCCAAACGAGCTCATCTTTGACAGAGCTTCGCTGTTGACACACCCAAACGGACCTACCTCACGCCATTACGAAATCGCGCCGACGAGAAAAAGGGGGAGGAAGAAAGGTCTCCAGCTGCAGGTCAAAGCCGGAGGTGTCGCAGCGGAGGAAAGCTAAGACATGCATTAGCAACGTGCAGCACACACGAAGTAAGAAAGAACTACCTTACGATATAATAAAAACTTTTTTTTCCCGTTTCCCAAAGCGTAGAAGTAAACAAATGCTATGTGCGTAGAGTGATAGAACTCGTGGATTGAGACGTGAATACATAGAAACGGGGTATACTAGAACTAGAACCAGACCGAAGCATCCACCAAAACAAGACAAAGCAAAACATTCAAAACTCTTAAGAAAGAGCAAAGAAAATTAATATCACCCCTCAGCACAAACATCCCCAACAAAAAAAGGCCCCCACCCCTTTTAAAAATCCCACTCACTCTTCTTCTTCTTCTTTTCTTTCTTCTTTTCCTTGTCCTCAAATCCCGCACCGCACATGGCCACCCATTCCTTGGCCGCCTTCCTAAACATGCGCTTTACATCCTCTCGCGCCTCCCTCCACTGATACTCCTCGTCCTGCTCGGGCGTCAGCCTCTCCACCTTGCCCTTGAGCTCGAGCTCGAGATCCGAGCCCTGCCGTCTGACAGGACGCCATCCGAGCGCTTCGAGGACAGCTGATTCGTTGGGGTCGTTGGCGGCTTCGGTGATGTGCGGGTAGTGGTTGAATTCCGTCTTCAGGCATGCGAGGTCGAGGTAGCGGCGGAGAAGTTCTATTTGGGGGGATGATTGGAGTTGGAGGGTGATGGCTTTCTTTTTGCCTTTGGATTGGTATCTGCTTAGGACGGAGGCGGTTTCCGGGGTCCCGAAGGTGTCTTCGTGGTGTCCGCAGGTGCAGCCCTGCGTCTCGCCTTTGTGGACGTGGGTTTCTGCGAGGGCAATGCCTTCGGCCATTTTTTTGCTGGCGACGGCGCCGCGGGTTGAGTTGTAGGCCCACGCGCTGGACATGGAGGTCAAGCCGCCGAGGGTGAAGATTAGGGAGGCGTCGATTGTTGCGGCGAAGGGGACGAGGGTGGATGCGATTACGGCGTCTTTGCGGGATTGTGATTTGGTTCGCATGAGGGTGTCCATGAATTCTGAGCGGATTTGCTCGGGGGTGAGGGGGAGAGATGGCGGGTAGATGAGGGTGAGTTCTTCCATTGCCTTTGGCCTGTCGTCCTTTTCTGCAGACTTGCCGCTAGAAACGGATTGCGATACTGATGGCGATATGGATGAGGCACGCGCATGGGAATTGTCTCCGGCTGGTTGCGCTGGGAGTTCTGAGGGCCCTTCTGGCTGCGGTTCCCTGTCTGCATGCTCTGCGGCTTCACTCGCCGTGACAGCTCCCCCAGATACTCGATCCAGAAATTCAACGTTACAGGACCTACTCATGGTGACACCCTTTCCGAACAAAATGGTTGTCTTTGCCTTCATGCCCTTCCATGATGCGGCCGAGGCATGTGTCATAGTCGCCCTCCTGACATCCTCTTGCCATTGTCTCTGTGTTTTGTGCCAGGCACCTTCCTTCTCGCCTTCAGCGGGCTTTGATAGGGGCGGAAGAGGTGGCGTGTACACAAAGAAACGGTTAGGAATTTCTTCTGCGTTGAGGCCTTTTAATCGGGGCTTGGGGAATGGGATGACATATGCAATAGCCTTTCCTGGTTCACGAGTATACCTCAGCGTGTCTGTGGAAGGTAGAATGGTCAGACTTGGGAGACTACTATTCGAGTCGGTCCGTGAGACGGGCGATGCTGGTGGGAATGAGACACTAGGAGATGAAGGATTCTCAATTTCAAAGCCCGCTTCTCGAGCCTTGGCCGACGAAAAGCCCGTCGCTGAGCTTGGAGCTGGGCTCTGAGCAGTTAGCACTCTTTGCTCGGAAGGGCTGTTGATGGTCGAAGCAGGGCGATATGCAAGAGGGGCGGGGATGAGGGAAGCGTCGCTAGGGCTTATGGAGGGTAATCCGACCGACTGCAAAGAAGTCACACCAGGTCCGGGAGAACGCGAGGCTTCGGCTCCGGGTGCACTGAGGGAATCGGCATGGGGATTATGGACCAGCTGCGGACTGTTGTCTTCGCTAAATTCAATTGCATTTGGGTTGATGGGAGGACCCGTGTTTATGAACTCATAGGGAGGCGGTGGCTCGTCCGGGTGTTCTGTGGGCGAGGCTGGCGTGTGGATATTGCTCAAGGGGTCTTCTCGCTCCATGACACTGGGAGTGGGTTGGATGGAGGAGGCTGAGCGGACGTCGAGGGGATTCTCGTCATGTTGCTTTGCAAACTCTTCCTCGTCTTGCTCTTCGCGGGAGTGGATAGAGGCGCCAGAGCGGGCCACTGCAGGCTCCTGCAACGCCGCTGACATGTTGATGCAAATACGAAGAGAGAGGGACACACACAAAGAAAGGGGTGTACCTAGGATGAGAAAGTGAGGGGCGCAGGAATCGGGAAATTGAAAGGTTAAGTATACACTGGCGACAATCTTTTTAATTTTTCGGCCCCCAGAGGGTGCAGGTTTCATCTCATAGTGCAGGTTGTATGATGCATGCAAAACTGCACATCCCACCACCTCTAGCGCATAAGAATGAGGGCCATTGGGAGCTTGCAGGTCAGAGACGCCCGAAAAGAGCGAATGGCTTGCAGGCCAATACAGTTCTGCCTGGCTGGACGCTGGACGCCTGCATCTCCATACCAGGCCGCTCCAAGGGCCAATGGCAAATGGCAATGTGGGGAGGCGGAGTCTCGTTGAACTCGCAAGCGTCGCCGCAATGGGTTCCTTCTGTCTGCGGAGCCCCATTTTCCACGACAACCTTCCTGCTGCCATTGGCGCGCATCGTAATCGTACTGAGCCACGCCCCGACCATTGGTGCGCATTGCGTATTCCTCTTCGCAAGTGCTTGGTCAGCCGGCGCTGCCTGTACGGTTTACGGTCGTAAGGCTGAGATCTGCTCGTTGACGGAGCAATAAAATCGCCCAGTCTGGCAAAATTCAGGGTCCAACATGCACTCTAGCAATGGATTGCTAATCTGCGTATAGCGTCACCTGGTGCCACTTTGATGTCTGTCTGCTGTCTGCTGTCTGCTGTCTGCTCTCCGACCTGAGAGAGCCTGCTTGTTCTAGCGCAATGGGCAGTCAATGACGGGCTTTGCCTGTTTACTGATCATCCTCTTCCTTCTCGTCTGCTTCTCTTTTGCGCACTACGGAAATGGCCAAGTGGGCATAATCACTTGTAGCAAAACTGAGCATGGTTACAGATATCAGAAAGTAAATTCCAAGGTACCAAAAGGGTATTGATATTCCAACTTTATACAAACACTATCTGCTTGGCTTGGTAATTGTCGCTACCCATCTTTCCCAACTACAATAATCCCTTTTCAACTTCCACTTCTGTCGCTGTCCTCGTTTCCATCTTCCCCCATTCAACCTTTTCCAAATCGCTACAGCCTTCTCCTGCCACCACTTCAACACTGCCTGGTCTATGTATTCTCTGAAAATGGAATCGACTCGTTGGAGGAAGCGATGTGGCATAGCTCCGCGTCTAAGGGGCAACGGCCCTCACACCCAGCGACTCTGAACAAATCACTGTCGTCTCTTCATGTTCAGTCCCAGTCGTCGTTGTTGTCTTCATCGTCTATTAACGGGTTAGCATGCTAGCTATTGCAAATGAAGACTGATTATCTACTTACCACTGTGACTGACTTTCTTCTTCCTCGCTTTGAGAGCATTAGCCAAAGCTCCGGCCATACCAGCATCCGCTCCTCCCCCAGCAGGCGGACTTGATGCTGCCTCGGAACCAGGCACGGCTGCCGCACTGCGATCTCTCTTTTCTGAGTCGGCTACCTTTCTCAGTCTTGCACCACCACGAATATCCGCGAGCAAGCCATCGCGTCCAGCTGCAGCAGCTTTGGGAAGCGGCGGTCCGCCAGCCGGCGGTGGAGGAGGGGCACCAGAGCTTGGTGGCATGGGCGGAGGAGGGGGTGGGCCTGACCCTGGGGGCATTGGGGGAGGCGGAGGGAC